>JACEFZ010000825.1:0-192500 GCA_014155875.1 Cepaea nemoralis
GTGATAATTTCGTCAAAGTTATAAATCACTTCATTAAGCATTCAAGACCTTCCAAAGACTTCCCTTTGATTTTGATCTTGGACAATCACGATTCCCACATTTCACTTGAACTGTGCAAGAAAAACAACATTCATATGATCACGTTGCCACCACACACCTCATCTAAAACTCAGCCCTTGGACCGTTCAGTTTTTGGACCCATGAAGTCGGTCTACAACAATGCGTGTGATTCATGGATGATGAAAAATGTTGGGACACCACTGACAATCTATCAAGTTGCAAATCTAGGAGGCCACTCTTTTCTTAAAGCGGCAACTCCCATTAACATTCAATCAGGCTTTGCAGTGTCAGTTATTTGGCCCTTTAACGAAGATGTTTTTACAGAAGATGATTTTATGCCTTCAGAAATAACGAACAGGCCCATCAGCAAGGACAGTGAAAATGCCACTTTAGAAAGCAATGAACAGACAGGATCAGCATCTCCACATTGTGGTACCAGCACAGATCAAACTGCACAAGAATTTCATGAAAATCAGAAAGAGTGTAATGTTGAGAACCTTGTAGATGACTTGCAGGAAATATCAGGGAGTCTTCAACATAAAGCTACTTCTTCCTTTACTTCGCCTCATGTTTTCAGAGGACTACCAAAAGCTGGTCCGCGAAAAGATTCAAATAAATATGAGGAAAAGAGGAAAAACTATGCTGGCTACTTCTACGCCAGAAATGGATCGAATTAGGGAAAGAGCGGTGATGAAAGAAAAGGCAGCAAAAGTTCCACCCAAAAAGGCAAAGAGACAGCTGCTGAAAGAACTTGATGTTGATTCAGATCCAGAAACTGACATTTCGTTTTGTGATGACACAGATTCTGATGTTTCATTTGATGAAAATGAGGAGTGTACGGTTAGCTTGACTGGTGTGCGTGAGGTTTTTGAAGGCCAGTGTGTGCTATGTGAATATGGAACAAAGAAGACTTGTGTTTACTATGTAGGAATTGTAAGAGGAGACATTGATGATGATGGTGATGTTGAGGTAGAGTTCTTGCGCAAGAGTGAGAAGGTTGCTGGTAAATTTGTTAAGCCTAAGGTAGAAGATGTCGCCAGTGTCTCAATTACATGTATTAAATCACAGTTTACTAGATCTACAATCACTGGAACCACTTCTAGGACCAAAGATGGCTATGTCTCCAAAGAAAGTCTTGCAGGCATAAATGTTCGATAAAACTTTATATTAGATTAATATATCATATTAAACTTTTTTTACTGTCGCTTAAAATAATAATAAAAACTGCAAATATCCTTTTAATGATTATTTATTTCTTATAGCAATATGGATGAGTTGTTGCTGCTTCTTTTTAAAAAAGGTCAATTTCTCCCCACTATGGTCCATTGCTCCCCACGTGCTGGTCCATTTCACCCCAATGGTGGTCAATTTATCCCCATGTTCATATACATTTTTGAAATGCATTTTGTAAAGAAACATATAGAAATAGATTGCTAAATGTTTTCCCCTTTTAAAATAAATGAATGTACAACATTTTAGTCATGGTTTTGTTATGTTTCGATAAAATCTGTTCTGGTGATGAGCAAAAATTGAAAACTACAAAATTGCTGGTCCATTTTTCCCCAGTCTCCCCTACCAGTTGAATGTGTGAATACTCTTTTGATTTGTTCGACATACACATGACTATTGTATAAGGAGTCGCCTTAGTTTATTACTCAAATGTCCACCCAAAGACATTAATATTATTACCAGACCGGAATTGATGCCTTCATCTGAAAATATTTGATCTGCTATATTCACAAAGACAGTGTATGCTTCCTCTGTTGAAATATTATTGTCTACAACAGAGTCAACACAACGGCTCATGTCTATGGATAAGATAGTCGAGTAATTTCTTCGTCTTACAAGGTGGTTCTATGTATGTCTGGACAATCCTCAATGAAACGACTCTCAAGTTCGGTCATTTCATCGGAGAATGGCAACTACACAGAAGCACGCATGTACTCTCTGTAATAAAACCTTCATACGCCCTGCTGACCTACGTCGACATGTTGCGACTTCTCATTGTGGGGGTGTTTTAATTGTGGCTTATTGTTATCGTATTTATGCCCGGAAAGATACCTTAAGGCGACACGTGAAGAGTGAACATGAAACAACAACTAACAATGACCAAGATGCAAGTCGCAAGAGAAGAAGAGAACCAACCACAGACGAACAACCTACTGGTAAACGCCGGAAGTCAACTAACCAACAAGTATCGAATGATGGAGTGTCGTATTTTACAAATACTCAGATACCGCCAGCTAGCTTTTCGCCGGTTAACAATAATGAGTCAGTAGCTAGTCCCTTGTCGATAGTTACAGACACTCTAACAGCATCATCTATTACCTTACTGAACGCAAATGAGGAATTATCATCACACATGAAATCGACTCAACAACAGTCAACATCTAGTGCCTTACCCAGTGACGCACAACCAGCATCAGCATCAGCCTCATCATCATCATCAGCTAGTGAATGTCTTTCGCTGTGGGTTTTACCCATGGATATTAAAAACATTTATATTGAAAATTGGGACACGCTTAGATCACACAGACGGTGTGGTCGTTATTTGTCTAAATGGACTTTTTTTAACCGACCGGATACTCATGCCACCTTTGACTGGGGTTCCCGATTATTCCCGATCTTCAACGCCCAGACCTCTCATTTTAAAATTGTCGTCAGCCTGCATACAATATTGAGGCATCGAGAGACACAAGCCCTACGGTTCTACCATGCATGCCCGAATAATTCGTCCTTGTTCCCTACACCCTTTTCAGTATCCAATAGGTCTGATTTCGAGGCGTTTGTGGCAAAAGTGAATGCTGTAGATTTGTTAAATTCAGCTAGTATAGTTACACCAGATACAAAATTCTGTGTTGAATCAATACCCAGTATCACGTTTTATATTTACAAGCTGGTGGAATTCCCTCTATGATGTTGTTTAGAAACCATAAACAACGACCACTGATCGCTTTGGGACGTTAAAGACGCAAGATTTAGATGTTTCAACCTAATAGATGTTGTCTACCAAATAAAAGTCGTGTGAAAATGTTACCTTTTTTTTTTTGGTTTGTTTTCTTTATTGTTGTTTTATGTTTTATGTTAAACGTCGTACCTATAATTACACGGGGTCATTTGATGACCACTTGACCACCTCTTGACCACTCTGTCACTACATGCACAATCCCCTACTATTTAAGGGGTCACTTGACCCTTTGACCATTGCTTGACCACTACATGACAACTACTTGACCAACTCAAGATCATCACCACATCACTACACCTACTTTCCCAGCCAATTTAAGTGGTTACTCGACCACTTGACCACTACTTGACCACTAATTTGCCACCCTTTAATCATCACCATATCATTACAACAACTTTTCCATAAAATTTCCTCACTTGACCACTACTTGACCACTGCTTGATCACTAATTTACCATCCTTTAATCATCACCATGTCAATACACATACCTTCCTCTACACTTTAAGGGGCCACTTGACCACCCCTTGACCACTTGACCACCCTTTGACCACTACTTGACCACCTCGCGATGATCACCAACTTACTACACACACTTTCCCTGACAATTTAAGGGGTCACTTGACCACAGCTTGACCACTACTTGACCACATCTTTATCATCACCACATCACTACACATACCTTCCTCTACAATTTAAGGGGTCACTTGACCACTACTTGACCACCTCACGATGATCACCACATCACTACACATTCCTTCCTCTACAATTTAAGGGGTCACTTGACCACCCATTGACCAATTGACCACCCTTTGACCACCCCTTGACCACTACTTGACCACCTCACGATGATCACCAACTTACTACACCCACTTTCCCTAACAATTTAAGGGGTCTCTTGACCACCCCTTGACCACTATTTGACCACCACTTGACCACCGCTTGACCACATCATTGACACTTTAATTATCGCCATGTCACTACACATACCTTCCTCTACAATTTAAGTGGTCACTCGACCACCCCTTCACCACTTGACCACCCCTTGACCACTACTTGACCACCTCACGATCATCACCAACTTACTACACCCACTTTCCCTGACAATTTAAGGGGTCACTTGATCGCTTGACCACAGCTTGACCACCACTTGACCACTATTGACCACCACTTGACCACTGCTTGACCACATTACGATCATCACCTACTCACTACACCCACTTTCCCCGACAATTTAAGGGGTCACTTGACCACTACTTGACCACCTCTTGACCACCTCTTGACCTCACCCCCTCTGATGAGTCACTAGACCACGCCCACTGTAAAATTAAAAAGGAGTTATCGCCCTTTGAGGCGCAAAATCGATAAGAGCTAAAAATAGATTGCAATTTGCGCCTCAAAATCGATAAATGGTTGATTTATATAGGGAATATGCGCCACAAAAAACAAGGTCGTTTCCTACTTCTACACTACTGTTAGTATATTCGCCAGCAACTGGTCGTGTATACTGTTTCGTGTGTAAACTCTTTTCAAATTCTTCTACACCATTATCATCCGATGGATTTTGTGATTGGC
The DNA here is from genome assembly GCA_014155875.1 of Cepaea nemoralis. NCBI lineage: Eukaryota > Metazoa > Mollusca > Gastropoda > Stylommatophora > Helicidae > Cepaea > Cepaea nemoralis. Next base: position 4,601 of record JACEFZ010000825.1, read on the forward strand.
GCAACACCTATTTAGTTCAAAGTCATGAAAACTCTGTAGACCATAGAACAGCTTCGGTAACATATCTTACAAGAAAACGTGGCTCAACAATTGACTGCCAGCTAGCAGAACAGATAAATAATAAACGGCAGTACTGGAAAAATGTTCTGGAACGAGTTGTGGCAACCATAATTACTATGGCAGAGCGTGGTTTACCTTTCAGAGGAGATAAGGAAACATTTGGTTCTCCTCACAATGGCAATTTCCTTGGATTACTCGAACTTATAGCAAAATTTGATCCTTTTCTAGCAAGCCATATACAAAAATTTAGGAATAAAGGATCAGGTGTCACATCTTATCTTTCTAAAACAATATGTGATGAATTTATCCAAATTATGGCACATAAAGTAAGAGACTCAATCTTGGATGATTTAAGTTTATCTGTAGATTCCACTCCAGACCGGTCCCATATTGATCAGCTCACTGTTGTTGTGAGGTATGTTTCACCAGATGATGGGCTCCCTATTGAACGTTTTCTAACTTTCCTAGAGATGGGAAGCCACACAGGGGACAGTGTGGCTAAGATGGTGCACAACTACCTTACAAAAGAGTGCAAAATAGATTTTAGTAAGTGTCGAGGCCAGTCATATGATAATGCTGCCAATAGGTCTGGCAAATACAAGGGTATGCAAGAAATAATATTGAAGATTAACAAGTATGCTATGTATATTCCATGTGCTGGTCATTCCCTGAATCTTGTTGGTAGAGCAGCAGTAGACTGTTGTTTAGAGGCAGTAAACTTTTTTGGAATTGTTCAAGAAATATATAATTTCTTTTCATCATCCAAACATAGATGGGCAGTACTGTTGTCATTCTTCAAAGATGATTCAAAAGTTCCAAAGTCTTTGTCAAAGACTAGATGGGAAGCACATTCAATGGCCACAAGTGCAACACTTGATAGTTATGATGGAATTATTTCTGCATTGCATCAGCTGCATATTGATACTACAGAGAAAGGCGAAACAAGAAATCAAGCCATAAACATTTTGAATAAAATAGAGGAGTTTGAATTTATGGTATTGTTATGTTTGTGGCGTTACTTGCTAGATGAATTTCACAAGACTAGTCAATCACTGCAAGACCCCCAAATTAGTCTAGATGTATGTAGGAAATTGTATGCTTCACTTTCGGATTGTGTTAAAGGTTCCAGGGATCTTTTCGATCATTTTGAAGAAGAAGCAAAGAAAAAATTGCCTGATGTTGATTACAAGAAAAGAAGATATAGAAGAAGGCATATCAATGATGATGAATATGATGCTTTAGAGAACCTTGAGCCAAGAGACAAGTTCAGAATCAAAACATTTATACCTGTGATGGATGCATTAGAGTCAAGTCTGGCACAGAGGGCCTCAGTATACAATGATGCTGCAAAAAAGTTTTCATTCTTAACAAAACTAGAAGCTACAGAAGAAGATATTCATGAAGGAGTTAGTGCTTTATGCCAAACATATCCTGAAGATGTGGACATGAATCTTGTAGGAGAAGTCAAGCATTTTCATCAATATATTAGACATAGTCAAGCCCATAGTTCAGCGGAACAAGATAGTCTGACACATCAGGATCTGTATAGGGTAATATTTAACGATCGTGTCCAATCAGCATTCCCTAATGTAGAAGCAATTTTGAGATTGTTTCTTAGTATGATGGTTGCAAATTGCTCTGGAGAAAGATCTTTTTCTCAGCTGAAGAGGAAAAAAATGAATTTAGAACAACAATGACTCAAGATAAATTATGTTCCCTCAGTCTCATGTGCATAGAAAGCGACAAACTACGCAGTTTATCATTTGATGATGTCATCGGTGACTTTGCACTGGCAAAGGCAAGAAAGAAAATATTTTAGTTTAATATAATTCCTTAATTCTTATAACATGTTTCAAGAGATTAGATAATAAGCCTTTGTAAATTGTGCCTTTTAAAAGAACTTTAATTTCTTTTTACTAGAGCTTGCATTTTTAAGTTTGTTATGAATAAAAATGATTTTAAGTTAAAGATTTATTATTTCACTATCAATATACTTCTTAATTGTATTTCAGTTTAACCCTCTAGGTATCCGAAAATCATATTTGTCACTGACATAGAATATCTGGACTTATAAAGGGCCCCATATTTCAAATAGCTTAGGGCCTTATTAAGTCTAAATCCGGCCCTGGCCACCGCCTGCACCTTCCTGCATGCCCTTTTCATATTATTTATCTCTTTCTATAATTTTCTTCTTCCTGTTTCCATTTGATTCTACCATTTCCCATACCTCGTTCAACCTCAAGGGGAAGTTATCTTAGGGTCCATCCCTGGCTCGTGTTAATAATCCTGTGACTGAGTCAGCCGCAAATAGCAGTTGTCCACGGTTTTACCCTCAAAAGCTTATTAAATTGAAGGTGATTGTTGTCCTTAGGGGGTAATTCTTTCTGTCTAAAGAGATCCCGTCTCTTGCCGTGAGGTTTCGCCAGGGGAAATCCGGTTATCATGTGCTTGATGCATTCTCATTTTCTTGAGAAAACCTGTTCTAGATAACCAGAAAGTCAATTCTCTGGATCCGACAGAGCAAAATAAATGCGAGGAGACCTAAAACCACATCAGAGACAGGGGTGATAATATAGGGAGGACGCAGGCCCACATGGCCGAATGGATAAGAATGCATGTTTTAAAACATCCGGTGTGATGATGCCGAGGTAAGCGGTTCAACCCCTACACCGGACAGCTGGACTATTCGATTTCACCATTACCCCTACCCCGTTGTTGACCTGTCATCCTTGGCTTGGGGACGCAAATTACACGTACTTCTGAAGTCGGAGTGGGTACAGGGAAAAGTTAACCCACACGCAAAATTCAGTCCATCACTACTATACATAGTGTGTATGGACTACGCTTGAATTCAAAGAGAGCGAGTGAGAGAAAAAATATATAGGGAGGACATGGGCCGAGCTGCGGAGATGGCGATGGAGTGAGAACTTGGGGTAAATCGGCTGAGGGATTATTTCCTGTAAAGGGAGATTACAGGAAACAAGTTTGACAGTTTGAAGTATTTCTCGCTGCTCTCACGCTATCTCACAACATGGTTGGAACTTGGTCTTACTTGTTTTCTGCAGCTCGATAACAAATGAAGACGTTGATGATATGACAAACTGAACACTGATGGACAACAGCAGTTAGTTTTCATTCAGAAGGAGATAGAAACTAAACTATCATTCTGTCAAAGTCTCACATGGAGTAGGTACGGACTTAAAGTTAGAAGGGATATAACCTCAATAGAAGGGAAGGAAACAGAACCACTCGAACGCTCGATCAACCTAGAGCCTTCGAGAATAATGGGTCAGTTTGCCTACAGCTCCGTGGACACAGGTGGAACCCGCCTACAGCGTGCCAGGACCTGTTCCACGAGAAGCTCGAAGAGAGTTACACCCCGTGTCCGCCCGACATACGACCAAGGGCAGACGGCGACTGGACTCCGACCACGAAAGAGGGTTTAGCTTAAGGGGGACTTGATAGATAGAAACCAAGTGTATTTAAGGATTGTTGATTATAAGATAGTTGATAGAGTTTTGCTGTGATGGTTATGTGTATGATTGCTTTGTTATGAACTCCTGTGATAAGGTAAATATCGTAACTGGCTGCGAAACCCATTCTTCGCCAGATTACTGTGAATAAATTATATCAGAAAGTATCAGAATGGAGTTTGTTGCCTGTCTGAACCCGAGTTTCATTTCCCTAGGTCTGTAGGACGTTGACACATTCTAGACGTGTTACAGTCACTTTACACGACCTCTTAGAATGTCTGAGAACTGATAAATGTTGTTTGAGGAATCAAGGTTTTTATAGTTATATTGAAGATGAATACTGAAGCGCGGATATGTTTGGTATATGTCATGTCACCGGGGTAAAACGAGAAGATTACTGCTCGACTGCCACATATATTGAAAGACAGAAGTTCAGGTGGCTCTGCCATCTAGTTAGAATGCAACACCATTAACTACCAGCACAGGCCCTAAATCAAAGAAGATCTGCAACGAAAGCATGAGGTATGCCCGAGAAGAAAATGCATTGACGACATCAAAGACGTTATACAATCAAGCGGTATGACACTATTCAATGCCACCTTTCGAGCGCTGGAAGGTCAGTTATGGTTCCTCCCCCACGACACTTGACGGCAAAAATTGATTACGAAGATGACTGTTCGTTGTGTGCATTCTTCTCGTGATACACGAGATCGTGTGAGATAACTAGCATATGACTACTAATAACACATATCTTGACTGCAGCAGGATATAACATTAGTAATACTCGTGTAATAACTATTTAGGACACAATTTTATTAAATAAGTAAGAATAAATTACAACAATCACACAGCAATCCGCCGATCCTTAGAATAATGCCCTCAGCGCATTTCAACATTTCTGCGTTGGTGGCTGTGGCAGGACATCCACAGCGCGACCGATCAATCACCTCCGTATCTCCCCTTCCTGACTCTTTGATTCTCTGAACCCAGCAACTGCAAAACTTCCATACACATCACGTAGACGCTTGTGCATGTTCACAACAGTTTGCTTCTCTGCAATGATAAATTACATCACAATTCGCTGCTTATAGCGCAAGTTACTAACACGCTAGTAGTAGTGTAAGTGGGGCTCCATCCAGCGTATTTGAGGAGGGAATCGATATTCCTCCTCCTCCTCCTCCTCAAAGGGCGATAACTCTTTTTTCCCCGAAAAGGTAGGCGTGGTCTAGTGACTCATCATAGGTGGCGTGCGTGGTCAAGTAATTGTAGGTACGACATAAAAAATACGACATAAAACATCAATAAAGAAAACAAACGATTCAAGTAAGGTATATAATATTTAATAAAACATATATAGAAAAGAAGAAGAAAAAAAAAAAAGAAAGAAAAAAAAAAAAACATAGTCAAGTGACCCCTTAAATTATAGGTAAGGGTGTGCGATGACGTGCTCAAGTGGTGGTCAAGAGGTGGTCAAGAGGTGGTCAAGCGGTCAAGAGGTGGTCAAGTGACCCCTTAAATTGTATGGGATGGTACGTGTAGTGACGTGGTGATGATCAAGAGGTGGTCAAGTGGTGGTCAGGGTGTGGTCAAGTGGTGGTCAAGATGTGGTCAAGTGGTCGAGTGACCACTTAAATTGTCGGGGAAAGTAGGTGTAGTGATATGGTGATGATTAAAGGGTGGTAAATTAGTGGTCAAGCAGTGGTCAAGTGGTGGTCAAGTGAGGAAAATTTTAGTGGAAAGTAGTTGTAATGATATGGTGATGATTAAAGGGTGGTAAATTAGTGGTCAAGCAGTGGTCAAGCAGTGGTCAAGTGGTCGAGTGACCACTTAAATTGTCGGGGAAAGTAGTTGTAATGATATGGTGATGATTAAAGGGTGGTAAATTAGTGGTCAAGAGGTGGTCAAGCGGTGGTCAAGGGGTGGTCAAGTGGTTAAATGACCCCTTAAATTGTTGGGGAGAGTACGTGTAGTGACGTGGTGATGATCAAGAGGTGGTCAAGTGGTGGTCAGGGTGTGGTCAAGTGGTGGTCAAGATGTGGTCAAGTGGTCGAGTGACCCCTTAAATTGTCAGGGAAAGTGAGTGTAGTAAGTTGGTGATGATCGTGAGGTGGTCAAGTAGTGGTCAAGAGGTGGTCAAGGGGTGGTCAAGTGGTTAAATGACCCCCCTAAATTGTATGGGAGGGTACAGTTAGTGATGTGGTGATGATCAAGAGGTGGTCAAGTAGTGGTCAAGTAGTGGTCAAGGGGTGGTCAAGTGGTCAAGTTACCCCTTAAATTGATGGGAAGAGTACGTGTAGTGACACGAAGATGATCAAAATGTAGTCAAGTAGTCGTCAAGTGGTGGTCAAGCGGTGGTCAAGTGGTCGAGTGACCACATAAATTGTAGAGGAGAGTAGGTGTAGTGACATGGTGATGATCAAGAGGTGGTCAAGTTGTTAGGTCTAGAGGTTGGGGTGTCTCAGTCATGAAGTATCAAACTGTCTGCTCTGGGAAGGATGTCGCTGATCAGGGCGAGTAGGTTCTAATACGTTTATCGCTATTGTCTATAATTGGCGTGGTTGTATAGTAATAATAGTAGAGTTGTTTCGTAGTAATGTTAGTCATCATTATCAAGGGGCATGTTAGGTGATATTTATAACGGTAGTAGTAGTACCAGTAGTAGCAATACCAACAATAGTACTAATTATCATCATCAGTCACGTGTCTTACCAACGGACGTACCACCCACACATTGCGATCTCCAACACCATTGAACAATTACGGGGTTGACTCACAATACAGAAATCCCCAATTAACGGCATTACCTTCATGTAATGGTGGTACTCATAGTACCAATAGCACCAGTAGTAATAGTCACCAACATCAGCAAGAGACTTATCGCCTGACATTGGTCAGTATGACACTCCATAAACTATGATCTCCGACACCATGGATACAAATAGTAATAATATTGGTAATAGTTGTAGTGGTAGTAGTAGTAGTAGTAGTAGTAGTAGTAGTAGTAGTAGTAGTAGTAGTAGGTAGTAGTAGGCGGTGGTGGTGGTGGTGGTGGTGGTGGTGGTGGTAATAGTAGGAGTAGTAGAATAGCGAGGGTGCTTGTTGTTTCACTAAGTATTTGTATATCGTATGTAGTATAAAGCTAGTTTGTGTTGTATGCCATGTAAGGTGTTACTGAAATATCTGTAGTTTATAGTTCTAAGAGGTGATGACGTCATAACCCACCACTCTATCATCTTATTGATAGTGTCTCCAGTGCCACGAAAAAGGCTCATTGTGAGATATCGATCATTTCTCAAAGCGACAGCATCCGGGGTGCATGCCCATTACGAGCAAACATCGATACGCCACTTAAAAGGCAACGACAAGGCAAAATGGCGTCGAATACAGTGTAACGTACAAAACTTATGAGGTCATCGGTTGTCCATTCCATCATGGTCGACAAATAGGCGCTCACTAACTTCACAATAGGCTCACTCAAATAAACATATAGGATGATAAGGCACCGACCCAAATGTGAAAAATGTCGGCCAAATACAGAAATAGTTCGTCCACATGTATGCAAACTAGGAAAATTTGTTACTCGAACGGGACATATATTGACCAAGTAGGGAAATTTGAGAGCCATAAGTGAAAAAATATAATCCAAAGAGAGGAATATCTCATTCCAACTTATAAAAAGAAGGAAAATTCTCAACCAAATGAGAAAAAGTTAGACCAAGTATAGTAACATCGCAACCAAACTTATGAAAAGTAGGAAACTTTGTTAGCCAAAGCGAAAAAAACCTAGGTCAAGTAGGAAAATCTGTTAGCCAAATGTAAAAAATGTCGGCCAAATACAGAAATACCTCGTCCGCACGTAGGCAAACAAGGAAAGGTTGTTAGCCAGATAGGAAAAATATTGCCCAAGTAGGAAAATTTGATAGCCAAATGTAAAAAAAAAATATCACCCAAAGAGAGGAATATCTCGGCCAGACTTATAAAAAGTAGGAGAACTATGTGCCAAATGGGAAAAAGTTAGGCCAAATACAGAAATATTTCAACCAAACATATAAAAAATAGGAAAATTGATAACCAAATGGGAAATATATTGACCAACTAGGGAAATGTGTTACTCAAAGAGGAAAAAGAATGACCAAGTAACGAAATACATCGCTCAAGCTTATGAAAACTACGAAACTTTGTTAGCCAAATGGAAGAAACCTTGGTCAAGTAGGAAAAATCTGTTAACCAATTGTGAAAAATGTCGGCCAAATGCAGAAATAGTTCGGCCACACGTATGCAAACAAGGAAAGGTTGTTAGCCAGATAGGAAAAGTATTAACCAAGTAAGAAAATGTGATACCCAAAGGTGAAAAATATCAGACAAAGAGAGAAATATCTCATCCAAACTTATAAAAAGAAGGAAAATTCTCAACCAAATGAGAAAAAGTTAGACCAAATATAGTAACATCTCAACCAAACTTATGAAAAGTAGGAAACTTTGTTAGCCAACGAGAATAAAAACCTTGTTCAAGTAGGAAAATCTGTTAGCCAAATGTAAAAAATGTCGGCCAAATACAGAAATACCTCGTCCGCACGTATGCAAACAAGGAAAGGTTGTTAGCCAGATAGGAAAAATATTGCCCAAGTAGGAAAATTTGATAGCCAAATGTAAAAAAAAAAAATATCACCCAAAGAGAGGAATATCTCGGCCAGACTTATAAAAAGTAGGAGAACTATGTGCCAAATGGGAAAAAGTTAGGCCAAATACAGAAATATTTCAACCAAACATATAAAAAATAGGAAAATTGATAACCAAATGGGAAATATATTGACCAACTAGGGAAATGTGTTACTCAAAGAGGAAAAAGAATGACCAAGTAACGAAATACATCGCTCAAGCTTATGAAAATTACGAAACTTTGTTAGCCAAATGGAAGAAACCTTGGTCAAGTAGGAAAAATCTGTTAACCAATTGTGAAAAATGTCGGCCAAATGCAGAAATAGTTCGGCCACACGTATGCAAACAAGGAAAGGTTGTTAGCCAGATAGGAAAAGTATTAACCAAGTAAGAAAATGTGATACCCAAAGGTGAAAAAATATCAGACAAAGAGAGAAATATCTCATCCAAACTTATAAAAAGAAGGAAAATTCTCAACCAAATGAGAAAAAGTTAGACCAAATATAGTAACATCTCAACCAAACTTATGAAAAGTAGGAAACTTTGTTAGCCAACGAGAATAAAAACCGTGTTCAAGTAGGAAAATCTGTTAGCCAAATGTAAAAAATGTCGGCCAAATACAGAAATACCTCGTCCGCACGTATGCAAACAAGGAAAAGTTGTTAGCCAGATAGTAAAAATATTGCCCAAGTAGGAAAATTTGATAGCCAAATGTAAAAAAAAAAATATCACCCAAAGAGAGGAATATCTCGGCCAGACTTATAAAAAGTAGGAGAACTATGTGCCAAATGGGAAAAAGTTAGGCCAAATACAGAAATATTTCAACCAAACATAAAAAATAGGAAAATTGATAACCAAACGGGAAATATATTGACCAACTAGGGAAATGTGTTACTCAAAAAGGAAAAATAATGACCAACTAACGAAATACATCGCTCAAACTTATGAAAACTACGAAACTTTGTTAGCCAAATGGAAGAAACCTTGGTCAAGTAGGAAAAATCTGTTAACCAATTGTGAAAAATGTCGGCCAAATGCAGAAATAGTTCGGCCACACGTATGCAAACAAGGAAAGGTTGTTAGACAGATAGGAAAAGTATTAACCAAGTAAGAAAATGTGATAGCCAAAGGTGAAAAAAATATCAGACAGAGAGAAATATCTCATCCAAACTTATAAAAAGAAGGAAAATTCTCAACCAAATGAGAAAAAGTTAGGCCAAATACAGAAATATCTCAAACAAACATATAAAAAATAGGAAAATTGATAACCAAACGGGAACTATATTGACCAACTAGGGACATGTGTTACTCAAAGAGGAAAAATAATGACTAAGTAACGAAATACATCGTTCAAACTTATGAAAACTAGGAATCTTTGTTAGCCAAAGTGAAAAAAAAAAAACCTTGGTCAAGTAGGAAAATCTGTTAGCCAAATGTGAAAAATGTCGGACAAATGCAGAAATAGTTCGGTCACACATATGCAAACTAGGAAAAGTTGTTAGCCAGATAGGAAAAGTATTGGCCAAGTAGGAAAATTTGAAAGCCAAATGTGAAAAAAGATCACCCAAAGAGAGAAATATTGCGAACAATGTCGGCCAAATACAGAAATTTCTCAACCAAACTCATGAAAAGTAGGAACAACTTGTTACCCAAATAGAAAAAATATTGGTCAAGTAAAGAAATAGCGTGGTCAAACCTATAAAAACATACCAACATTTGTTAACACAACTTGGCCACTTGTTCTTACAAACTTGCTCGCTGGCTCAAACAATCTGTCCTCTTGCTATTACAATCGGTCGACCTATCCTATCAACTCACACACTTACCATAACAACTGTCCCTTTTCCCCAACAACGTGTCCACCGACTCTCTCATATTATCGACTCGCCCTATCAACTTACCCACTGACTCTAACAACTTCCCCACAGGGGCTCACAAAATTTCCACTTGTTATTACAAATTCTCGACAGTCTCGCCCAAATTACCACTTACTCTTACAAACTGTCCCAACTGCGCGCACAAAGGTGTCCACTTGCGATTTCACGGCCTCCTCATCACATAGATAAGTAGCCCTTATAAAATACAAATGTATCCCACAAGTCATACAGAAGTGTCCTCCATATTGTCATAAAAAAAAAATATTTGTGTGTGTAGGTAAGTTCATGTCTTTGGCAGTTCATATTTTGTAAATTCATTTCTTCAGCATAAGATTTGTGTAAGTTCACACCCTCAGCATAAATTTTGTTGTGTAAGTTCATGTCTTCGACAGTTCATGTTTTGCTAAGGCCTAGTTTTAGTGAAAAGGCAGAAGTCTATTGGCTAGAATTTCAACCTGAGTGGTCAATTACTAACACTGCCTGTGGACAGCTATTCTTACCCATGCGCTAAAGTTGAGAAAATGAACTTCCGTTGAATGGAAGCTACCGCAGACTTGACTTATTAAACCCCTCTGGAAGAAGTAGCGGCAGCTTAACCAGGAAAAGATCGAATTAGTTATCCCCCTTAGTCTGGGAATTATCAAAATATATGCTCACACAAGCGATATTACTCATGACGTCATATAAACAAAAATATAAACGATAACAAATGAGGCAGAGCCACAATTGTTATCCTTTATATTTTTGTTTATATGACGTCATGAGTAATATCGCTTGTGTGAGCATATATTTTGATAATTCCCAGACTAAGGGGGATAACTAATTCGATCTTTTCCTGGTTAAGCTGCCGCTACTTCTTCCAGAGGGGTTTAATAAGTCAAGTCTGCGGTAGCTTCCATTCAACGGAAGTTCATTTTCTCAACTTTAGCGCATGGGTAAGAATAGCTGTCCACAGGCAGTGTTAGTAATTGACCACTCAGGTTGAAATTCTAGCCAATAGACTTCTGCCTTTTCACTAAAACTAGGCCTTAGCAAAACATGAACTGTCGAAGACATGAACTTACACAACAAAATTTATGCTGAGGGTGTGAACTTACACAAATCTTATGCTGAAGAAATGAATTTACAAAATATGAACTGCCAAAGACATGAACTTACCTACACACACAAATATTTTTTTTTATGACAATATGGAGGACACTTCTGTATGACTTGTGGGATACATTTGTATTTTATAAGGGCTACTTATCTATGTGATGAGGAGGCCGTGAAATCGCAAGTGGACACCTTTGTGCGCGCAGTTGGGACAGTTTGTAAGAGTAAGTGGTAATTTGGGCGAGACTGTCGAGAATTTGTAATAACAAGTGGAAATTTTGTGAGCCCCTGTGGGGAAGTTGTTAGAGTCAGTGGGTAAGTTGATAGGGCGAGTCGATAATATGAGAGAGTCGGTGGACACGTTGTTGGGGAAAAGGGACAGTTGTTATGGTAAGTGTGTGAGTTGATAGGATAGGTCGACCGATTGTAATAGCAAGAGGACAGCTTGTTTGAGCCAGCGAGCAAGTTTGTAAGAACAAGTGGCCAAGTTGTGTTAACAAATGTTGGTATGTTTTTATAGGTTTGACCACGCTATTTCTTTACTTGACCAATATTTTTTCTATTTGGGTAACAAGTTGTTCCTACTTTTCATGAGTTTGGTTGAGAAATTTCTGTATTTGGCCGACATTGTTCGCAATATTTCTCTCTTTGGGTGATCTTTTTTCACATTTGGCTTTCAAATTTTCCTACTTGGCCAATACTTTTCCTATCTGGCTAACAACTTTTCCTAGTTTGCATATGTGTGACCGAACTATTTCTGCATTTGTCCGACATTTTTCACATTTGGCTAACAGATTTTCCTACTTGACCAAGGTTTTTTTTTTCATTTTGGCTAACAAAGATTCCTAGTTTTCATAAGTTTGAGCGATGTATTTCGTTACTTGGTCATTATTTTTCCTCTTTGAGTAACACATGTCCCTAGTTGGTCAATATAGTTCCCGTTTGGTTATCAATTTTCCTATTTTTTATATGTTTGTTTGAGATATTTCTGTATTTGGCCTAACTTTTTCTCATTTGGTTGAGAATTTTCCTTCTTTTTATAAGTTTGGATGAGATATTTCTCTCTGTCTGATATTTTTTTCACCTTTGGGTATCACATTTTCTTACTTGGTTAATACTTTTCCTATCTGTCTAACAACCTTTCCTTGTTTGCATACGTGTGGCCGAACTATTTCTGCATTTGGCCGACATTTTTCACAATTGGTTAACAGATTTTTCCTACTTGACCAAGGTTTCTTCCATTTGGCTAACAAAGTTTCGTAGTTTTCATAAGTTTGAGCGATGTATTTCGTTAGTTGGTCATTATTTTTCCTTTTTGAGTAACACATTTCCCTAGTTGGTCAATATATTTCCCGTTTGGTTATCAATTTTCCTATTTTTTATGTTTGGTTGAAATATTTCTGTATTTGGCCTAACTTTTTCCCATTTGGCACATAGTTCTCCTACTTTTTATAAGTCTGGCCGAGATATTCCTCTCTTTGGGTGATATTTTTTTTTTACATTTGGCTATCAAATTTTCCTACTTGGGCAATATTTTTACTATCTGGCTAACAACTTTTCCTTGTTTGCATACGTGCGGACGAGGTATTTCTGTATTTGGCCGACATTTTTTACATTTGGCTAACAGATTTTCCTACTTGAACACGGTTTTTATTCTCGTTGGCTAACAAAGTTTCCTACTTTTCATAAGTTTGGTTGAGATGTTACTATATTTGGTCTAACTTTTTCTCATTTGGTTGAGAATTTTCCTTCTTTTTATAAGTTTGGATGAGATATTTCTCTCTTTGTCTGATATTTTTTCACCTTTGGGTATCACATTTTCTTACTTGGTTAATACTTTTCCTATCTGGCTAACAACCTTTCCTTGTTTGCATACGTGTGGCCGAACTATTTCTGCATTTGGCCGACATTTTTCACAATTGGTTAACAGATTTTTCCTACTTGACCAAGGTTTCTTCCATTTGGCTAACAAAGTTTCGTAATTTTCATAAGCTTGAGCGATGTATTTCGTTACTTGGTCATTCTTTTTCCTCTTTGAGTAACACATTTCCCTAGTTGGTCAATATATTTCCCATTTGGTTATCAATTTTCCTATTTTTTATATGTTTGGTTGAAATATTTTGTATTTGGCCTAACTTTTTCCCATTTGGCACATAGTTCTCCTACTTTTTATAAGTCTGGCCGAGATATTCCTCTCTTTGGGTGATATTTTTTTTTTACATTTGGCTATCAAATTTTCCTACTTGGGCAATATTTTTCCTATCTGGCTAACAACCTTTCCTTGTTTGCATACGTGCGGACGAGGTATTTCTGTATTTGGCCGACATTTTTTACATTTGGCTAACAGATTTTCCTACTTGAACAAGGTTTTTATTCTCGTTGGCTAACAAAGTTTCCTACTTTTCATAAGTTTGGTTGAGATGTTACTATATTTGGTCTAACTTTTTCTCATTTGGTTGAGAATTTTCCTTCTTTTTATAAGTTTGGATGAGATATTTCTCTCTTTGTCTGATATTTTTCACCTTTGGGTATCACATTTTCTTACTTGGTTAATACTTTTCCTATCTGGCTAACAACCTTTCCTTGTTTGCATACGTGTGGCCGAACTATTTCTGCATTTGGCCGACATTTTTCACAATTGGTTAACAGATTTTTCCTACTTGACCAAGGTTTCTTCCATTTGGCTAACAAAGTTTCGTAGTTTTCATAAGCTTGAGCGATGTATTTCGTTACTTGGTCATTCTTTTTCCTCTTTGAGTAACACATTTCCCTAGTTGGTCAATATATTTCCCATTTGGTTATCAATTTTCCTATTTTTTATATGTTTGGTTGAAATATTTCTGTATTTGGCCTAACTTTTTCCCATTTGGCACATAGTTCTCCTACTTTTTATAAGTCTGGCCGAGATATTCCTCTCTTTGGGTGATATTTTTTTTTTACATTTGGCTATCAAATTTTCCTACTTGGGCAATATTTTTCCTATCTGGCTAACAACCTTTCCTTGTTTGCCTACGTGCGGACGAGGTATTTCTGTATTTGGCCGACATTTTTTACATTTGGCTAACAGATTTTCCTACTTGACCTAGGTTTTTTCGCTTTGGCTAACAAAGTTTCCTATTTTTCATAAGTTTGGTTGCGATGTTACTATACTTGGTCTAACTTTTTCTCATTTGGTTGATAATTTTCCTTCTTTTTATAAGTTGGAATGAGATATTCCTCTCTTTGGATTATATTTTTTCACTTATGGCTCTCAAATTTCCCTACTTGGGCAATATTTTATCCTGTTCGACTAACAAATTTTCCTAGTTTGCATACGTGTGGACGAACTATTTCTGTATTTGGCCGATATTTTTTACATTTGGCTAACAGATTTTCCTACTTGACCTAGGTTTTTTCGCTTTGGCTAACAAAGTTTCCTACTTTTCATAAGTTTGGTTGCGATGTTACTATACTTGGTCTAACTTTTTCTCATTTGGTTGATAATTTTCCTTCTTTTTATAAGTTGGAATGAGATATTCCTCTCTTTGGATTATATTTTTTCACTTATGGGTCTCAAATTTCCCTACTTGGTCAATATATTTTACTATCTGGCTAACAACTTTTCCTTGTTTGCATACGTGCGGACGAGGTATTTCTGTATTTGGCCGACATTTTTCACATTTGGGTCGGTGCCTTATCATCCTATATGTTTATTTGAGTGAGCCTATTGTGAAGTTAGTGAGCGCCTATTTGTCGACCATGATGGAATGGACAACCGATGACCTCATAAGTTTTGTACGTTACACTGTATTCGACGCCATTTTGCCTTGTCGTTGCCTTTTAAGTGGCGTATCGATGTTTGCTCGTAATGGGCATGCACCCCGGATGCTGTCGCTTTGAGAAATGATCGATATCTCACAATGAGCCTTTTTCGTGGCACTGGAGACACTATCAATAAGATGCTAGAGTGGTGGGTTATGACGTCATCACCTCTTAGAACTATAAACTACAGATATTTCAGTAACACCTTACATGGTATACAACACAAACTAGCTTTATACTACATACGATATACAAATACTTAGTGAAACAACAAGCACCCTCGCTATTCTACTACTCCTACTATTACCACCACCACCACCACCACCACCACCACCACCACCACCACCGCTACTACTACTACTACTACTACTACTACTACTACTACTACTACTACCACTACTACTACCACTACTACTATTACCAATATTATTACTATTTGTATCCATGGTGTCGGAGATCATAGTTTATGGAGTGTCATACTGACCAATGTCAGGCGATAAGTCTCTTGTTGATGTTGGTGACTATTACTACTGGTGCTATTGGTACTATGAGTACCACCATTACATGAAGGTAATGCCGTTAATTGGGGATTTCTGTATTGTGAGTCAACCCCGGAATTGTTCAATGGTGTTGGAGATCGCAATGTGTGGGTGGTACGTCCGTTGGTAAGACACGTGACGATGATGATAATTAGTACTATTGTTGGTATTGCTACTACTGGTACTACTACTACCGTTATAAATATCACCTAACATGCCCCTTGATAATGATGACTAACATTACTACGAAACAACTCTACTATTATTACTATACAACCACGCCAATTATAGACAATAGCGATAAACGTATTAGAACCTACTCGCCCTGATCAGCGACATCCTTCCCAGAGCAGACAGTTTGATACTTCATGACTGAGACACCCCAACTTCTAGACCTAACAACTTGACCACCTCTTGATCATCACCATGTCACGACACCTACTCTCCTCTACAATTTATGTGGTCACTCGACCACTTGACCACCGCTTGACCACCACTTGACGAGTACTTGACTACATTTTGATCATCTTCGTGTCACTACACGTACTCTTCCCATCAATTTAAGGGGTAACTTGACCACTTGACCACCCCTTGACCAC
The DNA here is from genome assembly GCA_014155875.1 of Cepaea nemoralis. NCBI lineage: Eukaryota > Metazoa > Mollusca > Gastropoda > Stylommatophora > Helicidae > Cepaea > Cepaea nemoralis. The sequence continues at coordinate 20,704 of JACEFZ010000825.1, forward strand.
TCCTTGACCACTACTTGACCACCTCTTGATCATCACCACATCACTAACTGTACCCTCCCATACAATTTAGGGGGGTCATTTAACCACTTGACCACCCCTTGACCACCTCTTGACCACTACTTGACCACCTCACGATCATCACCAACTTACTACACTCACTTTCCCTGACAATTTAAGGGGTCACTCGACCACTTGACCACATCTTGACCACCACTTGACCACACCCTGACCACCACTTGACCACCTCTTGATCATCACCACGTCACTACACGTACTCTCCCCAACAATTTAAGGGGTCATTTAACCACTTGACCACCCCTTGACCACCGCTTGACCACCTCTTGACCACTAATTTACCACCGTTTAATCATCACCATATCATTACAACTACTTTCCCCGACAATTTAAGTGGTCACTCGACCACTTGACCACTACTTGACCACTGCTTGACCACTAATTTACCACCCTTTAATCATCACCATATCATTACAACTACTTTCCACTAAAATTTTCCTCACTTGACCACCACTTGACCACTGCTTGACCACTGCTTGACCACTAATTTACCACCCTTTAATCATCACCATATCATTACAACTACTTTCCACTAAAATTTTCCTCACTTGACCACCACTTGACCACTGCTTGACCCCTGTTTGACCACTAATTTACCACCTCACGATCATCACCATATCATTACAACTACTTTCCACTAAAATTTCGTCACTTGACCACCACTTGACCACCACTTGACCACTGCTTGACCACGTCATCGGACACTTTAACCACCACCACATCACTACACGTACTTTCCCCTTTAATTTAAGTGGTTACTCCACCACATGAACACCACTTGACCACCTCTTGACCATTACTTGACCACATCATCACACACCCTTAACTATAAGCGGTCACTTACTATGTTTTTTTTTTCTTCTATATATATATATTATTAACATTATTATGTACCTTACTTGATTCGTTTGTTTTTCTTTATTGATGTTTTATGTCGTATTTTTTTATGTCGTACCTATAATTACTTGACCACGCACGCCACCTATGATGAGTCACTAGAACACGCCACCTATGATGAGTCACTAGACCACGCCTACATTTTTGGGGAAAAAAGAGTTATCGCCCTTTGAGGTGGAATATCGATTCCCACCTCAAAAATACGCTGGATAACCACGTTACTACACTACTCATATAGCAGTGTGGATAATACGACTGATTTGTAGACTTTCAGCTTTAAAGTTGGGTGAAGAATGACTTGCGCGATGAACTGGATTAAAGTGAGTAAGAGTTGCGCAATTCGTCGACCTCACTCTCTCGCCTGAGTCCATCTGAGTCCTGTGGCAAGACAAGTCAAGGCGACTGGAGACAAATACAGGTGCAGTGGATGACCAGGGCGCTCTACGTGCTTTGCCGTGCTCATTGCGTTCCACAACGCTTTGCAGGTAAATGCCGTCTTACCCGTTGAATCATCAATGAATTCTTCCGTGCAGTCTGTAGAATCCTGTCTTCACATGCTGGGTAGGAATGCCCTAGTTCACCGATTGGTTTGACACCAAATCGGCTACCCATGCCTGGTTTAGCCAGCCTATCACAGCTGTTGCCCGAAGGGTGGCCGCTGTCGCATGCTGACAGCTACTACGAGCCACAGGCGTGAGCTGGATGTCAGGCTTGGACCAGTGGAGGATGGGTCCTGAAAAGTACATGACAGCCATTCTTACCAAAGGTACTACTAATGCCTGACACCCCAGACCATAAACAGAAGTGACCCGGAACACCAAGGTCAGAGATCTGCCTACAGACATGAACGCCTGTGTCACATTAATCAGCAAAGGGTCGTGACGATGAATGTGTAACTCTCAGGTCGACACGCTCTAAATTGGGTACCAGGACATTTTTTTCTGAAGTAAAGATGGCTGACGAGATATTGTCCACGTAACAGATTGAATGCCGATTGGTCTATAAAATATGCGGTTAGCACCATATACCCAATACACATCAAGTCCTGGAAAGAAGTCCTTTATTTTATTCTTTGGCTCTTAGAGTTGTACGTCAGGTCCTGGTCAGATATGACTGAGCTACCGTATGACAGTAGACGGTACTACCTGCTTTCTGTTAGCGCCGAATGTTGGGCGGCGCTCACCAAACCCGACACCTCACATTATGCCAACGGCTTTGGGCGGAGGAGCACAATTGGGAGGGTACAAACCTTATCCCGGTGTGGGGAAATACAACATAAAGACTAAATATCACGACAGGGCACACTCGGCTCTAAGCCTTGGTTGGTAATTGGTTTAGGATCGAAGCTCCAACGGGCGGAGTGTTAGAGCATTGCATTGCTGATCAGGCAGCTTAGGCAGATTGTGTCATTCTAGATGTATTGGTGTTGCCTTTCCTCTGGAGTAATCTAGACAGGCTGAGAGAGGTATCATACTGCATGGGCAACACGTGGCCTCTAAAATTAAGCCCATGCTTTGCTCTATGGACTGGTTATGGTGTATGCACAATGTAACAAACTATGTCTGTCAAAACGGCAAGATGCCAATAGATTTTAGTGTGGGGACAGAAGATACTAAGGGGAAAAGAATACAATCATCATAAATTGATTAGAGGCGACCGCGGCAATATACATTGTATTCATTACGGAGTCAAAGTGTATGCTGAGTAAGGTGGATAAAGGAATGTTTCGTGTGGAATGGCTCACTTCGCTTCAGAGGTCACAGATTGTGAGAATTGCATGATTTTGCCCTGGCCATGCGGGGGTGTGGGGGAATGAACAGGCTGATAGGCTAGCAGGGAATGCACATCTTGGTTGTAGATTACCCATGGACATGGGGGAGGTGGTCGTGCGCTTGTGGGACCAGGTGGAGATGGCGCAGAAACATACTGAGAACCCATATGTAGAAAGAATGAAATTGCGGGAGATCGGCAGGGGTTCTGGAAGAATCTCACAACTGAGAGGGAAGATCAGGGTAACTTTTAATCAGATAGCTGTGGGACCGAATAGTAAAATGACTCTTCGCTAGCTGTTGAACGAGGGGACGAAGCACGTATGGGAATGTCCTGAGTGCAGTGATGTCAGTTCTTAACTCAACTCAAGTTAACTCAACATATTTACATATCACATACTTACACATCACATATTTACATATCGCATATTTACATATCACATACTTACATAACCGGTCTCTGTGGCTGAGGGCTTGCGAACGCGGTTTGTGAACACGTATACCCGGGTTCGAAACACGGCAGTGCTGGTTTTTTCGAAAAAGGTATAGGAGCCGGTCGTTCAGAAAGCAGTGGCAAACTACTGAACGTAAAACTTGCCTAGTACATCAACAGCAGCTGAAATATGCTGGTGTTGACTGCAACGTCCCGTAAGGGATAAGCAACACAATTTTTATTTTTTATACTTACATATCACATATTTATATATCACATACATACAAGTTACATACTTAGATATCACATATTTACATATCACATATTTACATATCACATATTTACATATCACATATTTATATATCACATACATACAAGTTACATACTTAGATATCACATATTTACATATCACATATTTACATATCACATACTTACATATCACATATTTACACGTCACATACTTACACGTCACATATTTACACGTCACGTATTTATATATCACATACTTACACGTCACATATTACATATCACATATTTACACATCACGTATTTATATATCACATATTTACATATCACATACTTACACGTCACATATTTACATATTACATACTTACACGTCACATATTTACATATCACATACTTACACGTCACATATTTACATGATACATATTTACATATCACATACTTACATATCACGTATTTATATATCACATATTTACATATCACATACTTACATATCACGTATTTATATATCACAAATTTACACGTCACATATTTACATGATACATATTTATATATCACGTATTTATATATCACAAACTTGCATGTTACATATTTACATATCACATACTTACACGTCACATATTTACATATTACATACTTACACGTCACATGTTTACATATCACATACTTACATGTTACATATTTACATATCACATATTTACATATCACATACTTACATGTTACATATTTACATATCACATATTTACATATCACATACTTACACGTCACATATTTACATATCACATACTTACACGTAACATATTTACACATCACATACTTACACATCTCTTATTTACATATCCATCCATCCATCCATCATGTGCCATGCCGGTATGCGTGGGCGGTCATGTTCTGCCATCTCACTCGATCACCAGAGTCGTGAATCAGCTCCGTGTTCTGTCTCGACCATGCCACAAGGCCAAGCCATCCAGGTACTTGCTTCTAGGTCTTCCCCTTGGTCTGTTCCCCTCGATCTTACCAGTTGTCACCAAATTCTCCAATCCATTTCTTCTCATAACATGCCCAAAAAATTTTGACTGTCTAAGTCTAATTTCTCTAATCAATTTACGATCTTCATTTGTTTCTTGAAGGACTTCTCCATTGGTCTTTCTGGCTGTCCATGGTATTCTTTGCATTTTCCTCAGAAACCACATTTCTACAGCCATCAGATGTTTTTCAGCCTGACTGCTCATTGTCCACGCTTCACATCCATATAAAAGTACAGGTTCTATGTAGCATCTCAACACTCTTTTTCTCGTTTCAATTGACATCTTTTTATTGGTCAATATGTTTTTCATCTTGCTAAAGGCTACTTTCGCCATGGCGATTCTTGTTCTAATCTCTTCAAGGCATCTCCCATCAGATGTTATTACTGTTCCGAGATAATTGTACCGATTCACTTGTTGAAGAATATTCCCATTTACTTGTATATTACATTGTGGTATTTCGTTCTTCCTAGTGACGACCATAATCTGTGTCTTTTTACAATTTAATTCTAACCCTAGTTGTTCACTGTGTGTAACAATCGCATCTACTAAATTTTGCAGGTCCTGTTCATTGTCTGCAATCAAGACTGTATCATCTGCATATCTAATGTTATTGATGCATCGTCCCACAATGTTGATTCCTTCCATATCTTCAATATTTCTGAAAATACTTTCACTGTACAGGGAAAACAGATCTGGAGACATTACACATCCCTGTCTCACACCTCTCTTAATAGGCTGATATTGGCTTACTTCATTATCAACTCTTATGGCAACTTGTTGTTTCCAATATATGTTTTTTACAAGTCTAAGATCTTTTCTATCAATTTGTAGATCTTCAAGCATCCTTATCATGTTGACATGTCTCACTTTAATAAAAGCCTTTGTGTATTCAATAAAGCAAAGGTGTAGATCTTTGTTAACTTCTATAGAACGTTCGATTATGTTTCTCAGTATATAGACAGCATTTACTGTACCCTTGCCTTCCACAAACCCACATTGTTCTTCTCCTTTTTCAGGTTGTATTTTCCTCCTAACTCTTTGCATGATAATTCTTAGCAAAATCTTCGTGATGTGACTCATTATACTAATTGTTCGATGTTGATCACATTCCAAGGCTAATGATTTCTTTGGGGATTGCAATAAATACAGAATTACATAACATAGATTTACATATCACATGCTTACATATGACTTATTTACATATCACATACTTACACATGACTTATTTACACATCGTATATTTACATAAATCGCATTTACACATCACATATATATTCACATATTTATATATTTACATATCACATACTTACACGTCAAATATTTACACATGACATATTTACACGTCACATATTTACACGACACATATTTACATATCACATACTTTCACGTCATATATTTTCATATCACATACTTAAACGTCACAAATTTGTATATCACATATTTACATATCACACATTTACATGTCACATACTTACACATCACATACTTACACATTTACACATCGCATATTTATATATTCATATATTATACATATTGGGAGCAAGTCGCCGCTGAACGTGTTGCATGGAGGGTAAACATCAGAAATGGAATAAAGGCAAAGGAGAAAATTATTGCAGATAAGTCACACACAGAGCGTGTGACACGTAAGATGGTGCATGATAGTGGAAATGACCACGTATTCACATGCACCCTCTGTGAACGGACATTTACAGCGCGAATCGGCCTTATCAGTCACATTCGCTACCGCCATAGGTAAAAGTTATTATGCCTTTTTATAGCACAAACTATCGTCTGTCAAGACGGCAAGGTGCCAATATGTGTGTGTGTGTGATTTATATATTCACTTATTTACATATAACATACTTACACGTCACATATTTACATATCACATACTTACACGTCACATATTTACATAACGGATATTTACACGTCACATACTTACACATCACATATGTAGACATCACGTATTTGCACAGAAATGAGGGCTGTCATCCCCCCGGAAAAGGCGGCTGTTTTGTGGTGCTCTCTGGACAACAGGATTGTAAGAGCTGATGTCCCAAGCCTCGCGATAGATGGTAGAAATGTCAGCAGAGAGAACAAACTGAAGTATCTTGGGATCACATTTGACAGGAGCCTATCCTTCAAGGACCATGTGGAGACGGTCGTGACAAGATCTTAAAAGGGACTCAATGCACTTAAAACTATGGCTGCAATGGACATAGAGCAGAGAATGCCTTTCACACTATACCAGCACTTGATCCTCTCAGTAATTGATTATGGATTAGGTCTGCTCACTGTCTCAGAGAGTCAGCTGGTGAAGTTAGAGCGCATACAGAACGAAGCTATGCGGGTAATTCTGGGATGCACTAGAGACACCCCAGTAGTGTGTATGCGTTACATCCTTGGTCTGCCGACTGTTGCTGGTAGGCTCAAGGTGATGCAGGCGAAGGCATACCTCAGAGTAGCTGCAGACACAGACCACCCACTGCATGAGGCGCTGGACGCAATTAAGGGTCAGCTACTGATAAGAGGGAAATCATGGATGGCTCAGGCGGAGGATACGATCAGACAGGTGTGCCCCTTGGAGAACATTAGGCGTGGAGAGGAGTGGGTCAGAGTGCCAGCGGAGCAGTCAAACTTGTGCAGAGTTATAATCACATTAAGCCGGGAGTGGCCAGCAGGGGCCACGGAAGTGGAAATCCAGCAACTAATTCAGGACAATGCTCACTCGAGTGATGTGATTATCTACACAGATGGTTCGGTGTCAAGAGGTGAGAGAAGTGGCTGAGGGTTCATAGCCAACGCTAATGGTCGATGTTTGGGGCAGGAGAGCCGGGCATATGATACCACAACATCCAGCTTAAGAATGGAAGTGGAGGCAGTCACTGCGGCTCTCCGCTGGATGACGACACACACACACACACACATCGTGATTGTAACTGACTCAGAAAGCATGCTGACGAGGGTGAGGACGGGCAGACTTCGTGCGGAGTGGCTTGCTTCGCTTCGGAGGTCACGGGTGACAAGCATCGCCTGGATCTTTTCTCCGGGGCATGCTGGAGTAGTATGTTAGCTGGTAACTAAGTATCATTTCTGGAGTGTGGTGCTGGATTGACCTAGTAAAATCCTTATATAAAAAGTATAGCTCCTGAGCCGTGACGTCAAAAAGCGACTCCTTCGGGCCAAGGGATATAACTCAGGAATACATAATTTAATGCTTTCTTGCGTTATTACCTCCCCTTTTTGGGTTGAGAATTTTATTTATTTATTTATTTTTTTAAATGTAATGATTACTGTTAATTATTGTTGTAGTGGGCGGGGCTTAAAAACTAACAGCATGTGATTGAATGTGTATTAGGGTTACAGTGCTCTTCCTCGGTTTCTTTCCCTTTTATTGTTCTCATCTATTTTATCTATATAGGGCCGGGCGTAAGACTATCAACAATACATTGGGGCTGTGTAAGGTTTAGGGGTACAGTGTATCTCCGCGGGAGCGTCTAGGGTGCGGGTGAACGTAGGGTGGGCGCGCCGGGGTGGGGTGCGAAGGGGGCGGCGCATGGGGTGGGGCGAGGGGGGTTCGAACCCACGAGCCGCGCCGAGTGTCATAGGAAAACCGTGATAAGTAAAAGGTAAGTAGGGTTGGTATATGGTATGTAGAGAGTCGTAACGGTTTATTCACTATCATCATACGAGTTACAAATGAAAACCTTAAAAAGGTAAGGATGGCCGATAGTATTGAATGTAGTGAGTATGGATTAGTGAAATTCGTTGTTAAGAGGTGAGAGAATGGAGGAAAGGTTAGATAAGTACTTCTGATCCTTGTTACGGGGTAGACGAGGGGCAGGGTTGCTAGATAAATACTCCGACAGCAATATTAGAACACCCGAGGTTAAGGCTCATAGTAAAAGCTGAAGCATGAACTCATAGTCGGCTGACTTAAAGGTGAGCTCCTGGATGACTCAGCGCAAGGCGATGTCGGCGGTGAACATGATTGAATGTATTCAGACATGTTTTGGGGAAAACCATGAATGACTCATCGTGACATAACCACGGTATACATGCCCAGACATGTTTTTGGGGGTGGGACTGTAAACACTCTAAATCAACGCATGGTAAGACCACTGTATAACGATACAAACCTCTGACTATACATGTTTTAATGAGAATATCTAGGTGTTTTACTGTATACGTCTAACCGGATTGCACTGGTTGTTGTATAGTTTGACTCAACGTCATTATAAAGGAGCTCAAATGTCGGCTAAGGACACTGTGTTTGCAACAAGGGCTATCGAAAATACCTCACTAAAGAAACAGCTGTGGTAAGTAGAGTGTGATATACAGAGTCGCTCTACGATGTAGTAGTCTCTCAGATCATACCAGCGTAGTACAACGGCGATAAATACTAGCTAGTAGTCGGCAAACTGACGCTCTTACCACGGAAATTAACGCTATACTAGTATACTGTGGTGAATACGGGTTTATACAATAATAATATATGTAGATGACTACTGAAAGCACAGGTGACCTACTAACCACTTTGTGTCAATCTATGTGAGTGTCTGTTTCTCGGTCGTCCTTATGCTGTCTATGATGTAGGGTAAGTGATGGTAGATGATGTGGTGCATTCTAACTATGTAATGTATACATATGAACAAGTGTGTTTTTCACTAAAGTATATCAACCATGTTTTTATGTTTTCCGTTTTCTGTTCACTAAAAGTATCCTGATTCTGGTTCGACAGATTTGAACATAAGAGAAGACACATCAACCACGCAGTGTTGGAGCAACGCAATTCTGTCACTCACAGAGGTATGTGTAGTAGGGGGATCAAGTCATCTACTTGTCTCTCCTATCTCCACTAAGTGTATTGAACAGTGTAAGACAAGGATCTATGGTCACTAATTACGTAGCCAGCCACAAGGACGTCATCTTTCTGCGCACTAACTTATGTATATGAAACAGGATGTATCATGTATTCAACTATTCAATATTTATGGATCATATATCCGCTCATTAAAGTACACTGGTTCTCCAGAGTGAAAAGGTGCTGACACAAACTGAGCTGTCTGAGTGAAAAACTTGCAGCCACAGGACAACTTAGAGTCATTCTCTGTGGTCACTAATGTATCAATGTAAATCACTAAGATACACGGTCTAAAAATAATGTGTCTCTTCACATTGTGCCAAGGCTACATAAAAATCAAATATGTGGTGTCAAATTCATGTAAAGCTTACAATATGATATCCCGTGTGTAAAAAACAAAAATCTTTATCGTTTCACCAGAGTGAAAATTTGCTGACATAACCAGGAAAAAAGCTACCTTACAGAGGTACATACAAGAAAAAAGAAATCTCTGACAGTCTACCACAAATTATTGGTCTGCATTCACCATTGTTTTTCACTAAAGGAGCAACACTAAATATTTCACTCCTAGGTATTAGGGGGCATAGTCACCTTTGCTCATTAGTATAGTACACCTTGATATGCCATATAAATAACACAAAGAACAGCATTACGAAACAAGCCGCTGCTAGCACAAGAGGAAAAGCATATAGTCATGGAGAAGACCCATTGTATGGACGGGATCAACAGAAACAAATAAATATTTTACTACAAGGGACAGCAAAAGATCAAAATATTCCTTTTAATATGTCTTAAAAGTTATGTGATATGAAATAATTTCTGTAGATATACTATAGTCATGATTGTCTTATGGTTGTGAAAAAAATGTAAAATATAATGATTTTACCCTTCTTCACAGCTATTTGGCGACCAGTGCTTACAACGACTTGCGAAAACGTGAAAAAAACTACAGGAAGCTACACAAAACATATTGTGGTTGATCATTATACCTTAGTCATTACAGCGTCACGAGATTATTGCGCTGTCACTGAATCGTTATCTAATACCACAAGCGATAACTGTGTTGGATAATATTGTCGTAGTATCACAACTAACACATCAGCTACTGGAACCAACTTATTGCTTTATCACCGTATCATCAAATACTACTACATTTTTTCTATCATGATGGCCACCAGTCAGAAAAATAGCTATCTATGTCACACCTGTGGTAAAAGCTTTACAAAAAACCGCAATCTTACACGTCACATTAACACCGCACACAAAACCACAACTCATACATGCCACCTCTGTGGCAATCTATACAACAGAAAAGACAACCTAAAATACCATATAAAAACACATCACCAGACTTCATCAACAACAACACCCGCAGCAAGCACGGACACTACCCCATCAACAGCAAACACGAACAATACACTCTCAACAACAAACACGGATACTACACCCGCATCATGCAAAAGAAAAGCATCAGCAGACACACAACCATCAAAAAACCATAAACACGATAACGAGCAAGTGGTAGCAGAGGAACCCGACATAGAGATAGATGAGGAAGTAGAGATAGATGAGGAACTAAAGACCTTAGACAAACTCCCCGACGACGACGACATCCAACAGACATATAGAGACAACTGGGCAGCCCTTAGGACACATCAGAACATCAACAAACATATATCGACCTACAACTTTTTTCACCGACCAGACGCAGTACAACCAATAGACTGGCCCGAGACATTAAAACCAGTATTTAGTAGCCAGACATGTCGCTTTAAGATAAATTATAGCCATCACATGATTTTAAGACATAAGGAAACGAATGAACTTAGATTTTACCATTCATCATCAAACAACGCCTGTGAACTCGACGTACCCTTTTTAGTAAACAACGAGCAAGAATTTGATGACTTTACAGCCATAGTCCAGGATAGTGACATGTTCAATAACGCCCTACACAACAGACCCGACACTAAGTACCTGGTAGAGACAATACCCGCGACTAGTTTCTATGTATATCACATCACTGAACATCCGATAGGTAGCTGAAGCATTTCGTATAATGACATTATGTTTTGATATTTTTTTCTTGTTAAAAAAGTACTGTAAATAAACAGGTATAAACTATAACAGTGTGTTGTTTGTTGATTTCCTTTCGTGTTGACGGTGTATATAGTTGCCATGTGGTGAGAAAATGTTACATATTGAGGACAAAGTCAAGAAATATGTCAATAACACTAAGAAAAAGAGTAACCAAAATATAAAAAAGGCTGACCAAATTCAGAAATATCTCGACAAAACTCATGAAAAGTAGGAAAATTGTTAGTCAAATGTGAAAAATATGGTTCAAGTAGGAAATCATGTTAGCCAAAGGTGAAAACTATTGACCAAGTAAAGAAACTTCTCAGCCAAACTCATAAAAAGTAGGACAAATTTGATAGCCCAAGGGGAAAATGGTGGCCGTATACAGAAATATCTCGACCAAACTTACAAAAAGTAGGAAAATATGTCGACTAAAGTAGGAACATTTGTTAGCCAAAGATGAAAAATATTGGTCAAGTAAAGAAATATCGCATCCAAACTTTTAAAATGTAGGAAACTTTATTAACCAAATGTGAAAAATATTGTCCAAGTAAAGACATGTTTCAACTAATCTTATAAATATGTCGTCCAAATTTATAAACATTAGGAAAATGTGTTAACCTAATGGGAAAAATATTGGCCAAGTAAAGAAATGTTTCAACTAGTCTTATAAATATGTCGTCTAAACTCATGAAAAGGAGAAAAATGTGTTATCCAAAAGGGAAAAAATATTGACCAAGTGAAGAAATATCTCAACCATACTTATGAAAAGGAGAAAAATGTGTTATCCAAAGGGAAAAATATTGTCCAAGTAAAGAAATGTTTCAACTAGTCTTATAAATATGTCGTCTAAACTCATGAAAAGGAGAAAAATGTGTTATCCAAAAGGGAAAAATATTGACCAAGTGAAGAAATATCTCAACCATACTTATGAAAAGGAGAAAAATGTGTTATCCAAAAGGGAAAAATATTGTCCAAGTAAAGACATGTTTCAACTAGTCTTATAAATATGTCGTCTAAACTCATGAAAAGGAGAAAAATGTGTTATCCAAAAGGGAAAAATATTGACCAAATGAAGAAAAATATTACACAAAACTTATAAAACTTAGGAAAATGTGTTAACCTAATGAGAAAAATATCGCCCAAGTAAAGAAAAAAGTTACACAAAACTTATAAAACTTAGGAAAATGTGTTAACCTAATGAGAAAAATAGTGAACAAGTAAAGAAAAACATACACCAAACTTCTGAAAAGTAAGAAAATTTGTTAACCAAATGGGAAAAATATTGGCCAAGTGGAGAAATATCTCAACCATACTTATGAAAAGGAGGAAAATGTGTTAACCTAATGGGAAAATATCGCCCAAGTGAAGAAAAAAGTTACACAAAACTTATAAAACTTAGGAAAATGTGTTAACCTAATGAAAAAATATCGCCCAATTGAAGAAAAAAAGTTACACAAAACTTATAAACTTAGGAAAATATGTTAACCTAATGAGAAAAATATTGACCAAGTAAAGAAAAACGTACACCAAACTTCTGAAAAGTAAGAAAAATTTGTTAACCAAAAGGGAAAAATATATGGGCTAAACTGAAATATGTTTACCGAAGTAAGAAAATGTGTTAACCAAATGGGGAAAAATGTTGGTCAAAACATGAAACATCTCGACCAAACTTATAAATATCTCGTGTAAACTTATAAAAATGTAGGAACAAATATTGCTTCTGTAGTTATGTCAAACGTGTCTTGAACTTTTATCTGAACAGACATTTTACAAGACATAATCATCAACGTCAACACTTTCCCTCTTTTACATTACCGAAAGCTTCAGCTTATCAGTCCAGAGTATCCACTAAAGAAGCACTTATGCATACTAATCACCCAGCTCTTCACACTCTTGGTTTTTTTTTTCTTTTCTAACACAAAGTGTCTCTGTCTTTCATAGATAGCTTCACAACTTTTCTATGTAGCACCACTAACAACTCCAAACCTCCGTTGCACATGAGCTCTAATGAAACATTCATAACAACATTTATGGCAATGCAATCTGTGGATCCATCTGGGATAGTTTCAATATCATCTGAGTATTCGTCAGCAAAGATCCACTTCCCATGGCTGACATCTTCAACTTTATATACCACAATGTCTGCTACACTAACCTTCCATTGGTCCATCTTTCAATAATACAAAGAGTGTTCTCGAAGTCTAGCTAACATAACATTGCTTACTTTGTCCACCTCTATCACAATTTGTCATTTCACAGCTGCAATAGCGGCAAGTCTGCAACCAACCAACAGTGTCTGTTATGAAGTCGACCTTTCTTAAAGCCACGTCTGCCTTACTGAGCCCTTGAATACCCTCTACCACAGCGTCTAACCGACTTTCAACGTTTCATACCAAATAACATTAACATTCTCTTTGATTACAGAACAGCTGATTTTCTGCTGACTAGGCAGATTTTCCAACCTCGTGGAGATAAATCATAGGCCCCATAACCTACTAGGCGCTATTCTAGACAACGAATATGGTCATCGACCAGCACCCCTAGGCAGAACTTGAAAAAACAACAGAGCTTGGGTTATTGAGACGAATGAGTTGCATTCCTTGGACTACCAGAACGACATCAAACACAACAAACTCTTTCTTACTAACCCTAACCCTAAGTATACATCAACTAACCCTAACCCTAACCCTAACTATACAACAAACTCTTTCTTAAGAGACATAGATACACACCAGTGTTTGAAATGAAAAAGTTAAATTTATGTGATTACATTTTAATTAAAATTTAAAACTAATAAATCGCACTTTTATTGCGCGCTTCACTTAATATACAGATATAGGGTAAGTATAGGTATAAGTTAGGTATAGGACATATATCAAACCTACATCTTGCGCAATAAAAGTGCGATTTATTAGTTTTAAATTTTAATTAAAATGTAATCACATAAATTTAACTTTTTCATTTCAAACACTGGTGTGTATCTATGTCTCTTAAGAAAGAGTTTGTTGTATAGTTAGGGTTAGGGTTAGGGTTAGTTGATGTATACTTAGGGTTAGGGTTAGTAAGAAAGAGTTTGTTGTGTTTGATGTCGTTCTGGTAGTCCAAGGAATGCAACTCATTCGTCTCAATAACCCAAGCTCTGTTGTTTTTTCAAGTTCTGCCTAGGGGTGCTGGTCGATGACCATATTCGTTGTCTAGAATAGCGCCTAGTAGGTTATGGGGCCTATGATTTATCTCCACGAGGTTGGAAAATCTGCCTAGTCAGCAGAAAATCAGCTGTTCTGTAATCAAAGAGAATGTTAATGTTATTTGGTATGAAACGTTGAAAGTCGGTTAGACGCTGTGGTAGAGGGTATTCAAGGGCTCAGTAAGGCAGACGTGGCTTTAAGAAAGGTCGACTTCATAACAGACACTGTTGGTTGGTTGCAGACTTGCCGCTATTGCAGCTGTGAAATGACAAATTGTGATAGAGGTGGACAAAGTAAGCAATGTTATGTTAGCTAGACTTCGAGAACACTCTTTGTATTATTGAAAGATGGACCAATGGAAGGTTAGTGTAGCAGACATTGTGGTATAGAAAGTTGAAGATGTCAGCCATGGGAAGTGGATCTTTGCTGACGAATACTCAGATGATATTGAAACTATCCCAGGTGGAGCCACAGATTGCCCTAAATGTTGTTATGACTGTTTTATTGGAGCTCATGTACAATGGAGGTTTGCAGTTCTTGGGGCTGTGACATGGAAAAGTTGTGAAGACATCTACGAAAGACAGAGATATTTTATGTTAGAAGACAACAACCAAGAGTGTGGCCAGATGGGTGATTAGCATGTATAAGTGCGTCTTTAGCAGCTACTCTGGAATGGTAAGTTGAAACTTTCGGTAACGTAAAAGAGGGAAAGTGTTGACGTTGATGATTATGTGTTGTGAAATGTCTGTTCAGATAAAAGTTCAAGATACTTTTGACATAACTACAGACGCAATATTTTTTTTCCTACTTATTTAAAAGTTTACACGAGATATTTATAAGTTTGGTTAAGATGTTTCATGTTTTGGCCAACATTTTTCCCCATTTGGTTAACACATTTTCTTACTTCGGTCAACATACTTCATAGTTTAGCCCATATTTTTTCCCCTTTGGTTAACAAATTTTCATACTTTTCATAAGTTTGGTGTAAATGTTTTCTTCACTTGGGCAATATTTTCTCATTAGGTTAACACATTTTCCTAAGTTTTATAAGTTTTGTGTAAATTTTTTCTTCACTTGGGCAATATTTTTCTCATTAGGTTAACACATTTTCCTAAGTTTTATAAGATTTGTGTAAAATTTTTCTTCATTTGGGCAATATTTTTCTCATTAGGTTAACACATTTTCCTAAGTTTTATACGTTTTGTGTAAATTTTTCTTCACTTGGGCAATATTTTTCTCATTAGGTTAACAGATTTTCCTACGTTTTATAAGTTTTGTGTAAATTTTTCTTCACTTGGGCAATATTTTTCTCATTAGGTTAACACATTTTCCTAAGTTTTATAAGTTTTGTGTAAATTTTTCTTCACTTGGGCAATATTTTTCTCATTAGGTTAACACATTTTCCTAAGTTTTATAAGTTTTGTGTAAATTTTTCTTCACTTGGGCAATATTTTTCTCATTTGGTTAACACATTTTTCTCCTTTTCATAAGTATGGTTGAGATATTTCTTCACTTGGTCAATATTTTTCCCTTTTGGATAACACATTTTTCTCCTTTTCATAAGTTTAGACGACATATTTATAAGACTAGTTGAAACATGTCTTTACTTGGACAATATTTTTCCCTTTTGGATAACACATTTTTCTCCTTTTCATAAGTATGGTTGAGATATTTCTTCACTTGGTCAATATTTTTCCCTTTTGGATAACACATTTTTCTCCTTTTCATGAGTTTAGACGACATATTTATAAGACTAGTTGAAACATTTCTTTACTTGGACAATATTTTTCCCTTTTGGATAACACATTTTTCTCCTTTTCATAAGTATGGTTGAGATATTTCTTCACTTGGTCAATATTTTTCCCTTTTGGATAACACATTTTTCTCCTTTTCATGAGTTTAGACGACATATTTATAAGACTAGTTGAAACATGTCTTTACTTGGACAATATTTTTCACATTTGGTTAATAAAGTTTCCTACATTTTAAAAGTTTGGATGCGATATTTCTTTACTTGACCAATATTTTTCATCTTTGGCTAACAAATGTTCCTACTTTAGTCGACATATTTTCCTACTTTTTGTAAGTTTGGTCGAGATATTTCTGTATACGGCCACCATTTTCCCCTTGGGCTATCAAATTTGTCCTACTTTTTATGAGTTTGGCTGAGAAGTTTCTTTACTTGGTCAATAGTTTTCACCTTTGGCTAACATGATTTCCTACTTGAACCATATTTTTCACATTTGACTAACAATTTTCCTACTTTTCATGAGTTTTGTCGAGATATTTCTGAATTTGGTCAGCCTTTTTTATATTTTGGTTACTCTTTTTCTTAGTGTTATTGACATATTTCTTGACTTTGTCCTCAATATGTAACATTTTCTCACCACATGGCAACTATATACACCGTCAACACGAAAGGAAATCAACAAACAACACACTGTTATAGTTTATACCTGTTTATTTACAGTACTTTTTTAACAAGAAAAAAATATCAAAACATAATGTCATTATACGAAATGCTTCAGCTACCTATCGGATGTTCAGTGATGTGATATACATAGAAACTAGTCGCGGGTATTGTCTCTACCAGGTACTTAGTGTCGGGTCTGTTGTGTAGGGCGTTATTGAACATGTCACTATCCTGGACTATGGCTGTAAAGTCATCAAATTCTTGCTCGTTGTTTACTAAAAAGGGTACGTCGAGTTCACAGGCGTTGTTTGATGATGAATGGTAAAATCTAAGTTCATTCGTTTCCTTATGTCTTAAAATCATGTGATGGCTATAATTTATCTTAAAGCGACATGTCTGGCTACTAAATACTGGTTTTAATGTCTCGGGCCAGTCTATTGGTTGTACTGCGTCTGGTCGGTGAAAAAAGTTGTAGGTCGATATATG
This sequence comes from Cepaea nemoralis, assembly GCA_014155875.1. Classification (NCBI taxonomy): domain Eukaryota; kingdom Metazoa; phylum Mollusca; class Gastropoda; order Stylommatophora; family Helicidae; genus Cepaea; species Cepaea nemoralis. The sequence goes on from JACEFZ010000825.1 coordinate 38,182, forward strand.
TTTGTTGATGTTCTGATGTGTCCTAAGGGCTGCCCAGTTGTCTCTATATGTCTGTTGGATGTCGTCGTCGTCGGGGAGTTTGTCTAAGGTCTTTAGTTCCTCATCTATCTCTACTTCCTCATCTATCTCTATGTCGGGTTCCTCTGCTACCACTTGCTCGTTATCGTGTTTATGGTTTTTTGATGGTTGTGTGTCTGCTGATGCTTTTCTTTTGCATGATGCGGGTGTAGTATCCGTGTTTGTTGTTGAGAGTGTATTGTTCGTGTTTGCTGTTGATGGGGTAGTGTCCGTGCTTGCTGCGGGTGTTGTTGTTGATGAAGTCTGGTGATGTGTTTTTATATGGTATTTTAGGTTGTCTTTTCTGTTGTATAGATTGCCACAGAGGTGGCATGTATGAGTTGTGGTTTTGTGTGCGGTGTTAATGTGACGTGTAAGATTGCGGTTTTTTGTAAAGCTTTTACCACAGGTGTGACATAGATAGCTATTTTTCTGACTGGTGGCCATCATGATAGAAAAAATGTAGTAGTATTTGATGATACGGTGATAAAGCAATAAGTTGGTTCCAGTAGCTGATGTGTTAGTTGTGATACTACGACAATATTATCCAACACAGTTATCGCTTGTGGTATTAGATAACGATTCAGTGACAGCGCAATAATCTCGTGACGCTGTAATGACTAAGGTATAATGATCAACCACAATATGTTTTGTGTAGCTTCCTGTAGTTTTTTTCACGTTTTCGCAAGTCGTTGTAAGCACTGGTCGCCAAATAGCTGTGAAGAAGGGTAAAATCATTATATTTTACATTTTTTTCACAACCATAAGACAATCATGACTATAGTATATCTACAGAAATTATTTCATATCACATAACTTTTAAGACATATTAAAAGGAATATTTTGATCTTTTGCTGTCCCTTGTAGTAAAATATTTATTTGTTTCTGTTGATCCCGTCCATACAATGGGTCTTCTCCATGACTATATGCTTTTCCTCTTGTGCTAGCAGCGGCTTGTTTCGTAATGCTGTTCTTTGTGTTATTTATATGGCATATCAAGGTGTACTATACTAATGAGCAAAGGTGACTATGCCCCCTAATACCTAGGAGTGAAATATTTAGTGTTGCTCCTTTAGTGAAAAACAATGGTGAATGCAGACCAATAATTTGTGGTAGACTGTCAGAGATTTCTTTTTTCTTGTATGTACCTCTGTAAGGTAGCTTTTTTCCTGGTTATGTCAGCAAATTTTCACTCTGGTGAAACGATAAAGATTTTTGTTTTTTACACACGGGATATCATATTGTAAGCTTTACATGAATTTGACACCACATATTTGATTTTTATGTAGCCTTGGCACAATGTGAAGAGACACATTATTTTTAGACCGTGTATCTTAGTGATTTACATTGATACATTAGTGACCACAGAGAATGACTCTAAGTTGTCCTGTGGCTGCAAGTTTTTCACTCAGACAGCTCAGTTTGTGTCAGCACCTTTTCACTCTGGAGAACCAGTGTACTTTAATGAGCGGATATATGATCCATAAATATTGAATAGTTGAATACATGATACATCCTGTTTCATATACATAAGTTAGTGCGCAGAAAGATGACGTCCTTGTGGCTGGCTACGTAATTAGTGACCATAGATCCTTGTCTTACACTGTTCAATACACTTAGTGGAGATAGGAGAGACAAGTAGATGACTTGATTCCCCTACTACACATACCTCTGTGAGTGACAGAATTGCGTTGCTCCAACACTGCGTGGTTGATGTGTCTTCTCTTATGTTCAAATCTGTCGAACCAGAATCAGGATACTTTTAGTGAACAGAAAACGGAAAACATAAAAACATGGTTGATATACTTTAGTGAAAAACACACTTGTTCATATGTATACATTACATAGTTAGAATGCACCACATCATCTACCATCACTTACCCTACATCATAGACAGCATAAGGACGACCGAGAAACAGACACTCACATAGATTGACACAAAGTGGTTAGTAGGTCACCTGTGCTTTCAGTAGTCATCTACATATATTATTATTGTATAAACCCGTATTCACCACAGTATACTAGTATAGCGTTAATTTCCGTGGTAAGAGCGTCAGTTTGCCGACTACTAGCTAGTATTTATCGCCGTTGTACTACGCTGGTATGATCTGAGAGACTACTACATCGTAGAGCGACTCTGTATATCACACTCTACTTACCACAGCTGTTTCTTTAGTGAGGTATTTTCGATAGCCCTTGTTGCAAACACAGTGTCCTTAGCCGACATTTGAGCTCCTTTATAATGACGTTGAGTCAAACTATACAACAACCAGTGCAATCCGGTTAGACGTATACAGTAAAACACCTAGATATTCTCATTAAAACATGTATAGTCAGAGGTTTGTATCGTTATACAGTGGTCTTACCATGCGTTGATTTAGAGTGTTTACAGTCCCACCCCCAAAAACATGTCTGGGCATGTATACCGTGGTTAGGTCACGATGAGTCATTCATGGTTTTCCCCAAAACATGTCTGAATACGTTCAATCATGTTCACCGCCGACATCGCCTTGCGCTGAGTCACCCAGGAGCTCACCTTCAAGTCAGCCGACTATGAGTTCATGCTTCAGCTTTTACTATGAGCCTTAACCTCGGGTGTTCTAATATTGCTGTCGGAGTATTTATCTAGCAACCCTGCCCCTCGTCTACCCCGTAACAAGGATCAGAAGTACTTATCTAACCTTCCTCCATTCTCTCACCTCTTAACAACGAATTTCACTAATCCATACTCACTACATTCAATACTATCGGCCATCCTTACCTTTTTAAGGTTTTCATTTGTAACTCGTATGATGATAGTGAATAAACCGTTACGACTCTCTACATACCATATACCAACCCTACTTACCTTTTACTTATCACGGTTTTCCTATGACACTCGGCGCGGCTCGTGGGTTCGAACCCCCCTCGCCCCACCCCATGCGCCGCCCCCTTCGCACCCCACCCCGGCGCGCCCACCCTACGTTCACCCGCACCCTAGACGCTCCCGCGGAGATACACTGTACCCCTAAACCTTACACAGCCCCAATGTATTGTTGATAGTCTTACGCCCGGCCCTATATAGATAAAATAGATGAGAACAATAAAAGGGAAAGAAACCGAGGAAGAGCACTGTAACCCTAATACACATTCAATCACATGCTGTTAGTTTTTAAGCCCCGCCCACTACAACAATAATTAACAGTAATCATTACATTTAAAAAAATAAATAAATAAATAAAATTCTCAACCCAAAAAGGGGAGGTAATAACGCAAGAAAGCATTAAATTATGTATTCCTGAGTTATATCCCTTGGCCCGAAGGAGTCGCTTTTTGACGTCACGGCTCAGGAGCTATACTTTTTATATAAGGATTTTACTAGGTCAATCCAGCACCACACTCCAGAAATGATACTTAGTTACCAGCTAACATACTACTTGCTGGTGTGCTGGGAAATGAACAGGCGGACAGATTGGCTGGCTCTGCAGAACTTGGTGGAGTATTGATACATGACAAGGCAGACGTGGTTGCGGCCTTTTGGGAGCACGTGCACACCTCGGAGGAGCAAATGGATTACCATGGTCTGGCAAGAATGAGACAACGAGGAGTGACGAAGGGATCTGGCCGACGCTTAACGCTCAGAGGAAAGGCGAGACGGACTTATAATCAGATTGCCACTGGTACTATTAGTGTTGGAACTCTTCGCTGGCTGCTGAGGATGGGGACGGAGCACTTATGGGAATGCCCCGAATGCTGTGATGTCGATTCCTAAATCAATCAATCAATCATATTCACAGATCATATATTTAAACGTCACCTATTTACACATCACCTATTTACACATCGCATACTTACACATCACGTACTTACACATCACGTACTTACACATCACGTACTTACACATCACGTACTTACACATCACATATGTGCACATCGCATATTTACTCATCATGTATTTGCAAATCGTAAGTACGCAATGTCTTAGTTTCCTATTGCCACAGTCCCTCACTATCAGGCGAAACCATGCCGATTTCTGAGGTACTTGTTATTTACGTCTCCATGTCAAGAACGAGACGTCGACATTTTAGTCGGACTGACCGGTGTTGGGGTTGAACCTGCTACCTTGCCATAAGCTCACCGGACGTTTGAGAGGCATCGTTCTTATCCATTCATCCACGCTGACCGCCACGATAACTTATTACTACATGTATATGTTTTAAATTGCAGCCACTCCATGCAATAGAATTAAATAGGTAGAAAAACTAATGGATCTTATTATAAGCCTTGAGGTGTTTCGGGCTGTGCTAGCTCCGCATTTAAAAATAAACTAACAGTCGACACTCCGTAGATGATGAGGTTAATACAAAACGGCCGGATTTACTTCCCACAACATTTTATGGCACCCATTGTTGGCTGAGTAGACCTGGGTGACCCAGATAATTTTTTTGGTTTAAATTCACCTCTTTGGGGATCCGAACACATTCCAACACAGCCACTACACTACCCTGATTTTGTTATGCTAATAGTGAAAAAACAGGGGGTGTTTTTAATGACTGAGAAGTGTTTGAAAATATTGCCGGCCCAAGTTTTGTATTTATCTTAAAGTCGCGTAAAAGTCGACATTTACCCATTATGTTGCATGAACTTTACAGAGGATGAATGCAAAACTTGGACCGGAATATTTTCAAACAATGCAGTCATTAAACATACACCCTATATTTTACCATGGTAAACACAAGAATTCCTCCACCATTTGAGCATATAAAGAGAACCTCTCAAACTAAACGAGACGAAAAACCTTAAAAAGCGAATTCTTACCCAGAATGGAGTGTCGCAGAATTGAAAAGACGTCGTCATGGCGAGTCCATGGATGGGCAACAGATACAGTCAGGTTCAGATAACTTCAGACGCACAAAGTAACGTCTGCGTGTTCATGAAAATGTTACCGTTACTTATATACTTACAAATACCTGTGATGAAAGTGGACCAGGTGCATGCTTCGTAATCTAGGCTCATGACCAGGCAGATACGCAACCACTCTTGTAGTCAGTTCCGTTCAGAATAATTTCTGAATATTATCACTGGACTCCGGAACGTTGCAGCTGCGATAGCGCCAGAAGTTCTGCTGCAGGAGAGATGTCATTGGTTCGGATCCATATTATTATTATTATTATTATTATTATTATTATTATTTTGAATTATCATCATTTTAAAACCTTCTCCTTAATGGTGATTCCGACACATTTAAATAGTGAAATTTTAATTGATTCGCGTTTTATTTAAATTTGCGCTTCCACGTGGACACAGCTCAAAATTGGTACCTGGAAATTTTCTGGGAAATAAAGACTGCAGGAGTGATACTGAACACATCACTAATCGAGTGATGATTGATCTAAAAGTCAAAGGCTAGTATATTACACTCATTCGCTTTATGGCATGAACAGAGATCCATTACTTTTACTTGACTTGCGTCCATAGATGTTTCAATTTTTTTCTTCATATCCCTTACAGGACGTTGCAGTCAACATCAGCATTTTCCAGCTGCCGTTGATGTACTAGGCAAGATTACGCTCGGTAGTTTGCCATTGCTTTCTGAGCGACCGGCTCACATAACCCGTAAGTTACCAACGAGACGAGAACCGCTACCGATTCTCGCGCAGATTACGTTACTCACGAGAATATACGGGATTACGGAAAAAGACGTTAAAACCTGGGCCAGGGAGACCGGCAAATTTACTGTCCTCTGTTAAATTCACCAGTTTACTGATTAAACTGCCAATCAGACAGTTGACTGACAAGCATCTTGACACGCTTGGTGTACTCTCTCCTGGCCACGCCGGTCTGTCTTTGCGTGTCATCATTTCTCTTTCGAGGCTTTCACGCCCAGTTATGCACCTGATAGGCAAGTATGTCGGTCTCCCGGCATGCACGTATTTCCTTCCACTATTTCCTGTCACTTCGCCTAGACCACATTGTCAAACTCAAGGCCCGCGGGCCACATCCGGCCCGCCGTACAATCATATCAGGTCCGAGAGGTCTCAACCGACGTACAAAACAATTCGGCACAAGAGAGAATTTTAGGCAATTTTTTTTTTTACGGTCACGATATAAAGTGCAAATCAAATTCCCCAATTAGCAGCCTTCCGAATGATAGGCTACCTGAAAGCGCTCTCACTTAGATCAGAATAAGCGAAAAGAAAAGTTATATAGTGAGTCAGTGTTCGTCGTTATACTCAGTGGCGTGCAGAGGTTCTTTGATGCCCGGGGCCAACCCCTTGATTGGATGCCCCTAAATTGTTCTTTCAATAATTCATTCCTCCTCCCTCCCACTGCACTGTTCTGCCCCCTCACCCTAATTGGATGCCCTCTCCCGGCTGGATGCCCGGTGCCGCCGCACCCCCTCCCCCCGCACCCTCCTTTGCACGCCACTGGTTATAGTTACCTTGCAACGTTCATATGCTCGTTTTGGATTGGCGCATAAAAATTGAAAGTAGTGTAATGCCCGGATATTACATCACCTTTTCCCGCTACGGCTAACCTGATATCAATCAAGCGACTGTCGGTAGAAGCACAATCTTTTATTATCAAAGCTAGCCTTTAAAATGGCCAAGAGAAAAGTTGATTCTGAAAACAGAGTCTTTCAAAGCCATTGGGCGGCTGAATATATGAAAAGTAATTTCGAGCTGTTTCATAATCCATTTCCCATAGATGTGGAAACTGCACCTGTAAATTAATAGAGCTGCAGTGTAATGGGACACTAAAGGCAAAGTACGACACTGTGGGGCCTGCACAGTTCACTGGTTTCATTCCTGAAGAGATGCCCCGGCTTTGTCTATATGTGGTTCGAACCTTGAGCATGTTTGGTAGCACATATCTGTGTGAGTATCTTGTGAGAAATAGACAGTAGAGAAGGCAATGGAAACATTGAAAGTTATACTGGGCACAGCAAGATCGGACCTGCCGCCTTTAAATGACAACAGCGCCACGCTAAAGGAACACGTGTACTACGACCTTCGGCCAACTAGACAATGTGACAAGGTATCTATCTTCTTCTTTCCCTGCTCTTTTTCCTCCATTGGGGAGCATGCCACCAACCAAAGTACGCCAAGCTGTCCAGTTTGTTGCTGTCCGCTGTTGCTCCTCCGTGTCTTCTTCGGCTAGTACTATCTTCCACCGGAACCAACAATTATGGGATGTGGACAGCAACTAGAAATCAGTATCTGAAGAATCGGTGTGCAGAAACAGACTAACTTATGTGGGGTCACGCAATTCCGCCAAAAACATTCGTGTCAGCGGCATAAACTAAGACACGCGAGTTTAGTTCTTAAATGAGTGTGTATCAGTACTAATGTCCTTGTGTGTTTCATCATAATTGTGTAATTCGTGCATATGATTTTTGTTTAATGCTAAGTTGATTCATTAAGTCATGGTTACCATCGCAGTCTTATGGTCTTTTCAGCAGTGGTTCTCTTTATGTTTGACTGGATGCGCCATTTTCACTAAACTAAATTGTTGTTGAGGCAGAACTACAAGCACTGATTTTGGAAAATTCTTCCAATAGTTATACTCGGTGATTGTAAAGTCTCAGTACATTTTTATGTAGAACAAATTTGAAAGAAAGCTTTCTTCCGTTAATAACACCGTTTTGTTTGCAGAGCTAAGAATTACTTTAGAAGACGACAGCAATTAGTATTCATTAGCTGCATATTGCTTTACGATGGACTGAAACACATTTTTTATGACTGTCACATACTTCATTTTTCAAACTTGTTTTACTTACAAAGTGTAGTGAGACTTTACAAACACCCTCTATAATCATCTAAAAATCTACACTGATGGGTATGTTTGCGGCACACGTTGAGCTTTCAAGTACAGGTTGGAGGGAGACCTGTTAGGGAAGACAGCGGAGATTTTGCTGTGACTACGAGCAGTTTAACCATTGAGGTCATGGCAGTGCCAGCAGCAATAACGCGGCTGGAGACACAGACGTGCACCCTTGCATGTTTTCTCAGCGACTCCATGGGTATGCTGATGCAGATCAAGACGGGCTGGGCCAGAAGGCAATGACTTGAATCTCTTAGGTCTTAGGAGATGAAAACTAATATATATTTCATTTCTGAGCCAGGATAAGCTGGTGTAATAGGAAACGAACGAGCAGATAGGCGTGAAATCTTAGGGAGTGAACAAGCAATGGACCAGACTGACACATGTGACGCCCACAGAAAGGCCGAATGAGTACATGAATCAAGGGATGCATGTGATTCTGCATCTTTGGCCAGACTGCTAGAACATCATGCCCAACCAAATCAAGCTGGGCCTGAGTGCCATTATGGCAGCCAAAGAAGAATGATCAACCAATAGTGAACTGATGCTAACTAACTAACTAACTAACTAACTAACTAACTAACTAACTGGCTGGCTGACTGACTGTCTAGCTAGCTAGCTAGCTAGCTAGATATCTAACTAACTGACTGACTGACTAACTGACTAACTAACTAAATGACTAACTGACCAACTTACTGACTGAGTGACTGACTAATTAACTGAGTGAGTGGCTGACTAACTAACTAGCTAACTAACTAACTAACTAACTAACTAACTAGCTAACTAACTAACTAACTAACTAACTAACTAACTAACTAACTGACTGACTGATTGACTGACTGATTGATTAACTAACTAAATAACTTAACTAACTAACTAACTAACCAACTAACTAACTAACCAACCAACCGACTAACTATCTACCTAACTAACTGACTCACTGATTGAATGACTGACTGACTGACTGACTAAACAACTAACTCTTTTCACAACGTCAGAAAATCATTATCTGCTTAATAGCTGCATTTCAAACCATATAAATATCATCATCAAGTGGCTTATCGACTGGACGATCACGCTTCTCCATATCATGCGATCTCCAACGGCATATATCACTTTGTTCGCTGACTCCCTTCTGTGACACAAGAATGTTGTCCCGCTATCTTCTTCTCCTGCTCCTCATCCTTCTTCTTCTTCTTCTTTCTTTCTTTCTTTCTTTCTTTCTTTCTTTCTTTCTTTCTTTCTTTCTTTCTTTCTTTCTTTCTTCTTCTTCTTCTTCTTCTTCTTCTTCTTCTTCTTCGTTCTGTGTTCTTTCTTCTTCGTTCTTTTTCCTATATTCTTTTTTCTCCGTTCTTCTTCCTCCGTTCGTCTTCCTCTGTTCTTCTTCCTCTGTTAGTCATTCTCTGTTCTTCTTCCTATGTTCGTCTTCCTCTGTTCTTCTTCCTCTTTTCGTCTTCCTCTGTTCTTCTTCCTCTGTTCGTCTTCCTCTGTTCGTCTTCCTCTGTTCTTCTTCCTCCATTCTCCTTCCTTCGTTCTCATTCCTTCGTTCTTCCTTCTTTCTCCATCTTTCCTTATTTCTTCCTTCTTCTTCCTCATTCTTCTTCTTCTTCCTTTACTTCTTCCTTTTTCTCCTTCCTTCTTCTTCTTTCAGCTTCTTTCTTCTTCTTCTTCTTCCTTCTTCTTTTTCTTCCTTCTTCTTCCTTCTTCTTTCGTTCTTCTTTCTTTATTCTTTTTCCTTCGTTCTTCTTCCTTTGTTCTCCATCATTCTTCGTTCTTCTTCCTTCGTTCTTCTTCCTTCGTTCTTCATCCTTCGTTCTTCCTCCCTCATTCTTCTTCTTCTTCTTCTTCTTCTTCTTCTTCTTCTTCTTCTTCTTCTTCTTCTTCTTCTTCTTCTTCTACAATGCTATATAGAACCAGTTTAACTGTATGGCAGCAAATTTTGGAATGTAAATGAACAAATTAGGAAGAGATTAGAAGCAACAGAGATGTGGTGTTTAAAACGAATGTTGCAAATTCCTTGGACTGCCAGAGTAACTAACAACGATTGCTTGAAAGAGGCTAATGAAACTAGGACACTATATACAACAATAAGATAGAGACAAACAACTTTCTTTGGTCATGTGATGAGAATAGAGGCATTGGAGAACATTATGACAACTGGAAAGATCGAGGAGAAGAGAGGCAGAGGCAGACCAAGAGAAATGATGCTGGATGGAATGAGACAATGGCATGGAGGAATATCATCAGCAGAGTTGATCCAGAACACCAAAGACCGAGACCTGTGGAGAGTCATGAACACCTACGCCATCCGGCAGGGCACTTGATGATCTTCTTCTTCTTCAGCATTCCGAGCCATTGAGTCTCTCTGGTTGACCTTCTCTTGCCAGTCTTTGATTCCAAGTGCTTGTAGGTCTGTATATATATACTAGCTGACCCTGCCCGGCTTCGCCCAGGCCCTGGAGGGAATCTATCTATCTATCAGTCTTTCTGTCTGTCTGTCTGGCTGACCCGGCCCGGCTTCACCCAGTCCCTGGTGGGGAGCATCTCATTTAATTCATATACGTAGTCATATAAGCTCCCGTTCCGGACTATCTGTCTGTCTGTCTATCTATCTGACCAGGCGTGGCTTCGCCCAGCTCCTGGCGCACAGTAACTTAAAAGAATGTCCTTCCACACACCATCCATTATTTTTAATGAAAACTGTTTTTAATCACCTACATGACTGTAGATAACTTCTTTAAGCATAAAAAGATGAGTTACAATGTTATGCATTATGCATTATTTTTATGAAAACTTTAAAAATGCCTTAAAGATTATATCATTTATTATAACTCATACGCCTGTAAATAACTATAGACAAAGAGTTTGACAATAGTGCAAGTAAGTCCAACAATATGACTATAAAGTATATAGAAATGTTATTAAAAGTTATGCCCCTTGAAATAACTTTTCTAGAGTGAAGTCCCCTTGCTATATAGAAATTATATAATGAAAAATGAAATATTAAATTTTATTAAGTAAGTAGCCGATTTTACACTAAGAAACTATTACAGTCGGTTGCACAGGAATGAAAGGAAGACGTGTAGAAAATTTCATCTCAATCGGATGTACCGTTATCGAACCCATCCAATACATAGCTAACCACACATAGTCTCTTTTGTATATATATATATTTTTCCACCGTCTTCTTGGTCTACCTCATCTCATCTCATCATGTTCCTCTTGTACCTTGCGGTGTCGAGGTGAAGTATAAACTTCATGAGAGTGCCCGGTTATTGGCTTCGTATATCGACATTCCCATGGATTCTGTTATTCCCTCCGTCCAACGTTTATGTGGTCGGCCTCTTCCTCTGTTTCCATCTGGTCTGTACAGCATTGCTTATTGTGGCATGCTGTTGACTGGTAGCCTACTTGCATGGCCAAACCATTTGACTTGCTGCTTTCTAATAAAATCTAGAGCAGCTTTAACCCCCACTTTAGTCCTGATTTCTTCATTTCTGATCTTATCTCTTCTTGATACGTTGAGTATTCTTCTCAGGAACCTCATTTCTGTTGTTGTGATTTTTCTTTTCTCTTTTTCTTTCATTGTCCAGGTTTGGCATTGGTAGCACAGAGTTGGTAGGAAGATTGTGTTGTAAAGTGCTTTCTTAGTAGTTATTGATACATGTTTGTTCTTTAGTATTGGTGCCATTTGTCCAATGAGTTGGTTTGCCTTATTGCACCTATTTTCGATCTCGTCTTCTGATCTGCCATTTGATGATATTATACTTCCTAGGTACTTAAAGCTCTTTACTTGTTTCAAGGGATGTTCGTTTAGGTGAATTGTTGCTGCTTGTTCTTCTTTAGTTATAGTCATTACCTCTGTTTTGCTTGTGCTAATTTTCATGTTATGTCCCCTACACATTTCGTTTAGACTATTCATGTGGTCTTGTAATTCAGCTTCTGATTTTGCTATTAGTGCCTGGTCGTCCGCAAACAGGAGTTCTCTAATGGTTAGATTTGCAGATGGTTCTTCTTCTGTGTTCTCGTCATGCGGTATTCTTGCTGTCTCTGCTTGGCTGGTTTCTTTACATATGTTGTTTATATATGTTATGAACAAGAGAGGGGACAGGACACAACCTTGTCGTACTCCAGATCTTATGGTGAAGGGTTCTGAGTGTCCTCCAGTTGCTCTCACTATGCATTCACTGTTGTTGTATAAACTTCTACATAGGTTTGTTAGATGTATTCTTTGTCTACCTCGGGGTCTACGGTAATTTATTTCCTGAGTGTAAGCGAGTTTTGTTTCTCTGTTGTCTTCCATTCTTTCTATATACCCCAGCCATTGTAGTCTATTAGCCTTCATGATACCAGTGATTAACGGGGACTTAAACAGATAATAAATGTCTTTGTTACTTCTTCTTTCCACTCTCCATTTTGTGTATCCCTAATGGGTCTAAAGATGCGTCTTAAAACTTTGTTCTAAAAGGTTTGTAACAAGGCTTCGTCTCCTTTCGTTGTACACCAGGTTTCAAAGCCATATAGCCTAACTGGTCTGATCAGTGTGTTGTATATTGTGATTTTGGTGTTACGAAATAGCGCATTTGATTTTAGTAGATGTTGTAGTGCATAGTATATTTTATTTCCAGAATTGATTCTAGTTTGTATTTCTTCCCTTATGATGTTGGAGCAGTTGAAGACTGTACCCAGGTATTTGTATGTTTCCGTTCTTTTAATGGTCATATTATCTATTTGTATGTGGCCAGAGTTTTTAGCCATTCCTTCTCTTGAAATTACCATATATTCTGTCTTATCTTGGTTGATAACCAGCCCCATCTGTTGGGCTTTTCCCTTCAATGTGAGTCAATATTTCCAATGTCTTTTGTTCATTTTCCCCTATAATATCTATATCATCTGCATAACCAAGCAGCTTGGATGTTCCTCCAATATCACATTCCTCCTTTACCTTCCTTACAACTTTCTCTAGAGCCTGATTGAAGAGTAGCGGCGATAGTGCATCACCCTGTTTCAAGCCAGATGTTATTTGGAAAGGGTCTGATTTCCTGCCTTTATATGTTGCTATATTATAAGTATGGGCAGAGCTTCAGAGAACATGTGGTGCCCAAACGACATGTTCCCTCTCTCGGCCTTGACCTGTCTGATCCAGAGGAATGGGTAACCAATACGTCTGGGACAGGATAGGCTGCAGACGCTGGCGTTTCAGCGTCAAACCTCCGAGACCTCTCCTCCACGAGCAGGAGACGAGCGATAGCCAGACCCTAAGCCCTTGGAATTTGATATAGAGGCGTTCAGCTAAATCCCACAGGTAAGGGCCTCGTACGCGCATACCTGTCAATCACAGGTTTCCTGACCTGCATAAAGCGTGTACTATCGTCAGACTCCCTGCCTGACTCGTGCGGATACCGAGACCACGGGGAAAAGGCCCGCCGAAGATATTGATCGTCTGTTGCGAGCAAATCTCCCATTCTACCACTATGCGGATCTCGCGACCAGCGATAATGTATGATAGGGCAAACATCAGAAGTGGAATAAAGACAAAGGAGAAAATTATTGCAGAGAAGTCAGACACCGAGCGTGTGAGACATATATAGTGCATGATGGAGATGGCCACGTGTTCACATGCACCCACTGCGAATGAACATTTACAGCGCGAATTGTCCTTATTAGTCACATTCGCTACCGCCATGGATAAAAGTTATTATTAGGGCGAAACTCGAGTATAGTGCTTCCATATTGACGTGGATAGGCCTTAGGTTCATATCAGAATGTGATCGGCGTTGCCAGTAGTGGGTTGTGCTCAATATTTAAATTTCAAATCCCGAAACAACCACATAATCAAAAGTTATTATGCCTTTTTGAAGCACAAACTATCGTCTGTCAAGACGGCAAGGTGCCAATGTAATGTAAATGTTTGATAGATATAATTAATTGTAATAGAAAGTCAAACCAAAGAACAGAAACACAAAGTAATGGTTATTATAAAGAAAGATTTAATACCCGAGTGCAAGGTCAAAATGCTTGGAGCCAATCTGAAACAAGTCAAGGTATTTATTTGGCTGCTTTAATAAATAACAGCAGATGGGAGATGAGCAAAGCCAGCATTTCACATGGTGAATATTCTCTGCAATTGATCTTTACATTGGAGGTGAGGGAAAGAGTTCTTAAGAGCTATATTGAGCCATTCCTGATATAAATATATATAAGTTCTTCTTCTTCTTTCGTTTGCTTGAAATATGTCTATAACTGCAATGTTGTCTCTTGTGTGAATCTAACAGTCTTTATTAGTTCACTCAGCGGTCCATAGAGTTTATCTTCCACTGTCGTATCTCTAGGCCAGAAGGTTCGCCTGGATATGTTGTAGTTTGGGCAATCCTGGAGTATGTGCTCTGCTGTCTGCGGCTTCAAACCACATGTGCACATGGCTGAGTCATCAATCTTGAATTTTGTATACATGTGGTTGCGTAATCTATTGTGTCCTGTTTTGAGGCGCAGAAGAATGACTTATTCTGGTCTGTCCATAACGTGGTAGTCGTCTTGAGTACGGTTTGGTGGTCTTCTGACTGATTTGACCATTCTTTTCTTTTGGTGGTATGTAATCGGCACATCTGGCAGTTCTTCTTTTGCTCCTTCCTTAGCCAATCTATCAGCTCTGTCGTTTCCGGGTACTCCACAATGGGATGGTATCCACTGTATGGTGACCTTATGCTGACTGCTAAGTTTGAAAGTAGTGTCCTTAGTAACTGGTAATTTCCCAGACAGGGGTGCCTCTATTACTGATTTTTTTTCTTCTTCCGCGTTTCCATCCTGTTTCAGGATATTGCGGTAAACACCAGCATCTTTCAGCTGTATGTTGATTCCTAGGCTAGATTACGCTCATCAGCACGCCACGACTTTCTGAGCGACCGGCTCCATACTCTCATAAGTCACTAGCGTGACTCGAACCACTTCTAATTCTCGTCCGCTCACGTTATTAATATTACTAATTTTGCATCTGTCAATATCACCACAGGTTGTCTACCATGGCTGGTATTTTGTATTTTCTCTATTGCTATCTTCATTGCCTATTTCAGCATCATAGTTATGGCAGTACTTTCCTGTTGGAACTCTGGCCGTGTCCCTAGTATTATTTGGGTATTCTATGTACACTCCCGCTCTTCCATTTCGAACATCATTTTGCGCTGACCCATCTGTGTAGACTCAGATCCAGAGATCCTGTGGGTATTCGTCATCAAGAAAGATGAAGGTGGCTGTTCTGCGCTGTACACTGTTCTGTTCTTTCTTGTCAAATATTCCTCTAACTTTCGTCTGTATTTGTAGCGATAGTGTATGTTCATCTTTCCATGGAGTTCGCTCTGGAATAGTTGTCAGTGGGATACCAACTGTGGGAAGATCGGTGGTTTCTCTGCAGAGTCGTTTCGCCTGGTGGATAAAACTACTTCTTTTCAACCACCCCATAGCTAAGTTTTGAAACCGGTTCTTCATAGGGTGGCCTGACAAGCTGAGGAACTTGTCTGCTTGCATTAGTGTTTTTGTATCTCTCTGTTCTCTCAGTGCTTGTGTCCTCGCCATTTTCTCCATTGCTACTATAGGGGTTGATCTCATCCCTCCTGTGATGACTTAAGAGCTTGATTTTGCACCTTGTCCAGCTCCTGTAATGTGGTTTTTGATGCTGAACACCACGCAGGTGACACGTATTCCAAGGTGTGGTCGTATGCTCTGTTGATAAACTTTGCTAAGTATTTTGCCACTGGCTCCCCATGTGGTTCCACTTAGCTTTCTCATGATGGCTATTTTCCTTCTGGCTTTTGCTACAGCTTGTTTTTGTGTGTTTCTCCATGTCAGCCTGTCATCAAATGTTACACCAAGGTATGTTGGTTCTTTATCTTCTCTTAGGGGCGTTCCATTTATCTGGATCATCCCTGCCTTTTGTTTCGGAGAGAGGGTAAATAGGGTGGTGCTGCACTTGTCAGTGTTTATGCTGACACACCATCTATCCGCCCATGCAAGCAAATGTATCTACAGCTCTTCTGTAGCAATATGGTGCCACTGATGCATGTTCATTTGTGTTCTACAAAACCAGGTCATCAGCGTACATTGCCGCTTTAATTCCATACGGCAGATTAGCAACAAGATCATTGATGAAGATTAGAAAAAGTGTGGGAGACAAAACTCCGCCCTGGGGAACACCGTGACGCAGTAGTACTTTCTTGCTCTTGAGACCGTCTATCTGTACTCGGGCTCTTCTGTTGTGCAAGTATGCTTCCACCCATTTGTACATTCTTCCACTGACTTTACAGTTTCTCAGTTTCTTCATTAAGACCATCTTTCCAGACTTTGTCAAAGGCTTTCTTCAGATCTATCCATGCCGCAAGTACCAGCTTCTTCTCTTGGAATGCATCCTCAACTTCTTGAGAGAGATAGGTTATCTGATCTTCCGCTAGAAGTAGCACTGCCTAAAGTCAGCCTGTTGTGGCACAAGGATGTTTTTACTTTCAATGTACCACTGCAGTCTGTGATTGATGATGCGCTCCAGTGTTTTGCAGAGACAGCTGGTGAGGCTAATTGGTATGTAGCTAGAGGCAATGGAACCATCTTTCCCTGATTTTAGGAGGGGTATCATGATTGCTTCTCTCCAGGCTTGTGGAACACTGCCTAAGTTCCAACTGTTATTAAAGATCTGTAACAGCTTTGCTTTGACCTCTGTTCCTAGGTTTCTGATAATTTCATTGGAGATACCATCAGCTCCTGGTGACTTTCTCATTTAAATTTTGAGCACTACCCACTACTGGCAACGCCGATCGCATTCTGGTATGAACCTAAGGCCTATCCACGTCAATATGGAAGCACTATACTCGAGTTTCGCAACGAGGGCGAAACTCGAGTATAGTGCTTCCATATTGACGTGAATAGGCCTTAGGTTCATACCAGAATGCGATCGGCGTTGCCAGTAGTGGGTTGTGCTCAATATTTAAATTTCAAATCCCGAAACAACCACATAATCGACTTTCTCATTTTCAGTTTTGATATTGCTAGCTCCAGTTCACTGATTGTGATAGGTGCCGCCATAACCTCATGTACTATTTCCTTCTGTCCTGTATGTCGCCATTTCTCTCGAATCTCTTGTTGTTTCTCTGGACTAATTTCGATATTGTTATCTTGTGCGAATGAGTCCGCAAAATGGTCAGCTGCTTGCTTTCCTGTTAAGATGTTTCCGTCTTTATGTAGTGCAATTTTTGAGTTTCTCCCTGTGCCCTCATAGTTAAGCTGTTTTATTAGCTTCCACGACTTCCTTGTGTCTCTTTCAAAGTTCAGTGACTGTTTTCTCCTGCCAGCTTTTCCGTCTAGCCTGCAGCTGGGCCTTTTGAAATTTGGCTTTTGCGTGCTGGTATTTATTGTGGTGCTCATGGCAGGGGTTGGCTTCTGCTTGCCTTCTACACACTTCCACATCATTATGCAACTGTTCTAGTTCACTACTCCAGTAGGGTTTATATTGTTTACGGGTTCCTCTTGGTACTGTTTCTCGTGCTGCCTGCAGTATGCATTTCCCAAACTCTTCAACTACTTTATTTATGTCCCTCTCAGTGTTCAGGTTTCTAACCAGTATGCTGGTGCGATGCTTGTACATTGCCCAATCTGCTTTCTTGTAGTTCCACCCCGAGAGAGTGCTGCTTTCACTTACAAGCTCATTAAAGCCAGGTCAGGTGTAGTTGTAGTGTGCCATGATCTTGAGTAGAAGGTATGTGGGTTAAACGGCTTGTTAATCAAGATGAATCTATTCTCATCTTGCCAGTCTTCCAGTCTCTCTCCTCTCTGGCCCATGTGATCATAGCCCCAGCTCTGCGAGTAGCTGTTAAAATCACCACACACAATCATTTCTTCTTTTAATAGTAGTGTCCAGTGCCTGTGGGCGATCATTTGGACAGTAGTAATTGATCAGGTGAAGGTCTGTATTGTCTGTCTTAAGTTTAAGTGAGCTGTGGTTAGACCCTTACGAGGCATAGGGCCCGGAACTGCACCTGCCTGGGGGTCCAATGCAAGGACGAGCACCATAACATACAGCAGTAGTCGACATATTTCATTACGCGTAGTTGCGAGGCAGCCTGATTTATGTGGTGCGCCTCCTGGCTGGCTGCCTCAGTCTTCAGCACCTATCTTTTGCAAGAGTAGACTATGGTCTTACTCGACACGAACTTCTGAATAAACACAACCAAAATAATGACGTCACCGCCAGTGCACAAAAACTTTAGTCACTGGGTCAGAGAGTAAAGTTTATTATACGTAATGACATATTTACAAGAACCGTCGGCATGAAAATCCAAAATATACAACAAAGAAGCACGTGATTGAAATAATTTCTCCACGATTCTATTTTTCTGTACTGCTGAATCAAAACTCTTCAATCCCGAATACATAAATATTATGGACAGATGCTATGTAGTACTTTTGAATTCTTTCATCAGACTCTGTCAGACTCTCTTTGACCTTTACAGCAGAATGGTTACTGTGCAAATACAAGCATTTTACATTGTTTCCGCATTTCATTTTTGAATTTAAAAAAAAAAGTCGCTTAAAAGTTGACAGGGTTGACTTCTCATTGCACCAGGTTTTTATCCCATATGGCTCGGTCTCTTTCCGCAGCACGGAAAGCGTTGCACAAAGCATGAACTCCGTAGCTCTAGCGATGACCCACAGAAGGCTCCGAAAAATTTAACTCGTGAACCGAAGGTTCGCGGCCCGGAATCGAACCCACAACCTTCGGAGCCCAAGTCAAATGGCTTGACCACTTCACCACAGAGACTCCCAAAACATATTAAACCTGAGTCAGCCAGGAATTGAACCCTGATCGACTGCTTTGGAAGGCAACCATGCTAGGCTTTACACCACCGATGCTTATACTTTCGAATCAAACATACAAACAACCGCGGACATGTGTAAAAGCACTCCCCTACCAATGCAACATGAAGAAAATGCGTAAATATATATATAGAAAAATATATATAGAAGTGAATCAAGGACAATGAAGAATAACACTGTGGATGGATAGATAGAGCAATGAAGATATCTTGAAAGAGGTTAACTCACAAAGAAAACTGAATACTCGCATCAGAAGAAGACAGTTCATATAGTTTTGACATGTCAGCAGAAGAGGACAGCTGGAGTATGTCATCAACGGGGAAGTTGGAGGAGAGGAGAGGCAAGGGGAGACCAGGGGAGATGATGCTGGATGGTCTGACATTCTTGCCATGGAGGAACGTTGGTATCAGAATGTTGGAGGGGAGGTAAGGCAAGGGGAGATGATGCTGGATGGTCTGACATTCTTGCCATGGAGGAACGTTGGTATCAGAATGTTGGAGGGGAGGTAAGGCAAGGGGAGATGATGCTGGATGGTCTGACATTCTTGCCATGGAGGAACGTTGGTATCAGAATGTTGGAGGGGAGGTAAGGCAAGGGGAGACCAGGGGAGATGATGCTGGATGGTCTGACATTCTTGCCATGGAGGAACGTTGGTATCAGAATGTTGGAGGGGAGGTAAGGCAAGGGGAGACCAGGGGAGATGATGCTGGATGGTCTGACATTCTTGCCATGGAGGAACGTTGGTATCAGAATGTTGGAGGGGAGGTAAGGCAAGGGGAGACCAGGGGAGATGATGCTGGATGGTCTGACATTCTGGCCATGGAGGAACGTTGCTATCAGAATGTTTTGCGTGTGTTCACTTGCCTTTAAACTCCCACTACTTCTAGTTCATGTGGATTCACTTTCCCTATCCTTATTCTATTATCACTATTTAAATCAGCACAGAAAAGGCAGACCGTAAGAAATGATCCTGGATTGTAGAATATCACTAGAGGGACAGACCCAGAACACCAAGAATCTAGATTCTGTGGAAATGAATGCCTGGACATTTGATGGTTATTAATTTTATCAGAATCATTTTATCATTTTATAAGAATGTCAAATGTGATTTCTTGCAATCTTCACAGTAATCTCTTATGTCTTATTTCTAATCAGCACATCATGTGATACACACAACCACAGATGAAAAATAAAAAAAAATAAAAAACCAACCAACAAAATGTTAGGAAGAAATATTTTATAACAAACATTATGATAGTACCAAATATATTTTTGATAATGAAAAACAGACAGGATGGTGATCATAAGTTACAATTAATGAAGGCACAGTACTCAGTGTGCTTGTCTGTCAGCACAGCGGTCTGTCAGCAGAGGCAGGATGATTTGTCTCCCCTAGGAAAATTTGGTCAATTTTCAGAACTGTCTGGGAAGGAAAGATTAGAAAGGTAACTGGTCACCTGACCTCATATGCCTATAAATATATGAAGGCATTGCAATAGTCAGTATGGGATTACCTTTAACGGTAATTAATATTTCTGGTAATGACAACTGTCAACGATCACATTACATGATTTGCATGCACAAGGTAACAAGTCAGCCTAGACCAGGTTGGCGTCTGCAGCCATGGAGTAAAACACGGAAGTCTTGTCCTCTAACAGTCTGGCTGGCACATCGTACTCTATGACCACTCCTGCATCTAAGACCATGACTCTGAGAACAGATAGACAGACTATGCAGTTGAATAGACAGATAAATACTAAGACACTAGTACCTGCAGCTAGATCCATATTGTTAACAGACCAAATGGTACTCAGTGGGTGTGGTCAGTATCATATGCTGGACACCTTTACTTTCCAAGATATTTCCTGGCACCAAATTTAGGCTGGGTCAACCCAAAAAAATGTGAAACTGGTCTAATGGGTATCAACCCAAAGACCACCAGTATGGCATGTGCATCAAACTATCTTCTGTCTTATTGAGAGCTCTCTCAGAACCACATTGACCACTTCCAATCCTTAGTTGTACATAATTTTGTTCTGCAATGATTTTGACCTGTTCACAGTGAGACAGAACAGACACAAAATGCCCAGATGGCATAGAACACACAAAATGCACAGATGCACACATAACGGACACAAAATACACAGATCAGATACAAAATACACAGATGCACAAAGAACAGATGCACACTGAACAGTCACAAAATACACAGATGCATACAGAACAGATGCACAGAGAACAGACACAAAATACACAGATACATATAGAACAGATGTACACAGAACAGACACAAAATACACAGATGCATGCAGAACAGATGCACACAAAACAGACACAAAATACACAGATGCATACAGAACAGATGCACAGAGAACAGACACAAAATACACAGATACATATAGAACAGATGTACACAGAACAGACACAAAATACACAGATGCATACAGAACAGATGCACACAGAACAGACACAAAATACACAGATGCACACAGAACAGATGCACACAGAACAAACACAGAATACTAATGCACACAGAACATATGAACACATAACAGACACAACATACACATAACAGACACAAAATACACAGATGTACTCAAAATACACTGATGCACACAGAATGGACACAAAATACAGATTCATACACAAAATGCACACAGAACAGACACAAAATACACTGATGCACACAGAACAGACAAAACTTCACAGCTGCACACAGAACAGATAACCACAGAACAAACACAGAATACTGATGTACACAGAACATATGCACACGTAACAGACACAAAATACACTGATGCACACAGAATGGACACAAAATACAGATTCATACACAAAATGCACACAGAACAGACACAAAATACACAGCTATGCAGAGAACAGATGCACACAACACAAAATTTACAGGCACACAGATGCACACAAAACAGACACAAAATACAAAGAGAACAGACACAAAATGCACAGATGCACACAGAACAGACACAAAATACACAGATGCACACAGAACAGACAAAATACACATCACAGATGCACACAGAACAGACACAAAATACACAGATGCCACAGAACTGACACAAAATACACACAGAACAGACACAAAATACACAGATGCACATGAAAGGGACTCAAAATTCACACAGAAGAGAAAACATACATACATGCAAAACAGAACAGACAAAAGATATACAAAATGCGCACAGAACAGACACAAAATACACAGAACAGACAACAGATGCACATGGTCTCTCTCTCCTCCCTCTCTACCCCCTCTCCTCTCTTTATCCCCACCTTTCCTCTCCTCTCTTCTATCTCTCTTCCTCACTATCCTCTTCTCACTCTTTTCTCCCTCACTCCCCTCTTTTCTCTTCTCTTCCTACCTCTCCTTTTTTCTCTCCTTACCTCCCCTCTCTTCTCTCCCGTCTCTCCCCCTACCTCCCCTTCTCACCTGTCCTCTTCTCTCCCCACCTCCCCTCTCTGCTCTCTCTCCCTACCCCCTTTTTCTCCATACCTCCTCTCCCCACTATTCTCTCCCTACCAGCCCATTCTTCTCTGCCTACATACCCACTCTTCTCTCCCTCCCTTGCTCTCTTAATCCCTACCTCCCATATCTTCTCTCCTCTCCTTCCTCTCTCTTCTCTTTTTCCTCTCTCTTCTCACGTCCCTCTTCACTAGTCTGTCTCTCTCTCCTCTCTCTTCTTCTTCACTCTCTTCTTCTTATTATCTCTCCTCTCTCTCCCCCTCTATCTCTCCTCTCTCTTCTCCCTCCTCCCTCAACTACTCTTCCCCCTCCCCTCTCCCCCCTTTCTTTTCCTCCCCTCTTCCCCTACCCCTCTCTCTTCCCATTCTCCCCTTCCTCTCTATCTATCCCCTCTCTCCCATATATCTCTCTCCCCCTTTCTCTCCGTCTTCCCCATTTCTCCCTTTTTCTTATCCCCTTTCACTCTCTCCCTCTCCTCTAACTCTCCTTCTGTCTCTCTCTCCTTCTCTCTGTCTCTCATTCTCTCTGTCTTTGTCTCATTCTCTGTTTTCTCTCCTCTCTGTGTCTTACTCTTCTTCCCTCTCTCTCTCCTCTCTCCCTCCTTTTTTCCTTCTTTCTCTCATGGCTCTTTCCTTTTCTCCTCTGTCTTCCCTTTCTCTCACCCTCTTTCTCACTCTCCTTTCTCTCTCATTCACTCTCCTTCTATTTCTCTGCTATCTCCCCTTCTCTCTTCTGCACTCTCCTTTTCTCCCTCCTTCTTTCTCCCACCTTCTCTCTCTACTATTATCTCTCTCCTTTTTTCTATTTCTCTGCTCTCTATCCTTCTCTCTCCTGCTCTCTAATCTCTTCTGCACTCTCCTCTCTCTCTCCACACTTTCTACTTCTTTCCCTCCTTCCCTCTCCTTTCCTCTCATTCTCTGTCTCCTGTCTTCTGCTCTCTCTCTCTCTCATCTCTTCAGCATTCTTCTTCTCTATCTCTCTCTTCTGCATTCTCTTTCCTCCCCCCCCCCCCTCTCTCTCTCTCTCTCTCTCTCTCTCTCTCTCATGAAATAGTTTCTGTAATTCTAAAGTCCACTCACTTGTCATAATCCATAATGGTGTTCAGTCGGTGTGCAATGGCTATGATGGTACAGTGCTGGAAAGCCAACCGGATGGTGTTCTGTATGAGATTATCTGTCTGCATATCCACGGCGGCAGTTGCTTCATCCAGGATCAGAATCTTTGTCTTCCTCAACAGAGTCCTGGCCAGACAGAGTAGCTGTCTTTGGCCAACACTGGGGAAATCAAAGACATGGGCCTGGTCATTAGGTCAGTTAGTTTATGGAACAATATTCCTGCCAGCTGTGGTGGTGTCGAGCCTAACTGGCCTATTGGCCAGTGGTCATGGGCTCCCAGGTCAACCTCCCTCTAAAATTGGTGCCAGAAACAAGGGCAGCTGGCATGCCAAATCACCACTGTGTTCTCACTGATCTATTAACAAGAAATATGGGTCATACACATGAGCCATAAAGCGTGTAAAAGCTTCCTTTACCTTTTTCTACCATTTTATTTCTGAAAATTGTCATAGATGAACAATTGGTCTCATGTTGGCAAAAGATATTTTCTTTAAAAATGTTTTACATTATTTTGTCAACTAGTTAGGTTTAATCTGGTCTTTCCATCAATTAGTGAGAGCAGCAAATCATGATCTTTACTGACATTTAAAAAAAAATAATTTCCAGTTTGGATTATTTAAAGAATCTTTGTGGCTCGAGACACAGACATTCACTAGGGCATGTTTCCTTGGTGACTCAATGAACATGATCAAGAGGATAGAGGAGGGGTCGATCAGAAGAGAATGGTTGCTGCCTCTGGAGCGGTCTCGTCTGACAAAGATTAGTTTCATCTTCGTGCCAGGGCATGCGGGAGTCCAAGGAAATGAGCGGGCTGACAAGCTCGCAGGTGAGGCTACTGTGGAGGGCGGACGTGCCATGGACCAGGCTGACATTCTGAATGCTCTACGAGAAGTAAGACTCTTGCATGAACCAAATGATGACTGTGAATCTACAACCATGGCCAGACTGCGAAAACAGCAAATTAAAAGAGGGGTGGCCAAACAAGAACACTACACAGGAAGCCAAAGAAGATTGATAAACCAACACAGAACTGGTGTCATTAGCCGCTACACGCTGCGGGATTTGCTGAGGAGGGGATCCGAGCACTTATGGACTGAATGGTTCGATGTGCAATGAGGATGATCTGTCGACTAACTAACTAACTAACAAAGAATCTTTGTGAGTTTTGTCCTCTGTCTGCAGCAGTAGTCACCTCTGAGTTTTACTGTCCTCTGTCTGCAGCAGTAGTCACCTGTGAGTTTTACTGTCCTCTGTCTGCAGCAGTAGTCACCTCTGAGTTTTACTGTCCTCTGTCTGCAGCAGTAGTTACCTGTGAGTTTTACTGTCCTCTGTCTGCAGCAGTAGTTACCTGTGAGTTCTACTGTCCTCTGTCTGCAGCAGTAGTTACCTGTGAGTTTTACTGTCCTCTGTCTGCAGCAGTAGTTACCTGTGAGTTCTACTGTCCTCTGTCTGCAGCAGTAGTTACCTGTGAGTTCTACTGTCCTCTGTCTGCAGCAGTAGTTACCTGTGAGTTTTACTGTCCTCTGTCTGCAGTAGCAGTTACCTGTGAGTTCTACTGTCCTCTGTCTGCAGCAGTAGTTACCTGTGAGTTTTGCTGTCCTCTGTCTGCAGCAGTAGTTACCTGTGAGTTTTGCTGTCCTCCTGCAGCAGTAGTTACCTGTGAGTTTTACTGTCCTCTGTCTGCAGCAGTAGTTACCTGTGAGTTTTACTGTCCTCTGTCTGCAGCAGTAGTTACCTGTGAGTTCTACTGTCCTCTGTCTGCAGCAGTAGTTACCTGTGAGTTTTACTGTCCTCTGTCTGCAGTAGCAGTTACCTGTGAGTTCTACTGTCCTCTGTCTGCAGCAGCAGTTACCTGTGAGTTCTACTGTCCTCTGTCTGCAGCAGAAGTTACCTGTGAATTCTACTGTCCTCTGTCTGCAGTAGTAGTTACCTGTGAGTTCTACTGTCCTCTGTCTGCAGTAGTAGTTACCTGTGAGTTCTATAGTCCTGTCTGCAGTAGTAGTTACCTGTTAGTTCTACTGTCCTCTGTCTGCAGTAGTAGTTACCTGTGAGTTCTACTGTCCTCTGTCTGCAGTAGTAGTTACCTGTGAGTTCTACTGTCCTCTGTCTGCAGTAGTAGTTACCTGTGAGTTCTACTGTCCTCTGTCTGCAGTAGTAGTTACCTGTGAGTTCTACTGTCCTCTGTCTGCAGTAGTAGTTACCTGTGAGTTCTACTGTCCTCTGTCTGCAGTAGTAGTTACCTGTGAGTTCTACTGTCCTCTGTCTGCAGCATTAGTTACCTGTGAGTTCTACTGTCCTCTGTCTGCAGTAGTAGTTACCTGTGAGTTCTACTGTCCTCTGTCTGCAGTAGTAGTTACCTGTGAGTTCTACTGTCCTCTGTCTGCAGCAGTAGTTACCAGTGAGTTCTACTGTCCTCTGTCTTCAGTAGTAGTTACCTGTGAGTTTTACTGTCCTCTGTCTGCAGTAGTAGTTACCTGTGAGTTTTACTGTCCTCTGTCTGCAGTAGTAGTTACCTGTGAGTTTTACTGTCCTCTGTCTGCAGCAGTAGTTACCTGTGAGTTCTACTGTCCTCTGTCTGCAGCAGTAGTTACCTGTGAGTTTTACTGTCCTCTGTCTGCAGCAGCAGTTACCTGTGAGTTTTACTGTCCTCTGTCTGCAGCAGCAGTTACCTGTGAGTTTTACTGTCCTCTGTCTGCAGCAGCAGTTACCTGTGAGTTTTATTGTCCTCTGTCTGCAGCAGCAGTTACCTGTGAGTTTTACTGTCCTCTGTCTGCAGCAGCAGTTACCTGTGAGTTTTACTGTCCTCTTTCTGCAGCAGCAGTTACCTGTGAGTTTTACTGTCCTCTGTCTGCAGCAGTAGTTACCTGTGAGTTTTACTGTCCTCTGTCTGCAGTAGCAGTTACCTGTGAGTTTTACTGTCCTCTGTGCCACCAGCTACACACAGAGACAGACAGAGACAGACAGACAATTTAAAGACAGGTTCACTTGCATGTCTACCAATTAAAGACTGTGTTAATGTCAGCGTAAGTTAAATCAATGATGTCACATGTGTACTACGCCTGTCAGTCAATCAGTTGTTGAAGTCTGTGTTTGTTATATATTAATATTTAAATATCGATGCTGCACAATAACGTTTGCACCGACCTTAGATTTTGACCTCCTTCTCCACACTCGTACAGAAGCTTTCCTGGCATTTGGTCCACAAACTGTTTTAAATGGGCTCTTTCCAAGGCCGTCCAAATTTCATCGTCATTGAACTCATTGAAGGGGTCCAGATTTAATCGCAGTGATCCAGAAAACAACACTGGGTCCTGGGATTCAATTAATTTCACAAAAGAATTAACAGGTTGATTATAAATTACATGAAATCTAATATGTCATCCCAGAAAACAACACTGGGTCCTATGATTCAATTAATTTCACACAAACATTAAAAGGATGATTATAAACTACATGAAATTTAATAAGTCATCCCAGAAAACAACACTGGGTCCTATGATTCAATTAATTTCACACAAACATTAAAAGGATGATTATAAACTACATGAAATCTAATATGTCATCCCAGAAAACAACACTGGGTCCTATGATTCAATTAATTTCACACAAACATTAAAAGGATGATAATGAACTAAATGAAATCTAATATGTCAACTTCCGGCTGCTTGCTTGCTCTGTCTGTCATTCCTTCCTTCTTTCTCTCCCTCCCCCTCATAATTTTCCGGTGCCTACAAAACTATTTGCTTGAGGCACAGTCTATTGTCCTGCTAATGTTCTTATTTTGTCATCTACACTCCCCCCCCCCCCTCTTTTTACCCCATTACTAAATATAAAACTGTCTTTTTACTCTGTTACTAAATGTAGAATTGTCCTCCACAACTAAATCTAGAACTTTAATTTGCCAGCTTGTAATCAAATACTGTCTATATCTAATCTTTGTACCCACTACTAAATCTCATCTCATCATGTTCCTCTTGTACCTTGCGGTGTCGAGGGGTGAAGTATAATCAGGGGGAGAGTGCCCACTTATGGGCTTCATGTATGGATATTCCCATGGACTCTGTTTTCCCTGCATCCATCGTTAAACTAAGAAGTATAAACTACTAAATCTACAATTAAAATATGTTAGCTTGTAATCAAATACTGTCAGTATCTAATCTTTGTACCCACCACTAAATCTACAATTATAATTTGCCAGCTTGTAATAAAGGAGCCATAATGGTGCCATAGTAGTGCCCCCACATGTCAACCAGATAGTCCTGCATTAAAATTCTTATCAAAACTACCCATGCTGTAAATTCAAATCTATAATTATCATCTGCCAGTTTGTAATGTGAAACTGCCTGCCAGTTACCTGAGGTAGAATAGTCAAACGTGATCTCAGATCATGAAGTCCAATATCTGCAATGTTGACACCGTCAACTATAATACTACCACCAGCTGCTTCCATCAGACGGAAGAGAGACAGTGACAGCGAGGATTTGCCAGCTCCGGTCCGTCCAACTATGCCTACCTGAAAGACATGAATATGTAATTGTGTATGTGTAGTAATGAATGAACAAACTTTATTTTCAAAGGGTCACAAATTCAGCACACTGGCCCATGTTACATTTGGCCCTTCCAAAGTAGCAGTAAGCCCATTTATATGAAGGGGTTTCAAAAGAAAACACATTTTTTATGAATATATTCTGAAAAAGTACACAACAAATGTATCATATTTTGATGCAAGTCTTCCAGCGCCAATAAAGTGCATGAATACCTGTAGAAAAAATTCTCTTGGTGGTGTTTGTGCTACTAATGCATCGGATAGAGAGAAAAAGCAGCGGCTGCAGCAGGATATAACAATATGAAATGGGAACAAATAGGTATTTTAAATTCCTGCGAGAAAAGAAATAAACATTAACAAACGTTGCACATACCTTACAAGGAGATCCACGTGTCGCGAAATACAGGTGAAAAATCCGAAATCAGAAGCACTCAATAAATATAATAAAAATGAATAATAAAATAAGATAAAATAGAATACACACGAACGCATACAATAGACACACAGACGTTTCGATTCTAAGAATCTTTATCAATGACAACACAGATAAACAAACGACAGAAACAAAAGCACACGACCTATCACTTTTGATGCACAAACTGATATTACATGTGGGGCAGGAAATGTGACTAGGCCAGCTGCGAAAACGCGTGGCGCAGAATTAAAAATGGGTTGCCAAAAAGGATTTGAGTAGCCAAAAAATATGTGAACAGTCTGCTATGAAAACATAGAAATGTGGGGACAATTAAGTCTAGATATCGCGGGGGGGGGGGGGGGGGGGGGGGGGGGGGGGGGGGGGGGGGGGGAGAGAGAACAGCAAGGTAATAGGTAGTGTAACAATTGGGGAATATGCCACAGTTACATTGTGGCGTCCACGACAGTATTCATTCTGCCGGGTGGATGCATCCCATGATTGTCGATTAGCTGGCATTCAATTTTAAGTCCGACACAGATATTTGGAAGCAGGGGTTTTAATCGGAGTTTCAACGCGCTTGACCTCTACATAGCTAACAAACTCAATCGAGATCAAGCAAACTTTCTTTCCTCGCTTGAAACGCTCCAACCGGTCCCCTTCCGAATGGCGGGCCTGCCAACTACAGGCGCAGACAGGGACATAGTCATCAAACCGGCGGAGAAAGGGGGTGCGGTAGTTGTGTGGCAAAAAGATCTATAATGTCCGAGGAAGTCATGTTTCAACTTAATAACCCTGAAAATTATTCACCCCTGCACCGAAGACCCACTCTCTCCTACAACGGAAGAGTCAAAACACCATTCAAAAAGCTCATACGGAGGAGGCCTACACCCCAGTGCCACTTCATTCACATCCATGACTCCGACTTGGGCAAACCCACCCTCTACATGCGCCAAAATACATAAACTTAAAAATCCGGACGTCCGATAGTTCTGCCTGCTGCATGCCCGAATGAATGATTCTCAGCGTTTCTTGACAGGATTTTCCAACCTCTAGTTGCGAATCTCCCGTCATACATAAAGGATATACAACGCATGCGTACTTTCATTCAACTCTCTCCAACTGACTCCTGGGAACACATACCGACTATTCTTAATAATGTAGTTCTCTAGACCTCCATTCCTCACGCTGATGGCCTCAGGGCGCTACATTCTTTCTGGATCAAACGCACAGATCAAGCCATCCCTACACGACACTTGTGAGACTCGCTGAATTGGTCCTCACCAACAATTCCTTTGAGTTCAATGGCCACTACTTTGAACAAACTCAGCGGTGTCTCCCATGGGCACTAAAATGGGACCCAGCTACGCATGTGTATTTATGGACTCTGATTTTGGAACACCAGATTTGAACTCAGCTATGATGGTCTTCTCCCTTCTTTTTACCGACGTTACATCGATGACGGCATAGGTCTCACTGACATGCCAGAGGCGGAACTGAACCGGTTCATTAATTATGTCAAGAACTTCCATCCATCGATCCATTCACCTCAGAAATTTCCACCACCTCTGTCAATTTCCTTGACACCACCATCAAGTTAAAACCCTACAGGCCTGACGACCTCCGTGTACTATAAAAACCTACTGATGCTCACGGTTCCTCCTGTAAGCTAATCTCCACCCAAAAGTGCAAAGATTCCATCCCATATTCCCAGCTACTCCGCCTTCGTCGCATCTGTCAGGATGATAATGACTTCATCGAGAGAGCCACGAAATGCTAGATTTTTCCGCAAACGGTCCTACCAGAGGACGTCTTGTCGACAGCTCTCTGTCGCATAACCCAGGTCTCGCGGGAAATGCCCTCGCCAAGCATGCGCGACCTCAGAACAATGAACCCAAACTTATCCTCACCTTCCATCCACATGCCTATGCCATCAAGCAAATTTTCCTGAGACACTGGTCCATCTTGGAATCGGATCCTACCACTCGTGAGGTATTCTCAAATGGCCCCAGGTTAATCTTCCGCCGTAACCAGAGCCTCAGAGACAACCTTGTGCACAGTTGCTATCCCCACAGTTACCTCATCCGTGGGCCACCTTTGAATGCCATCGTAGGAACTGTCTGACATGCCCATACGTTGTTCAGACACCAGTAATTGCATTTCCCCGAGGCACCTTCACCTTGAAAGATTGTTTTCACCTGCACATCCCGCAATCTGATTTATGTTATCATCTGCAAACGATGTGACATGAAATACATTGGCCAAACGGGCAGACGTCTTGCGGATCGTTTTAGAGAACACCTCAGAGACATCAATCAGGGCGCTGATAAACCTGTCCCCAACCATTTCAATTCCTCCAACCACAATGGAGCCGACGATGCATGTGTCACCGCATTAAAACCCTGCTTCTCAAATAGCTGTGTCAGACTTAGAATTGAATGCCAGCTAATCAACAATCTGGGATGCATCCACCCGGACAGGAAATGATATACTGTCGTGGACGCTACAGTATAGAACTGTGGCATCTTCCCCAATTGTTTACCTAACTACCTATTACCCCCCCCCCCCCCCCCCCCCCCCCCCCCCCCCCCCCCCCCCCCCCCCCCCCCCCCCCCCCCCCCGCGATATCTAGACTTAATTGTCCCCACATTTCTATGTTTTCATAGCAGACTGTTCACATATTTTTGGCTACTCAAATCCTTTTTGGCAACCCATTTTTTAATTCTGCGCCACGCGTTTTTCGCAGCTGGCCTAGTCACATTTCCTGCCCCACATGTAAATATCAGTTTGTGCATCAAAGTGATAGGTCGTGTGCTTTTGTTTCTGTCGTTTGTTTATCTGTGTTGTCATTGATAAAGATTCTTAGAATCGAAACGTCTGTGTGTCTATTGTATGCGTTCGTGTGTATTCTATTTTATCTTATTTTATTATTCATTTTTATTATATTTATTGAGTGCTTCTGATTTCGGATTTTTCACCTGTATTTCGCGACACGTGGATCTCCTTGTAAGGTATGTGCAACGTTTGTTAATGTTTATTTCTTTTCTCGCAGGAATTTAAAATACCTATTTGTTCCCATTTCATACTAATGCATCACATGCTGTACCTCTTCACAGAAGCCATGCTGTTGTGATACTTCCTATTCCACTCAAGCACTCGCTGGACTGACTGGCATGTATCACTATACTGGACCTTCATTTGTCAATGAATTTCTATAGGTTTCACCCATTCACTGATCAAAAAACAGACAACACAATGCAGCTCCTCTTTGGTGCATGTCAAAAGTGGGGAGGCCATCTTTAAACTGTCCTTATGATGCCACCATGTTCATCTGCAGTGTGATGTAATGTGCTTAACACTCTAGATATCCTTAACTACAATATTGATTTATTATATCAATCCACACATCTACCTACATATCCATTCATCCACCCACCAATCCATCCACCCATCCATAAAGCAACAACATAAAAAAACATAGCTGACAAAAAAATACAAAAATATAAACCATCTACTACATTTCCTGTAGTCAAAGACGATGATGAAGATCACTGAAATAGTTTAAATAAAAACAGCATGAAAGAACACCTTCTGTCCTCCCTCAATTGTGACATTCATTGTTCGAATAACCAGATCCAAGCCATCTCTGTATCTGACACTGAAATTGTGAAACTCCACCGTCCCCTTCGATGGCCAGTTTGGCTGTGGTCGCTTGGTGTGTATGACCCAGTCAGCCTAGATATTTAGCAGACAGAAAACAATGAATATTAATTGTGAGAATAGTAGAAAACAATTAATAATTGTCAAAATAGTATAAAACAATTAATATTAATTGTGAGAATAGTGGTAAACAATATTAATTGTGAGAATTATTATACTATACTCACAATTAATATTGTTTTACACTATTCTCTCTTATACAATTAAAACAATTCATGTGAATTGTGAGAATAGAACTTCAGTGCTTAAAGATACCAGAGATATGACAGACTGTGACATCATCATCATGCGCCACTTCACATGATCACCAGTTGAAGACCAGGTCTGTATCCGTGTCCTGATTATGCCACGCAGTCAAGCTATGAAGGCACTTATCTCTGTCTTCCCCTTAGTTTTTTCCCCATCTAGTTTACTAGCTGTCACTAAGTTTTTAAAGCTCATTTCTCCTCATAACAGGCCTAAAAATCTTCACTGTTTTCATCTAATTTCTCTCATCAATTTACTGTCTTTATTTGTTTTATGAAAAACTGTCCAATTCATTTTTCTGCCTGTCCATGGCATTCTTTGCTGTTACCTCAGAAACCACATTTCTACTTTCATTAAATGTTTCTCAGCTTGTCCCCTATATTCACCATGTTTCACTTGCATACAAAAGCATAAGTTCTTTATAGCACAGTAACACTCTTTTCTTTTCACAACTGACAGCTTTTTATTTGTATGTTTTTTAGCATGCAAAAGGCTACTTATGCTTTGATATTTCTTGTTCTAATCTCTGCAAGCCATCTTTCAAAAGATGATGATGATTGTTCCATGATAAATTTACCAAATCACTTGTTTAAGAATCTTTCCAATTTATTTGGATATTACATTGTGGTATTTTTTTTTCTCCTTGGAGACGACCATAATCTTTGTGTTTTTACAATTTAATTCTAACCCTAGTTTATCACTGTGTGCAATAACTGCATAATTCCTGTAGGCAGATGAAAAGTTCCAAAAGCTGAAAAGTTAATCAGTTCAGTATGGAAACAACCAGCATACCTACACTTTAATAACAGCTACGAGAGACAAAGCAAATATGTTCGAGTACTGAGTTATATAACAATAATTCTAATTAATCAAGCAATTAACCAATCAATCAAACCAGAAAGCGTAAATTTTATAAAATAAGTAAGATGAACTGAAAATAGTAGTCCTCACAATAACTAAGAAACTGTGAACTGTGGAAGGGAAATTATAAATTTATAATAAACAAATTACAAAAGAGAACAAATGGATCACTCAAGAATTTCATATAGAAAATGACTGGTTATTAAGACAAATCAAATAGAGGAAAATGAAATAGCATTGGTATGGAAAGAGACAACAATGTCCGGAAAAAGTAGTTATGGAGGGGGTCGTACCAGGGAAGTGGAGGAGAGAAGACCGTGCCATAGATGGATTCAAGAAGTGATAACTTACACATGACAGCAACGGAGGCACGACATCTGGCTTATGATTGAGGGGAATTTACACATGACAGAAACAGAGGCACGACATCTGGCTTATGACTGAGGGGAATTTACACATGACAGCAATGGAGGCACTACATCTGGATTATGACTGAGGGGAATTTACACATGACAGCAACAGAGGCACTACATCTGGCTTATGACTGAGGGGAATTTACACATGACAGCAATGGAGGCACTACATCTGGATTATGACTGAGGGGAATTTACACATGACAGCAACGGAGGCACTACATCTGGCTTATGACAGAGGGGAATTTACACATGACAGCAATGGAGGCACTACATCTGGATTATGACTGAAGGGAATTTACACATGACAGCAATGGAGGCACTACTTCTGGCTTATGACTGAGGGGAATTTACACATGACAGCAACGGAGGCACTACATCTGGCTTATGACAGAGGGGATTTCTAAAATCTTATAGGGTTCCAGATCTCCACAGGATAAGCCAATGGATGATGATGATGAACATCATCATAATCAAGTGCCCTGCCAGCTGGCATAGGCGTTCATGGCTCTCCACAGATCTCGGTCTTTGGTGTTCTGGATCAATTCTGCTGATAATATTCCTCCATGCCACAGTCTCAGTCCATCCAGCATCATTTTTCTTGGTCTGCCTCTGCCTCTCAATCTTTCCAATTGTCATGACGTTCTCCAATGCCTCTCTTCTCATCACATGACCAAAGAAAGCTGATTGTCTCTTTCCTATTGTTGTATATAATGTTCTAGTTTCATTAGCCTCTTTCAAGCAGTTGTTAGTTAATAGCATGGAGACAATGTTGGTTTCACAAAATAAATACTTTTACCTCCTGTTCCACCTCTGTGTATTCTTTAATTCTTTCAACCGAGACAATGTTGGTCTCAAAATCGCCCACACATCGGACCATCCCTCCTAAGCTGGTTGAGATCTGTGGAGAGTGAACCAATGTAAACATTAACATTAATCACAGCCAGCCCGGCCCAATATGTCTCAAAATCTGCCAGATTTATTACAATGGGAGAGCAGACTTCTAGTCAACTATTACTGTTCAAACTGAAGTGGTGTCATGGTTAGTACCCCTGCCTGCCAATGACAGTGGGTGCTTTTAAACCCCAGCACCCGGGAAGGTTAATCCAGTCAACAAATGCCTGCAGAAGTCAGATGTGTCGGCCAAAAGGTGCAAATATCGCAGCTTTGCTGTATACAGGCACAATGCAATTCATCATCATCAAGTGCCATGCCGACTGGTGTAGGCGTTCATGACTCTCCACAGATCTCTGTCTTTGGTGTTCTGGATCAAATTCTGCCATTGATATTCCTCCATGCCACCATCACAATCCATCCAGCATCATTTCTCGTGGTCTGCCTCTGCCTCTCTTCCCCTCGATCTTTCCAGTTGTCACGATGTTCTCCAGTGCCTCTCTTCTCATCACATGACCAAAAAAGCTGTTTGTCTCTTTCTTATTGTTGTATATAATGTTCTAGTTTCATTAGCCTCTTTAAGGCATTTGTTGTTAGTTACTTTGGCAGTCCAAGGAATTTGCGACATTCGTCTAAGGAACCACATCTCTGTTGCTTCCAATCTCTTCCTAATTTGTTCATTTATATTCCAAGATTCACAGCCATACAGCAAAACAGGTTCTATATAGCTCTTCAGCACTCTCTTTCTTACATTCAATGATAGTGACTTCTTGCATAAGATATTCTTCATTTTCTGAAATGCAGCCTTTGCTTGCCCTATTCTGCTCTTGATCTCTGTTGTGCATCTTCGATCTGATGTTATAAATGTCCCTAGATATTTAAAACTATCCACTTGGTGAAGAATCTTCCCTTCTATCTCTATTTCACATTTTAGTATCACCTGTTTCTTTGATATCACCACTGTTACTGTTTTCTTGATATTCAAAGAGAGTCCTTTCTTTGCACTCTCTGTTATTACAATGTCCAACAGTTGTTGTAGATCTGTTGCATTATCTGGTATCAATACTGTGTCATCTGCATAGCGCATATTATTTATATTTTAACCTCCAAATATTATTCCTGGCTTTTCTTTGATCTTTCTCATTATTACTTCGCTGTAGAGGGAGAAGAGATCCGGTGACACAACACACCCCTGTCCAATGCAATTACATCCAAAAATATTCCGGATGAACACAGAAGAAAATGAATAAACCCCAGGGGATGCAGGATTATTTTTCCAATTAGTACAGCCTGGGATCCAACCCAGCCTAACAAACATGGGTAACAGACACTTTTCTATGACAGGTCTGCCATCTTGTTTTTTATAATTGAATGCATGGAGGACTAGGTGGCCAGTCTTTTATTCTGCTGGTGGGTGATGGATGCAGGTGTTGAATCCTCATCCACTCATGCTAGTGACATTATCAGCATTACCAACAACAAGAGAAAGTGACAAGATGAGATAAGGAGAAAGTGAAAGGATAACATCAAGAGAAAGAGAGAAGATAACATCAAGAGAACATTAAATGATAAAATCAGGAGAAAATGAAATGATAAAATCAAAAGAAAGTACAACGATAACATCAAAAGAAAGCAAGAAATTAAAATCAAAAGAAAATGAGACGGTAAAATCAAGAGAAAGTGAGAAGATAACATTAAATTATGGACAAACGACAGTTAATTAGAGTGTACTCCAGAGTGAGATACAGAAAGTGTTAGAGTTCACTGTCGAGATACTGCCAATGGTCTTCTGCACCACAACTGTATGACAGATTCAATAATGAAATAAAAGAGGTAATGAAAACACTGGATATGACACACACTAAATAATAATACAACTAGAAAGCCCTTCCCTGGAATGCACAGAGCAAACGAAATACAGGAAAACCTAAAAGCACACGGAGAAGAGAATTAGATCAGAAATTATAAAATATTTGGAGAACATGGAGGGAGCTGCAGCAGACATGGATAGGACGGCCTGGCATGAGTTTGTTCAGGAGCCATGCTCCGTGGAAGGGAGACTGGATATGGCAATTAATTGATTCATTGATGTACTGCACGAGTTAATACAGGGGGTGAAAAACTGACATGACCACACTTTGTGCAGAGCTGTTTGTTCATTAATAGACATGCCGATATGCCAGTACAGCAAATACCTGTATCTCACTCAAACATTATCTACGTATCTGCCACACACAACACAAAACCTGCAAAGCGTATGAAACTGTCAGGCCAGCATCTCCAGAACTGCTGTCTGCCACCACTTGAAGAAGTCCAGAGAAAAACACAATCATATTGGCCAAAGTCTCCAAGTTGACTGAAAGCCACCTGAAACAAAAGTAAAGGAAACAAGAAACATGAGCACTTAATTTTTAGTGTGTACCTAAAATAGAGAACTCGATCTTTAGTGTGTACCAGCAATTAGAGCACTTGATCTGTAGTGTGTACCAACAACAGAGCATTTAATCTTTAGTATGTACCAACAATAGAGAACTTAATCATCAGTGTGTACCATCAATAGAGCACTAGATCTTAAGTATGGACCAACAATAGAGCACTGAATCTTTAGTATGCATCAACAATAGAGAACTTAATCTTTAGTATGTACCAACAATAAAAAACTTTATCTGTAGTGTGTATCAACAATAGAGCACTTAATCTTTTGTATGGATAAACAATAGAGAACTTAATCTTTAGTGTGTACCAACAATAGAGCACTTGATCTGTAGTGCGTACCAACAACAGATCATTTAATCTTTAGAATGCACCAACAATGCCGGTCTCCCTGGTCTAGGGTTTAATGTCTTTCTCCAAAATCCCATATATCCACGTGAGGAACGTAACCTGCGCGTGAATAGCTAGTGGTTTTCACAGCGTTGGTAACTTACAGGGTATCTGAGCTGGTTGCTCAGAAAGCAATGGCAAAGTTCTGAGCATAATCTTGCCAAGAAATCAATAATCAGCTAAAAGATGCTGATGACAGTGATGTCCTATAAAGGATATGCGAACAAAATAAAAACAACAAAAATGCACCAACAATAGAGAACTTAATCTTTAGTATGTACCAATAACAGAGCACTTGATTTGTAGTGAATACCAACAAGATAGCATTTAATCTTTAGTGTGTACCAACAATAGAGAATTTAATCTTAAGTGTGTACCAACAATAGAGAACTTAATCTTCAGTGTGTACCAACAATAGAGCACTTAATATTTAGTTTGCACCAGCAATAGAGCACTTAATCTTTATTATGCACCAACAATAGAGAACTTGATCTGTAGATTGTGTGTCAACAATAGAGAACTTAATCTTTAGTATGTACCAACAATAGAGAACTTGATCTGTGGTGTGTGTCAACAATAGAGCACTTAATCTTTAGTGTGCTGCTGCACAGTCCATTCAATGTGTACGAGTGTACAAAGAGCTTCGTGTACACTGGTTCAGGGCCTATGTTCCATGGAGAGATGAATGACAGAAGAAAAAGAAGAACAGCATAACAGATAAAAGATGAAGATGACTGCTATTTGAGGTTGTGAAATAGTAACGTAAATGTGGTGAAGATACTCTGTGTGTAAAGTAAAACACCAAAGAGTGAGTATGACTGTTGTTTGTGGAGGTTGGGATTGTAAATCTACCTGAGAGCTCCTGTAGACGCGAAAAAGAAGATGGTGTTGTAGTCGACCTTCTTCTTGGACTCCGCAATAAACCTGTCCATCTGTCCATAGGCTCTGATTACTGAGACTCCTGACACGGACTCGCTGAAGAACACAAGATTGCAGTTATATTCTGATCACCTGTACACCTGTCTAGTTAGTTAGTTAGTCACAGTTCCAACATCACACCTTGACAGTCATCCCCATTATGCTCCGTTCCTGTGTCAGTGAATATCATATAAAATGTTTCTCACTGCCTCATGTAAAAAGTGAAAAAAAAACAGGAGTCTCGACAAACAAAAGCCCGTTCAGGCACACTGTGCATAATGCAGCTGCCAGAATGTCACCATAAAAGTCCTCTACGAAACATACAGTTCATCCTTGATGGAAGTGGCAGACACTTTCCCAACCAGATGTTCCCTACAAAGTCTCAATGTTTCTAGATGTTGTTGTTCCATTTCTAGATGTGTTTTAGCCAGCCACGCCATTTTTTCTCCGAAATGCAGTTCACGCAACACAACAACCCCGGACAGATGTAAAAACATTTCACTGTACATAATGCCGCCGCCAGAATGCCAACACAAAAGTCCTCTACGAAACATACAGTTCATCCTTGATAGAAGCAGCAGACACTTTCCCAACCAGATGTTCGCCTACAAAGTCTCGATATTTCTAGATGTTGTTGTTCCGTTTCTAGATGTTTTCTAGCCAGCCACACCATTTTTTCTCCGAAATGCAGTTCTCGCAACAAAACAACCTCGAACAGATGTAAAAAACATTTCAGCTGTACATAATGCCGTCGCTAGAATGTCAACACAAAAGCCCTCCACGAAAATACAGTTCACCATCGATGGAATCAGAATTCACTAGAAGACCAGCAGCCACACATTTCAGCATAAGGCAAAAAACCGGTCAATTCTGCGACACAACCAGCCGCCATACATGCAGATATTTCTACATGTTTTTGTTCCGTTTCTAGATATCTTCTAGCCAGCTATGTCATTTTTTTCGAGCATGCAGTTCACGCCACAACACCTGGGACAGATGTAAAAAAACATTTCACGGTACATAATGCCGTCTCCAGAATGCCAAAACAACAGTACTGCACAAAAACACAGTTCATCATTAAAGGAAGCGGCAGTCACCAGAAGACCAGCAGCCACACATTTCTGCATAAGGCACAAAAATTCCGGTCAATTCTGGGACATAGCCAGCCGCCATTTCTCTGAACATGCAGCTCGCACCCCACAACCTCGGGCAGATTTAAAAGCATTTCACACGAAATTTAAAGCTCACAGTGTCGCGCCACACACTCAACTCAGTAGCAGGGCGACGGAACCATAAACTAACAGTCCAACATGAGGAAAACGCGAATGCAAATGGCGGCCACGAGCATAAACACTCCAGAGGCCTTAACCGTTTCACTGCCTATCCTCCATGTTCATGACCGTACATCTGACTGTACATTTGTAACATCTTATTGCTTTACTCAAGTCAGTCTAGCCTTTGGTGGTCACATGAAAACATTTGCAATCAGCATGTGATTATTGATTTCCTACAGTTAGACTGCATCAAGTGGTGAGGATTCGGCTTAGTTTGTCAAGGATCATGTTCATGAGTGACCCAGTTTCCTTCCACAGATCACACAAGGATCATCTCAGCACAGTACAAGAAAGCCATAGCACAGACATGAATCCAAATGTGTGTATACCAGAATCACAGATGCTGAATATTTTTCCGTAGTTGTTCTAAAGGAGGAGCGGCTGGCCAAGTGGCTAGAACGCCGGACTCTCAATCGGGAGACCCGGGTTTGAATCCTCGGTAAAGTGTGGGATTTTTTCTGTCGGGGGCAAAAAGAAATTCTTAACCTGCACAGTTCGCGGCGACTGCACTAGCCAGGCGGCCTTAATTCCTCAGGCTCAAAGACCCCTCTGCCATACACCGCAAGGTACTATATTGGCAGTAAATGACAGTAAAATGACAGTTGTTCTAATTTGAAATTTAGACACGGCAGTGGCCTTGGGACCTACTCTTGTAAATGTTCAACTGTCAAGGGATTATTCGTGTGTTGACTACACACACTGTTTCTCCTGGTCTCTCTTTCCTGTCAGTGAGAAGGCTAGGCCTCTGACTCTTTTAGCCCTGGACAAAGACTAACATGTAGGCAAGCAGTATCCCAGATATTTTGTAGTCCAGGACTAA
Organism: Cepaea nemoralis; assembly: GCA_014155875.1. Classification (NCBI taxonomy): domain Eukaryota; kingdom Metazoa; phylum Mollusca; class Gastropoda; order Stylommatophora; family Helicidae; genus Cepaea; species Cepaea nemoralis. The sequence goes on from JACEFZ010000825.1 coordinate 78,479, forward strand.
AGACTACATGTAGGCAATCAGTAAGCATTACAAATATGCCAAAGACTACATGTAGGCAATTAGTAAGCAATATGTTTACACTGGTCACCTCATTACTATTTAGTATTGCACAGCTACACTTGTCCATATACCACATAACAATATACCATTCCTATAGCTGATATTCTCCATGTCCATGCGTATAAAATATATTTGTAATAAAATCTACGCAGGCAAATATATAACAGTCCTACCTGAAATGTGAATACACTGGTGACCTTGTGACATGCTCAATTCTCTTCAGCTGTCTTGACGTGGAAATATAAAATCTCTGAAAAATGTAATGGCAGGAAATATGTCACTATACATCACTTGTTGCACAGAAACATCACAGGATTCTTTTACACAACCCTTGTACATGCCAGTATGCCCACTTTTATATAGACCAATCAGCATTTGATGGGTGACAGAGTCAGTGTCTCCCTGGCCAGCTTTACTTGCCATGATATTTATGGTACTCATTTTAGTCTGGGTCAACCTGGCAGCCCTTGTCAATTAAACAAAATCTGCCAGATGGGGATTTAAACAAAGAACAATGGCTCGGCAGGCAAGCATCTAGTCACAAAATACCACAGCTGCTTCCAACTAGATTGAGAGAACTAAATAAATGCAGGGGAACACCGACAGGATGGTGCAAGGAACAAAACTTGTGTATGTCAAACGCATGGTCCAAATACCTTGGTGTCTTGGTCACGTAGCATATTCAGGAGAAAGTACAGATTGAATTGAGACTCTCGTTACTGTGTGAAATGGCAACCATAAGAGCTCTGAGACTCTCGTTATTGTGTGAGATGGCAACCATAAGAGCTCTGAGACTCTCGTTATTGTGTGAGATGGCAACCATAAGAGCTCTGAGACTTGTTATTGTGTGAGATGGCAACCATAAGAGCTCTGAGACTCTCGTTATTGTGTGAGATGGCAACCATAAGAGCTCTGAGGCTCTCGTTATTGTGTGAGATGGCAACCATAAGAGCTCTGAGATTCTCGTTTTTGTGTGAGATGGCAACCATAAGAGCTCTGAGACTCTCATTACTGTGTGAGATGGCAACCATAAGAGCTCCAAGACTCTCGTTATTGTGTGAGATGGCAACCATAAGAGATCTGAGACTCTCGTTATTGTGTGAGATGGCAACCATAAGAGCTCTGAGACTCTCGTTATTGTGTGAGATGGCAACCATAAGAGATCTGAGACTCTCATTATTGTGTGAGATGGCAGCCATAAGAGATCCGAGACTCTCGTTATTGTGTGAGATGGCAACCATAAGAGATCTGAGACTCTCATTATTGTGTGACGATGGCAACCATAAGAGCTCTGAGACTCTCGTTACCGTGTGAGATGGCAACCATAAGAGCTCTGAGACTCTCGTTACTGTGTGAGATGGCAACCATAAGAGATCTGAGACTCTCATTATTGTGTGAGATGGCAGCCATAAGAGATCCGAGACTCTCGTTATTGTGTGAGATGGCAACCATAAGAGATCTGAGACTCTCGTTATTGTGTGAGATGGCAACCATAAGAGCTCTGAGACTCTCATTATTGTGTGAGATGGCAACCATAAGAGCTCTGAGACTCTCATTATTTATTGAGATGGTAAACATAAGGGCTCCTGCTTACCTGCATGGCACTAGATGATGATGACATGGTTCCAGCATCATCAGAGGAAATGCTGAATCTTGAAATTTCCAGCTAACAAAGTCAGATAACAGAGCCAGATTGAATAAACATAATACAGGAGTATTTTGAGAGCAATCATCAACATTAATCATCAACAATAATGTCTTGGGCAGACTGTGGTACTGATCATAATCTGATTATGTGCAATCAGAGTGTGAAATAAACAGCTCAAGAAATTACAATCAACACTCAAGTTCCAAACAATTATGTTGAAAACATACACAAATTGTTCAGAAAAGGTCACAATATCTGTAAGAAACACATCTTTGAAAGGACCCACCCATCTGATCTTTGTCTTCCTATAGTATTATAGCCAGCACAACACTTTACAAACAGGACATGAGTTTCAGTGCACAAAAAGTACACGTATGATGTAAAAAGACAAAAACATGAAAACGAACAACACAAAGATGAGCATACCAAAATGAAGCAGAAGACGACGATGATTGGGACCAGTACAGCAGCAAAAATTGGAGTCTCGATCACTATGACAATGATGGTCATAAAGTTGACACCAAACGATACTAGAAATTCCCGGCTAATGATTGGCAAGAAGTTGTCTACCTGAAAAATTAATCACCAATCATTTACATACCAATAATTTACATGCCAATCATTTACACACATCAATCAGTTAAATACCAATAATTTACATGCCAATCATTTACACACATCAATCAGTTAAATACCAATAATTTACATGCCAATCTACATGCCAACCATTTATATGTCAGTCATTTATATGGCAATCATTTACACACCAATGATTTATACGCCAATCCTTTACATGCCAATCATTTTTATGTCAGTCATTTAGATCATAATCCATTACATACCAATCATTTACACACCAACCATTTACATATCATTTTTTTCGAGGACTTTGCCATACGTGTTTTGCAGGGCTATGATTCGGTATCCATTAAGTCTGGAGTGATCCTTACCTGGCTTTGGGAAGGAGACCAGGTAGCTATGCAGCCCCACGATTGGCTGCATAGCTACCTGGTCTCTCTCCCAAAGCCAGGTAAGGATCACTCCAGACTTAATGGATACCGAATCATAGCCCTGCAAAACACGTAAGGCAAAGTCCTCGAAAAATAGTAGCATGCAGGCTCCAACAACATTTGGAAAGTCGGAAAGTCGGAATCTGCTACCCCAATGGACTCGGGAGCTACCGGCCGGGAAAGGACACCTGGGCCAATGCTGCAAATTTTGCATTCGATGTCTATGAGGGCTTCCAGGATAAAAAGGAGACAGTGGCGGTAGCTCTTGACCCGGAGGATGCGTATAACAGGGTCAGGTATGATCGGTTGATATACACTCTGTTGGATATGGAGGTCTGCCCTTGCCTTGTAAGATGGGTTGCGGCAGTCCTTTATGAGAGTAAGGTTGCACTGCGCATGGGTATCTGGACTTCTGACCCCTGTACTATTACACCTGGGTTGCCGCAGGGATCTGCCTTGTCCCCAGTGCTCTTTAATGTCTACATCAGCAAAATCACAGCTATTGAGACACCAGGTGTGGGTAGAATCTTGACATTTGCAGATGATGTGCTGGTGTGCAGACAGGGCAGAGACAGGGCCAGTTTGGCGAAAGACTTACAGGTGGCGGTAAACAGGGTGGCGGAGTGGTGCAGGGATGCAGGGGCCATTATAAATCCAGACAAGACATCGGTTGTGTGGTACTCCTTGGACAACCGGATCGTAGACGTCCCAGGTATTATGTTGAATGGATGTCCTCTTAGTCGAGAGAGTAAATTGAAGTACTTGGGTATCACCTTTGACAGGTGTTTGTCATTTAAGGATCATGTGGAGACTTTGGTGGTGAAGGCTGGTAGGGGACTTAATGCATTGAGGGCTATGGCAGCAACCGGGATAGATCAGAGGATGCTGTACAGGCTCTTTCAGCAGTTAATAATTTCTGTCACTGAGTATGGTTTGGGGCTGCTGACAGTATCAAAGAGCCAGCTTGAAAGGTTGGAGCGCATACAGAATGCTGCCATGCGGTTAATCCTGGGGTGCACAAAGGACACACCAATTATATGCATGAGGCATATCCTGGCGCTACCAACAATGACGGATAGGCATAGGGTCCTTCAGGCCAAATGGTATCTGAGAGTTGCCGCAGACAGGGATCACCCGCTGCATGCAGCAATGGATGTGGTTAAGTGTCATAGACTAAGACGAGGCAGGTTCTGGATGGCACAGGCAGAACTTTCTATAAGTCAGGTGTGTGATCTAGAGACCATCAATCGTGAAAGAGAGTGGGTTGAAGTTACGGAAGACATGACGAGCTCAAATGAGGGCGAAACTCGAGTATAGTGCTTCCATATTGACGTGGATAGGCCTTAGGTTCATACCAGAATGCGATTGGCGTTGCCAGTAGTGGGTTGTGCTCAATATTTAAATTTCAAATCCCGAAACAACCACATATTCAATTGATTATTGCTCACTGGATTTAGGAGGCCTGGTGTTCCTTGCCAGTGAGAAGTCCTGATTGTTCGGGTCCCATTGATTGACGGACGTCGGTCGTGGCGATTGGGCAATCTTGAGCATAGCCTACGATGGGTAGCGTTGTGATGTTCTGTTGTGATAATTTGGTGTGTCCAGTGTGTGCCGCGTGGTTACACACCCGCTTCACACGCGTGATCCGGGACTGTTTCCGGATCCGGTCAGGGATATGCACTACTGACGAGCTCAAATGAGGGCGAAACTTGAGTATAGTGCTTCCATATTGACATGGATAGGCCTTAGGTTCATACCAGAATGCGATCGGCATTGCCAGTAGTGGGTTGTGCTCAATATTTAGTACTTTGTAATTAACAGTGTTACAAAGTCTGTTGTTTGCCAGCTTGTTTGGTGCTATGAAATTTTAATTTAAAAACAATACTTACAACTTCAATATCTCTTGAGCAACGGTTAATAATTCGACCAATGGGAGTAGTATCAAAGAAAGACATTGGTGCTTTGAAAATCCTTGATGTCATTTCCGAGTGCAGATTTTTACCTGCCATCACCATCCTTGTCCAAAACAGGTAGTAAAATCCAATCAGCAAAACAACTGCCAGTGGACAAATCAAAAAGCATTTCAGACCAAATATAACTGCACATCAAACTAAATATAACTGCACATCAAACCAAATATAACTGCACATCAAACCAATTATAACTGCACATCAAACCAAATATAACTGCACATCAAACTAAATATAACTGCACATCAAACAAAATATAACTGCACATCAAACCAATTATAACTGCACATCAAACCAAATATAACTGCACATCAAACTAAATATAACTGCACATCAAATCAAATATAACTGCACATCAAACCAATTATAACAGCACATCAAACCAAATATAACTGCACATCAAACTAAATATAACTGCACATCAAACCAAATATAACTGCACATCAAACCAATTATAACTGCACATCAAACCAAATATAACTGCACATCAAACCAAATATAACTGCACATCAAACCAATTATAACTGCACATCAAACCAAATATAACTGCACATCAAACTAAATATAACTGCACATCAAACCAAATATAACTGCACATTAAACCAATTATAACTGCACATCAAACCAAATATAACTGCACATCAAACCAATTATAACTGCACATCAAATCAAATATAACTGCACATCAAACCAAATATAACTGCACATCAAACCAATTATAACTGCACATCAAACCAAATATAACTGCACATCAAACTAAATATAACTGCACATCAAACCAAATATAACTGCACATCAAACCAATTATAACTGCACATCAAACCAAATATAACTGCACATCAAACTAAATATAACTGCACATCAAACCAAATATAACTGCACATTAAACCAATTATAACTGCACATCAAACCAAATATAACTGCACATAAGGTGAATTCAAGAATGAGAAAAGGTCTCTGGAAGACTGAACTGATTCAGTGCCAAACAAAAAAGTAGGTTTGAATCAAACATGGTGTAGAATCAAATGCACAAGTTTTATAATGTAGATTCCATTCACTGAGCATTAGAATTATGCAGGAATCTGACACAAATAACATGACAACCCTGGTAAGGTGATATTTTGTCTTTCAGTTGAAATGGGAGTTCACGTTTGGTGATATATTATCCTTCGTCTAACTCTTGAGTCCACAAACACTGAATTGGGAATGCAGGGATTGGCTGGCAGACTGCACTGAATGCAAGGATTGGCCAGCAGGCTGCACTGAAATTGAGGTGCAACTATTGATGCATGACAATTCACATCCAGACAATGTATTCATCTACATGAATGGCTCTGTGCTAAGAGGTAAAAGAAGTGCCTGAGGATTCATGGCGAAGGTTGGTTGATGGTGATTGGTGCAGGAGAGCCTGGCATATGATACCACAACATCTAGTCTGATAATGGAGGTGGAGGCAATCATGACGGTGTTCTGCTGGTTGGAAGACAAAGAGCACCTGCATATTGTGATTGTAATGGACTAACGGCGATTGCCTGAAAGAGGCTAATCAAACTAGAACATTATATAGAACAATAAGAAAGAGACAAACAGCTTTTATTGGTCATGTGATGAGAAGAAAGGCATTGGAGAATATCACAACTGGAGATATCGAGGAGAAGAAAGGCAGAGGCTGACCAAGAGAAATGATGCTGGATGGATTGAGAAAGTGGCATGGAGGAATATCAGCAGAGTTTATCCATAACACCAAAGACTGCGATATGTGAAGAGACATGAACGCCCACGCCAGCTGGCATGACACTTGATGATGATAAATGAACTCACAAAGTATGATGAGAAAGGTGAAGACAGGCATGCTTCAGACAGAGAGACAGGATTCCATTCAACAATCGAAACTAGAGAGCATCTGTTGCATTCCCCCCCCCCCAGGACATGCTGGTGTGGCGGGAAACGAGCAGGCAGGCATAATGGCTGGGTCTGCACATCTTGCTGGGGTATTAGTGCATGATAAGGCAGATGTGGTCGGGGCGTACAATAGTGGCACTGGAGCTCCATGTCTGGTGATGCTTAGACCATAAGCCACTGGGAACCCAGTCTGTGCATAGCTTGCACCCAAAAGAAGTGCTCTATGGTCTATCCATAGTCGGCCAGTTAAAACAGAAAGAGAACAAGTATGGAGCCATGAGTTCTAAGTGTGTAGGTGTAATGGTTAGGTTGTTACACTGACAGCAGCATGAGTGTGGTCAGACAAGGGTTTGATGCCAGTTCTCACTGTTCGCTACTCAAGAGAAAGACTGGCCTCCTCTTCCTCTATGCACTGCGGCCAACAAAACTGCGAGGGTCCCAGCAATTCACATACTCACAGCAAGTTCCTGCTACAGGATGATGATATATCCTCTCATGACTTGCCACGTTGCACAGATGTTCATGTCTCTCCACAGATCTCTGACCTTGGTGTTTCTGGATAAATTCTATTGATGACCATCCATTATGTCTCCCCACAGATCTCTAACCTTGGTGTCCTGGATAAATTCTATTGATGTCTGTCCCCCATGTCTCCACAAATCTCTGATCTTGGTGTCCTGGATAAATTCTATTGATGTCCGTCCCCGATGTCTCTCCACAAATCTCTGACCTTGTTGTCCTGGATAAATTCTATTGATGTCCGTCCCCCATGTTTCTCCACAAATCTCTGACCTTGGTGTCCTGGATAAATTCTATTGATGACCATCCCCCATGTCTCTCCACAAATCTCTGACCTTAGTGTTCTGGATAAATTATATTGATGTCCATCTCTCTCCCATGTCTCTTCACAAATCTCTAACCTTGGTGTTCTGGATAAATTATATTGATGTCCGTCCATCATGTCTCTCCACAAATCTCTGACCTTGGTGTTCTGGATAAATTCTATTGATGTCCGTCCATCATGTCTCTCCACAAATCTCTGACCTTGAATTTTCGGGATAAATTCTATTGATGACCATCCCCTATGTCTCTCCACAAATCTCTGACCTTGGTGTTCTAGATAAATTCTATTGATGACTGTCCCCCATGTCTCTCCCCAGATCTCTGACCTTGGTGTTTCTGGATAAATTCTATTGATGTCCATCCCCTATGTCTCTCCACAGATCACTGACCTTGGTGTTCTGGATAAATTCTATTGATGTCCGTCCCCCATGTCTCTCCACAGATCACTGACCTTGGTGTTCTGGATAAATTCTATTGATGTCCATCCCCCATGTCTCTCCACAAATCTCTGACCTTGGTGTTCTGGATAAATTCTACTGATGACCATCCCCCATGTCTCTCCACAGATCTCTAACCTTGATGTTTCTAGATAGATTCTATTGATGTCCATCCCCCATGCCATTATTGTCCTAAACCATCAAATATCATTTCTCTCTGTCTGCCTCTACTTCTTCCAGACACCATGATGTTATCCAGTGATTCTCTTCTCATTATAAGACCAAAAAACGCTGCCTGTTTCTTATAGCTATCTTAGGAAGGCTGAGTGGTCTCAAGGCATGGTGTCCGCCTCAAGTGCTCGAGGTCCCAGGTTCAAGCCCCGGTGACTTCTAGTAACAAAATTTCCCCTGGTCTCTGGGTAGTGAGATTGGACACCTGTGTGTATTGTTGCGCACGTAAAATATCCCTTGGCAGTTGGAAATCGAAAAAGAGTAGACTAACGGCACTGCCCGGGCAAAATTTTAAGTTAAAAATAAATCCAAAGTATTTCAGGAACCTCGCCGGTGCTACGGAGTTCGTGCACTGAGCTGAAATTCTCTGGACCTGAAGGCACGTAGGACTAGGTGGCCAGTCTTTTTCTCACTTCAGCAGACAGTGAAAGCAGCAGACATGGGACCCTCGCCTGACCATGTCATGACATTATCAGTGCTGCCCCCTATCAATTATGCAAAAACATTCACCAATATAATTCTTTGCAAGAACAAAATAACAAAATCCCTTACGCTGAACTATACCAAGGAAGCCATACATGCCCAGGTAGTTGGAATTCACAGCAGCCAAACTCTCAATGGGGTTGGTTCTGTTGACCAGATAATCATCTTCAGTCCAATCTTTCAACCAAAAGTTTGTGCCTACACTGCTTGCTTGGAAACTCCAAAATAACAAAGCCACAATAAAGAGTTGACATAATCCTGCAGCTTTCAGATATTTATAATAAACACCAGGTGTTACCTGCAGATGTATATATAGCATGTGACATTTCAAATAGGTTCTTATAATAGGATGCAAACTGAATAACATGGGGAGGGAATGGAAGAAGCAGCAGAAGACAGCAATGGGTAAGAGGAATTGGCATAAGCTGGTTGAGCACCTGTGCTTCACAGGCAAGATAAAAGGTGAAGAAAAATAAAAACTGATGAATTATTGGTCAAATAGATCACAACATGCACCAAAAAACATATGGTTGCGAAACCTCATTAGAATGGCACTTGATGATAGTCAAACTTTCACAAATTGAATGAATCAACCAATGGACAAACAGTAAAATTAAAATATTAGAAATACAATTGCTTTGGTTGCAAGTACTGTGCCTAGTGGGACTTGAAATATAAGACTTACCTTTCCTACGGCTAGAGACGATATACCTAATGGAATATTAAATATGTGACTTGCCCTTCCTATGGCTAGAGACGATATACCTAATGGAATATTAAATCTGTGACTTCCTCGTCTTAGTCTATGACCCTTGACCATATCCATGGCTTCATGCAGAGGGTGATCCCTATCTGCAGCAACTCTCAGGTACCATTTGGCCTGAAGGACCCTATGCATATCCGTCATTGTTGGTAGTGCTGGGATTTGCCTCATGCATATAATTGGTGTGTCCTTTGTGCACCCCAGGATTACCTGCATGGCAGCATTCTGTATGTGCTTCAACCTTTCAAGCTGGCTCTTTGATACTGTCAGCAGCCCCAAACCATACTCAATGACAGAAATTATTAACTGCTGAAAGAGTCTGTAAAGCATCCTCTGATCTATCCCGGTTGCTGCCATAGCCCTCAATGCATTAAGTTCCCTACCAGCCTTCACCACCAAAGCCTCCACATGATCCTTAAAAGACAACACCTGTCAAAGGTGATACCCAAATACTTCAATTTACTCTCTCGACTAAGAGGACATCCATTCAACATAAAACCTGGGACATCTGTCTTGATGATCCGGATATCCAGAGAGTACCTCACAACTGATGCCATGTCTGGATTTATAACAGCCCCTGCATCCCTGTAACACTCTGCCACCCTGTTTACTGCCACCTGTAAGTCTTCAGCCAAACTGGCCCTGTCTCTGCCCTGTCTGTACACCAGCACATCATCTGCAAATATCCAGATTCTACCAACACCTAGTGACTCAATAGCTGTGATTTTGCTGGTCTAGACATTAAAGAGCACTGGAGACATGGCAGATCCCTGTGGCAACCCAGGTGTAATAGTACAGGAACCCATGTGCAGTGCAACCTTACGCTCACAGAGTACCGCCGCAACCCATCTGACAAGGCAATGGCAGACTACCATGTCCAACAGTGTGTACATCAACCGATCACATCTGACTCTTTACGCATTCTCCAGGTCAAGGGCTACCAACAGTGTCTCTTGTTTATCCTGGAAGCCCTTGTAGACATCAAATGCAAAAGTCGCAGCATTGGCCCAGGTGTCCTTCCCAGGCCGGTAGCTCCCGAGCCCTTTGGGAAGCAGATTATGACTTTACAAATGTCATTGGAGCCTGCATGCTACTATCTTTTCGAGAACTTTGCCATACGTGTTTTGCAGGGTTAGATTTGGTTGGGTATCCGTTAAGTCTGGAGTGATCTTTACCTGGTTTTAGGAGTGGGACCAGGTAGATATGCAGCCAATCGTGGGGTATTTCTGCTGTATTGATGCTTAGGTTGAAACAAAGAGCCATCTCCTCCAAGTCCCCAACATTCAAGTTGCTCATAAGGATGTATCTCACCCCATTCAAGCCTGGCTCTGTGTTTTTAGTCCACTTCAGTACACGTCTAATACCCTCCACCTTAAAATCACAGTCCTCCTTCCTAGTGACAAGGCTTCTCTGACGTTATCTCTAATAGCTCTATCTTGCTGATCCATCTGTGTTAAAAATTGTACAAGAAAAGCCTCTCCTTTGTTCTGGTCAGTTGTCATAGGTTGGTTGTTATCATCATAAACAGTACCATAGCACAAAGCCTGGGCTGAATATAGAGACCATGTGTTGCCCATGCAGCATGATCCCTCTCTCAGCCTGCCTAGTTTACTCCAGAAGAAAGGAATACATCTGGAATACGACAAGCTGCAGAAGCAGCTGGATCAGCAAAGCAATGCTCAAATTGTCTGTAGGGGCTTCCATCCTAGGTCAGTTACCGACTAAGGCTTAGGGCCTGATCTACCCTGCTATGACATTTAGTCATAAGGTTGCTTTTCCTTGCACCAGGATAAGTCTTGTACCGTCCTAATTGTGTTCCTCTGCCCGAAGCCATTGCCACAATGTGGGATGTTGGGTTTGGTGAGCACTGCCTAGCTTCCAGTGCTGACAGAAAGCAGATAGTACTGTCTACTGTCATATACAGGCTCAGTCATACCTGACTATGACCTGACTTTCAGACTAAATATATGACTTGTCCTTCCTATGACTTTTTACAGCTTAAATTGTCAACATGTATGACATGATTTTATGAATTTTTGGTCTTACTTTTCTTGTTCATATATAATTGTGTATTATTTGTTCAAAACTATACAGGTAAGTGGGAAATGTATTCACCTAACTTATATCTTAGTTTATAAACTAGTCAAGTAAGTCTGAAATGTATTCACCTAACTTATATCTTTGTGAAATATATGAAATATGAGTTTATACTTGTTTCTCTTCAAGATCTTAACATACCTTTCTTGTCTAAATTATGTATTACTATATCCTGCTGTAATCATGATCATTCTTACTTCCACTGGCTACAAACTATATATCGTGAAATTTGAAAGCCACTTCTATGGCTACACACAGTGTGTGCAGCCGATCTTGAAATCAAAGACTCCTCGTTGCTATGGCTACACACAGTTTGTGCAGCCGATCTTGAAATCAAACACTCCTCGTTGCTATGGCTACACACAGTGTGTGCAGCCGATCTTGAAATCAAAGACTCCTCGTTGCTATGGCTACACACAGTGTGTGCAGCCGATCTTGAAATCAAAGACTCCTCGTTGCTATGGCTACACACAGTGTGTGCAGCCGATCTTGAAATCAAAGACTCCTTGTTGCTATGGCTACACACAGTGTGTGCAGCCGATCTTGAAATCAAAGACTCCTCATTGCTATAGCTACACACAGTGTACGCAGTCAATCTTGAAATCAAAGACTCCTCGTTGCTATGGCTACACACAGTGTATGCAGTCAATCTTGAAATCAAAGACTCCTCATTGCTATGGCTACACACAGTGTGTGCAGCCGATCTTGAAATCAAAGACTCCTCATTGCTATAGCTACACACAGTGTACGCAGTCAATCTTGAAATCAAAGACTCCTCGTTGCTATGGCTACAGACTATGTACATAACAGATTTTAATACAGAAGAGTTCCAATGGTTATGGCTTCTGTAACTAGATGAACTGAATGTAAGATCTGCTCTTCTGATGGCCATAGACCTGGAGGAACATAATAAGAAAACTTACCCTCCCTGTGGCCACAGACTCTGTACCAATCAATCTTCCCTGTTCCTTTGCCAGTTTTTCCTTTTGTTTGTTACTCTCCTCCTTTCTTGATAGAGTTAGGCTATACTGCCTCCTGGTGGTGATAACATTAACAGTACAAAGATGGTGGTAATGATTTGATTGTTATTATTATAAGAGTAACTAAAGACATTTGGAAATTTAGCCTCTTTGGTCTGCTCTTTCCGATCTCCAACTGCTGAAGGATTTTTTAATATGTGCAACTTGCACATGCTCATTGAAAAACTAAGAAGTAAAAATCAATCGAATTTAATGAAACACTCTACTTAGCCTTTGTCGACCAAGAAAAGGGATTTGATAGAGTAGATAGAAACAAGCTGTGTGAAATCCTTAAACAATATGGAGTGTGTACACATCTAACAAACCTATGTAGAAGCTTACACAACAACAGTGAATGCATAGTGAGAGCAGTGAGAGGGTTGGGCCGATACTAAACACATGTAAGTAGTAGTATATCTGGAATCAGCATGCTACCACCAGCTTCATACATGCTTAATTTTTGCTTAGCTGATGCTTAACATGTGTTTAATCCGGCCATGATTATCGGCAGACACAATGATAGAATTCCCTTTGATCAGCCAAGATTATCGGCAGACACAACGATAGAATCCCCTTTGATCAGCCAAGATTATCGGCAGACACAACAATAGAATCCCCCTTTGATCAGCAAAGATTATCGGCAGACACAACGATAGAATCCCCTTTGATCAGCCAAATTATCAGCAGACACGATAGAATCCCCTTTGATCAGCCAAGATTATCAGCAGACACAACGATATAATCCCCTTTGATCAGCCAAGATTACCTGCAGACACAAGGATATAATCCCCTTGGGGTCGATTTGTTTCATTGACTGGGCTGCCAGGTTGACCTAGTCCAACATGGATGCCAGGGAATGTCATGGGAAGTAAAGGCAGCCAGTGTGATATAGACCACATGACCTTTCAAGTGCTGATTGGTTGATACAAATTTGGGGCAAGCACCAAATGCACGATATACCACAAAGCATTAAAAGAGTCTTTTACTGACTGTTTCACATGATGATGATGATATATGAGGGGACTTCAATTGAAAACCTTAATTGTTTTTTGTTTTTTTTTGTTTGTGGTGAACATATTTTTAAAAAATAAAGAAAAAATGCATCATTTTTCAATGTAGTCATCACTGCATTCAATGCAAGTCCTCCAGCGCCAATAAAGTGCTTGGATTCCTGTAGAAGAAAATCCTCTTGGTCGCGTGTGTAACCATTCATACACCATCTGCCATACCTCCTCACAGACGTCACACTGTTTTGAAACTTCCTACCCCACTCATACACTTGCTGGACTGACAGGCATGCATCATCATACTGGACCTTCATTCGCCGATGAATTTCTATAGGTTTCACCCTTTCACTGATCAAACAATCGACAACAGAACACTGCTCCTCTTTGGTGCATGTCAAAAGTTTGGTGGCCATCTTTAAACTACTGAACGTAAAACTTGCCTAGTACATCAACAGCAGCTGAAAAATGCTGGTGTTGACTATAACGTCATGTAAGGGATATGCAACATTAAAAAAAAATTTTTTTTAAAAAATAAAGTCACAGTGTTCATCTGCACAGTGATGTCACATGCTTAACACTCTTGACTTCCTTAACAACAATTTTGACAGGTTACAAGACAATGGCATGGTTATTGTAAATTATATCACACTTTTAAGGTTTTTATTTGAAGGCCCCATGCATAAACAAACAACTGTGGACCTAAAAGTTTCTGAGTGGTATCCTGAAGTTACCTTCTCCTTGCAGTGATTATTTCATCTCCAGAGGTGGCAGCATCGGATGTTAGCAGTTCTATTCTCCCCCACATGCTGTCCTTGATAGCAGCAACTGAGAAGAGCATCAGACACCTCAACATTAATTCAAGCAGAATACATAGTCTCACATGCCTCAAGTTTGCTCTTCATGTCTAGTTCTTCAAATCAACAAAAGATAACCATTTTATATGCGAAATGTCACGCCTTGGTCATGCGTACTACATGCCAGTTGGTCGCCTTCCAAAGGATATTCTGTGTGGGCAGATGGTAATTAGGAAGAGCTCTGAAGCAACAGAGATATGGTTTCTGAGATTAATTTTGTGAATTCCTTGGGCTGCCAGAGTAACTAACAGCAAATGCCTGGATGAGGTTCATGAAAGTAGAACATTATATATAACTTTAAAAAAATGACAATGTTCGATAGTAGTCAACACCAGCATTTTACTGCCGTTGTTGATGTCTTGGCAAGTTTTATGTTCAGTAGTTTGCCATTGCTTTCTGAATGACCGGCTCCCATACCAACACGTTAAAACCAGCGCGACATGGCCTGCTGCCAAATTGGTCACCACTATGTTTTGAACGCGGGTAAGTGGCATTACGAATCGTGTCCGCATCGCCATGGAGATCAGATAATAATAGCATATGATGTGTATATTTTGATCATAGATGGCATTTGTCATAGTCTTCATCCTTTTCTTCTTCATCTGTATATTCTTCTTCATCTTCTTCTTTGTTTTCTTCTTAATCTTCACTATATCATACAAACTATGTGACTGCTGCACATGAAGAATAGCCAGTCACACACTGTACATTGTAAGGAACAGAAGTAGTTAATCTTGGTTTTAGTTTAGATAATTTCACTAATTCTTCTCAAAATTGTATCATTTAAGCTGTCAGATTTTACTCTTTAATCACCTACTAACTTTCTGGATCCTCCTCATCTTGACCGCCATCAAGTTGCTCCTGGGTTAAGTGTATTTTTAAGAATTCTGCAAAAGGTCCATCATGATCGAGCAACTCTTCATATGTTCCCAGCTCACTTATCTGCCCCTCATCCATGACAACAATGAAATCAACTTGAGGCAGAAAATGAACTGCGTGGGTTACCAGGATCCGAGTCTGATAGAGGAAACAACACATTATTATAAGGTGATAAACATTTAAAACACACACACACATATATAAACATAGTAGTGATTTGTGAGGGTAAATCTTAAATTTAAGAGTGGATCTTAAGTCTGATGCAGTGAAATTTGTCTGAGTCCTACAACAGGCTTGCATCTGACTGAGTGAGGTTTCCCATCAATTTTACCAGCTATCATCAAGTTTTCAAGCTTATGTGAATTCATAACGTGCCAAAATTGACTACTGTATATGTCTTATTTCTCAAATCAATTCATGGTTTTCATTTGCTTCTTGAAGAACTGTCTCATTCATTTTTCTGTCTGTCCATGGCATTGTTAGCACTTTTCTCAGAAACCACATTTATCCTTGAACATAATACTCTTATAATTATTCATGGTGGTTATTTCCCCTCTTCAGCGTCTGCTACACAAACCTGCTAGTACTGAATGCGTGAATCCTTGCACGTGTGTGCCTGAAGAAGAGTATGGAGCATTCCTCAAAGACAGTTAATGTTTAGTTTATTTCCTGTGACTGAATACACCAGAATTCTCCTACAGACATATATAGAACGTCAAGTACATTACCTTGCCTTTCAGCATCCCCCTGGGACCAAAAACTTGGTCAAACATGGCTCGACCCACATGGGCATCCACAGCACTGAGGGGGTCATCCAGCAGGTAGAGGTCACAGTCCTGGTAGACAGCTCTGGCCACTGACACACGCTGTTTCTGTCCTCCAGATAAATTGATGCCCTGTGAAATGTACATTTATTTCACAAACATATAAATCTTTCCCCGTGAAGTGTTCAATATTTCACTGAACTTATACAACCATACCATGTGAAATGTACATTATTACTTGAACTTATAAATCTAGACCTGTGAAATTTACAAGGGAGCTTCAAATGAAAACCTTAAAAGTGTGATAGAAATTACAATAACCATGCCATTGTCTTGAAACATGTCAATATTGTTGTTAAGGATTCAAGGGTGTTAAGCATGTGACATGTTAAGGATTCAAGGGTGTTAAGCATGTGACATCACAATGCAGATGAGCACAGAGACATCATAGGTGATGACAGTTTAAAGATGGCCATCCCACTTTTGACATGCACCACAGAGAAGCAGCGTTTTGTTATCCATTTTTTATCAGTGTAGGGGTGAAACTTATAGAAATTCATGGGCAAATGAAGGTCCAGTATGGTGATGCATACCTGTCAATCCAGCAACTGTAAAGTGGAGTCGCAAGTTTCAACCCGCAATCAAATCCAAATGATGTGGACTTCTGAGTAAAGGTGTTCTTTTTCAACATGACAAAGCTTGAACCTGTACTGCCTGTGCAACGATTGAAATCATCGAAGACCTCCACTTTCAATATATACCACATCCCCCGTACTCACTAGACCTAGCCCCAAGTACTTTCCGCCTGCTTGGACAACTCAAAAAGTCGAAAAACATTTAAGGTTTTCATTTGAAGCCCTCTCATACATTTATTTTAATATAGAGTAATGACACTCCCTGGTGTAGGAGTTAACATCTTTCTCCGTAATCCCATATATTCTCGTAACGCAGCTGCACAAGAATCAGCAGCAGTTCGTGCCGTGCTGGTAACTTATGGGGTATGTAAACCGGTCACACAGAAAGCAATGGCAAACTACTGAGCATAATCTTGCCTAGTATATCAACTGCAGCTGAAAAATGCTGGTGTTGACTCAATCAATCAATCAATCATGTGCCATGCCGGAAAGCGTGGGCGGTCATGACTCGCCATTTCACTCGATCACCAGTGTCGTGGATCAGCTCAGTGTTCTTCTCTTGTCCATGCCATGGTGTTGACTGCAACATTTATATTGGGTTAGGTTAGTTTAGTTTAGTTTAGTTTAGTTTAGTTTAGTTTCATTTCGTTTAGTTTTGTTTCATTTCGTTTAGTTTCATTTCATTTAGTTAGTTAGTTAGTTAGTTAGTTAGTTAGTTAGTTAGTTAGTTAGTTATTAGTTAGTTAGTTAGTTAGCTAGCTAGCTAGCTACTTACTAAGTTAGTTAGTTAGTTAGTTAGCTAGCTAGCTAGCTAGTTATCTAGCTACTTACTTACTTACTTACTTACTTACTTATTTAATTAGCTAGCTAGCACTTAATTAGTTAATCAAAGTTCCAACTTCACGGCAAAGGGTTTCCCCCATAACGCTCCTTTCCTATGCCAGTGAATATCACAGAAAATGCTCCTCAGTATCTACCCCATGTGAAAAGTGGAACAGACAGGAGTTTCAACAAACCAACAGCCCACACAGGTATACTATGCATAATGCCACTGTCAGAATGCCAACACAATAGTCAGCCACGAAAAATACAGTTCATCATCAATGGAAGCAGCAGTCACTATAGAACCAGCCTGCCACACATTACTGCATAAGGCAAACCCAGTTTTATTTCAGCAAATCTGCGGCCGCCATTTTCTCCAAACATACAGTTCATGACACAAACAACCATGGACAAATGTAAAAGCACTCCACATGAAATCCACATCTCACAGTGTCACTCCATGCACACAACTGTAGCAGGGCAACGGAACCATGAACTACAGTCCAACATGAAGAAAATGCGTAAGTAAACAGCAGCCACAAGCATAAACACTCCAGACGCCCTAAAGCTCAACCCCCTATCTTCCATTTTGGACCAGAATTAAAAAGTCAGAAACTGCTAACACTGATAAAAATCACAACATATAAACCATATTCTTCTGCTTCTTGTTTTGCCCTTAAGACACCTAGTGGAATATAGGCCCAGTTAGGTGTACCAAGTCTGTGTAGGCCAGTCATGGCTGGTTGGATGTCAGATAGTATTTTCTATGTGTGAGTTAGCCGGTCAAAGACCAACCCTCTTTGGTTGCCTTATATGACATCACAGGAGATTACAGCGTTATATTCTTTACTTCCCCTTTGGGGCTCAGTTAACACATGGGGATATAAATATCATTGTGAGGAAAAAGAAGTCAAAAATGAGTAATATAATTGGTAATACTTCTTGTTTCTCTTACCTTCTCTCCGATCTCTGTCTGATCTCCAGCAGTGAGTATTGTTAAATCTCTCTCTAGCTCACAAGCAGACAAGACAGTCTTGTATTTCCTCTCCCTGAATGTTTTGCCAAAAAGAATGTTGGCTTTAACTGTGGCATTCTGTATCCAAGCTTGCTGAGGGACGTAAGCTAAACTTCCCTGCTGGGAGATGATATATTTCTATTGTAAGCTACACCACCGATGGATTTTAAAGACTTCAAGATAAAATACAACAACAATAGATGTAAACCTCACTGTGGAATGTGCAGTGGAACACTGCTAAAATTCATTGCTATTACATTGCTGGCTTATCATCTCATCTCATCCCCCCTGTATCTTGAGGTGTCAATGTGAAAAATAAACAAAAATAAACAGCGGAAGAGTGCTCGTTTATGGGCCCTCTGTCCATCATTTACATGATTAGTTTCTTCTGCTGGTCCCATTTGGTCTGTACATCATTCCTTGTTGTGGTACACTGTCAGTTGATAGCCTAGTTACATGGCCAAACCATTTCACTTGCTGTTTTCTGTTGAAATCTAGCACTGCTATTACCCCCCACTTTAGTCCTGATTTCATAATTTCTGATTTTCTCTCATTTTACGCTGAGGATTCTTCTAAAAAATCTCATTCCCATTGTTGTAATTTTTCCTTTCCCTTTTTCTGTCATTGTCCAAGTATGGCATCACAAGGGGGCTGCGTTGTCTCGAGGTATGGTGTCCGCCTCGAGTGCTGGAGGTCCCAGGTTCAAGCCCCGTGATGCCGGGATTTTTTTCTCGTGGACTTCTAGTAATAAATAATTTCCCCTGGTCTCTGGGTAGTGAGATCGGATGCCTGTGTGTATTGTGCGCATGTAAAATATCCCTTGGCAGTTGGAAATCGAAAAAGAGTAGCCTTACGGCACTGCCCGGGCAAAATTTTGAGTTAAAAATCTACCCAAAGTATTTCAGGATCCTCGCTGGTGCTACAAGTTCATGCACTGACCTGAGTTTCTCCAGACTCAGGTTTGAGTTAGGAGGAGAATGGAGCACTTATGGATTACACCCGTGTGCCGTGATGTTGATCTATCGACTAAGCTAAACTAAACTAAGGCATCACTAGCTTACTATAGAAAGAAATTTCAAGACTGGTATGGAGGCGAAGTCCTGCACAGGATAGGCCACTGGGTGGTTACGATTTAGTTGAATGCAAATGTTCATTTTTTTTAAAAAGTAAAGGAACCTTTGATGTGACTGGAGACATGTTGGGTTGCATATGCTAGTCCCAGATGTCTATAGCCCAATCTTCACTTGATGTGTCTGGAGACATGTTGGGTTGCATATGCTAGTCCCAGATGTCTATAGCCCAATCTTCACTTGATGTGTCTGGAGACATGTTGGGTTGCATATGCTAGTCCCAGATGTCTATAGCCCAATCTTCACTTGATGTGTCTGGAGACATGTTGGGTTGCATATGCTAGTCCCAGATGTCTATAGCCCAATCTTCACTTGATGTGTCTGGAGACATGTTGGGTTGCATATGCTAGTCCCAGATGTCTATAGCCCAATCTTCACTTGATGTGACTGGAGACATGTTGGATTGCATGTTCTAGTCCCAGATATCTATAGCCCAATCTTCACTTGATGTGTCTGGAGACATGTTGGATTGCATGTTCTAGTCCCAGATGTCTATAGCCCAATCTTCACTTGATGTGTCTGGAGACATGTTGGGTTGCATGTTCTAGTCCCAGATGTCTATAGCCCAATCTTCACTTGATGTGTCTGGAGACATGTTGGGTTGCATATTCTAGTCCCAGATGTCTATAGCCCAATCTTCACTTGATGTGTCTGGAGACATGTTGGGTTGCATATGCTAGTCCCAGATGTCTATAGCCCAATCTTCACTTGATGTGTCTGGAGACATGTTGGGTTGCATATGCTAGTCCCAGATGTCTATAGCCCAATCTTCACTTGATGTGTCTGGAGACATGTTGGGTTGCATGTTCTAGTCCCAGATGTCTATAGCCCAATCTTCACTTGATGTGTCTGGAGACATGTTGGGTTGCATGTTCTAGTCCCAGATGTCTATAGCCCAATCTTCACTTGATGTGTCTGGAGACATGTTGGTTGCATGTTCTAGTCCCAGATGTCTATAGCCCAATCTTCACTTGATGTGTCTGGAGACATGTTGGGTTGCATGTTCTAGTCCCAGATGTCTATAGCCCAATCTTCACTTGATGTGTCTGGAGACATGTTGGATTGCATGTTCTAGTCCCAGATGTCTATAGCCCAATCTTCACTTGATGTGTCTGGAGACATGTTGGGTTGCATGTTCTAGTCCCAGATGTCTATAGCCCAATCTTCACTTGATGTGTCTGGAGACATGTTGGGTTGCATGTTCTAGTCCCAGATGTCTATAGCCCAATCTTCACTTGATGTGTCTGGAGACATGTTGGATTGCATGTTCTAGTCCCAGATGTCTATAGCCCAATCTTCACTTGATGTGTCTGGAGACATGTTGGATTGCATGTTCTAGTCCCAGATGTCTATAGCCCAATCTTCACTTGATGTGTCTGGAGACATGTTGGGATTGCATGTTCTAGTCCCAGATGTCTATAGCCCAATCTTCACTTGATGTGTCTGGAGACATGTTGGGTTGCATAGTTCTAGTCCCAGATGTCTATAGCCCAATCTTCACTTGATGTGTCTGGAGACATGTTGGATTGCATGTTCTAGTCCCAGATGTCTATAGCCCAATCTTCACTTGATGTGTCTGGAGACATGTTGGGTTGCATGTTCTAGTCCCAGATGTCTATAGCCCAATCTTCACTTGATGTGTCTGGAGACATGTTGGATTGCATGTTCTAGTCCCAGATGTCTATAGCCCAATCTTCACTTGATGTGTCTGGAGACATGTTGGGTTGCATGTTCTAGTCCCAGATGTCTATAGCCCAATCTTCACTTGATGTGTCTGGAGACATGTTGGGTTGCATGTTCTAGTCCCAGATGTCTATAGCCCAATCTTCACTTGATGTGTCTGGAGACATGTTGGGTTGCATGTTCTAGTCCCAGATGTCTATAGCCCAATCTTCACTTGATGTGTCTGGAGACATGTTGGATTGCATGTTCTAGTCCCAGATGTCTATAGCCCAATCTTCACTTGATGTGTCTGGAGACATGTTGGGTTGCATGTTCTAGTCCCAGATGTCTATAGCCCAATCTTCACTTGATGTGTCTGGAGACATGTTGGGTTGCATGTTCTAGTCCCAGATGTCTATAGCCCAATCTTCACTTGATGTGTCTGGAGACATGTTGGATTGCATGTTCTAGTCCCAGATGTCTATAGCCCAATCTTCACTTGATGTGTCTGGAGACATGTTGGATTGCATGTTCTAGTCCCAGATGTCTATAGCCCAATCTTCACTTGATGTGTCTGGAGACATGTTGGATTGCATGTTCTAGTCCCAGATGTCTATAGCCCAATCTTCACTTGATGTGTCTGGAGACATGTTGGATTGCATGTTCTAGTCCCAGATGTCTATAGCCCAATCTTCACTTGATGTGTCTGGAGACATGTTGGATTGCATGTTCTAGTCCCAGATGTCTATAGCCCAATCTTCACTTGATGTGTCTGGAGACATGTTGGATTGCATGTTCTAGTCCCAGATGTCTATAGCCCAATCTTCACTTGATGTGTCTGGAGACATGTTGGGTTGCATGTTCTAGTCCCAGATGTCTATAGCCCAATCTTCACTTGATGTGTCTGGAGACATGTTGGGTTGCATATGCTAGTCCCAGATGTCTATAGCCCAATCTTCACTTGATGTGTCTGGAGACATGTTGGGTTGCATATGCTAGTCCCAGATGTCTATAGCCCAATCTTCACTTGATGTGTCTGGAGACATGTTGGATTGCATGTTCTAGTCCCAGATGTCTATAGCCTAATCTTCACTTGATGTGTCTGGAGACATGTTGGATTGCATGTTCTAGTCCCAGATGTCTATAGCCCAATCTTCACTTGATGTGTCTGGAGACATGTTGGATTGCATGTTCTAGTCCCAGATGTCTATAGCCCAATCTTCACTTGATGTGTCTGGAGACATGTTGGGTTGCATATGCTAGTCCCAGATGTCTATAGCCCAATCTTCACTTGATGTGTCTGGAGACATGTTGGATTGCATGTTCTAGTCCCAGATGTCTATAGCCTAATCTTCACTTGATGTGTCTGGAGACATGTTGGATTGCATGTTCTAGTCCCAGATGTCTATAGCCCAATCTTCACTTGATGTGATCAATATCACATGAGGATGTGATCAATATCACATAAGCCGTTTTCACTTTCCAGAAGATTTCCTAGTACCCATTGTCAGGTTGGCTCAACCTGGAGGCCAGATCAATTTGTTTTCCACCTCAAGGTAGATTCAAACACATGACAAGCATGCTAGCCATCACGCCAGCATGGCTCTCATAATATTACATGTGTATACAAAGATGTTAATATATATTTTTTAACATACTTTCATGGCCACAGATCTAGCCACTGTGCCATAAAGGCTCTCATAATATTATATTAGTGTTCAAAGATGTTGATATATATTTTTTAACATAACATCAAGGCCACAGTTCTAGCCACTGTGCCAGCATGGCTCTCACAACATTACATGTGTGTACAAAGATGTTAAACATATGTATTTTTAAACATACCTTCATGGCCACAGTTCTAGCCACTGCGCCAGCATGGCTCTCACAATTCTATATTTGTATACAAAGATGTCTTCTTCTTCTTTCGTTCGCTTGAAATATGTCTGTAACTGCAATGTTGTCTCTTGTATGAATCTAACAGTCTTATTTAGTTCACTCAGTGGTCCATAGAGTTTATCTTCCACTGTTGTTTCTCTAGGTCAGAAGATGTTAACAATGTATATTTTTAACATACCTTCGTGGCCACAGATCTAGCCACTGCGCCAGCATGGCTCTCACTATATTATATGTGTATATAAATTTGTTAACAATGGATAATTTTTAACATACCTTCATAGCCACAGTTCCTTTCCTCTTCTCCATATCACCCAAGATGGCAGAAATGAGTGAGGACTTGCCAGCTCCAACAGATCCAACAACGGCCACTAATTTCCCTTTTGGGATCTGAAGGTTGATGCTGTGGCAGATGTATTGTTTTTATAAAAAGCACTCTCAATTTTTGTTTGGTTTGTTCTTCTGCTCTTGTATTCATATCAACTGAAGCTTCCACACAAGAACATTGTAGTTTTCTTAACTCCTTTATTTTAACAAATCACCATTAGTTAATCAGTTACTCTCTATATGACCTAAGTACTTTTGAAGTTTTTTAATTTCACAAAATGTACTCAAATCTGCTTGTCACAATCGTCAAGCCATCTGCTTTGTGCTCAAAAGGTTGTGGGTACATTTTGTAACTCCACCATTTGGTTTGCAAGTGCAGTTTTTTCCCCCAGACACCTGATGGATCTTGTGCTGTGCCTTCAGCAGGCAGCCACCTACACTGAGGCGTAAGACTGTGACATATAGGATAAAACTCAGTGCAATGCAGTCAGTCATCTTAGGCTTTTTATAAAATTTTAGAAAATATGTTGTTTGTCCTTCAAGAATGGTGATGACCATTCATTTCATCTAGTGGAGTTGAAAATTTGGTGCCTTAAGTTCTAAGATGGCTGGTAAGGCCTATTTTCGGCTCGAAATGTTCTTTGACAATGTGGGCAAATAATGCTTGACGTTCCAGGAGGATCTCCTGCAGTGGTTTTTCTGTCCAGCCTTTTCTTCACAGCTCTTGCAGTCCTGGTTGCTTCACAAGTGACTGCACCCTTGCGTAATGATGTACGCCACAAATTTCAGTATTTGGCAGCAATTCCCAAGTGTTGTGATGAATTCCAAAATCTTTTAGTAAGATATTCAGAGTGTCTTTAAAGCATTTCCCCAGGCCGCCTTGGGAGCGTTTACCACAGTGCAGCTCACCATAAAAAATTTGTTTAGGGAGCCTGTTATCTGGCATACGAGTCAAGTGACTAGCCCAGCGAATCTGATCCTTCATTAGTAGAGTATGGATACTGGGCATGGATGCTCTTTCCAAGACTTCATTGTCTGAGATCTTAGAAAATACACATAGATAATGAACATATATCTTGGCAGGTCGAAAGTAGCAGAAAAGAACAGAGGACTTACTTTTTGAGTGTTGGTGATGATGTAGCATCCCAGGAGAGATCAGCGCCCTTGAAACTGACAGCAAGCTCTGAGGAACAGAAGAGTCCAGTCAAAAGCATGTCTAATCCTACACATTATCATCAGCATGTGTCCTGCCCAATGGCTTTGGCATTCATGTCTTTCTGAAGATCTCGGTCCTTGGTGATCTAGATCTGTTCTATTGCTGACATGCCTCCATCTTCAATCATCAATCATCACTCTGTCTCTGCTTCTTTTACCACTGATCTTTCTAGTCTTCTTTATCTTCTCAGTTACTCTCTATATGACCAAAGAACTTTTGTTTTTTTTTTAAATTTTTTTCACAAAATTTACTGGCATCTCCTTGTCATAATTGTCAAGCTGACTGATTTGTGCTCAAAAGATTGTGGATACATTTTGTAACCCCTCCATTCATGATCTCTCGTCTTATTTTATGACTGCAGAACATTGCTTGCCTCGTTCTGACAGTTGTATATAGTTGTATTTTCAATAGTCTCTTCCAGTCAGTCATTGTTAGTCTAATCATCCAAGGTATTCCCAAGATTCGTCTCAGGAACCACAACTCAGCTGCCTCCAAGAGAGTAGAGTACAGGTCCCTTTTATGTGCTTAAAGGCACAATGGGCATATGGTTCTAGTAGGTCGGCATGGCCAAATGGATAAGAAGGCATGCACTTAAACATCCGGTATGCTGATGCCGAGGTAAGCGGTTCAACCCCTACACCGGACAGCTGGACTAAAATGTTGACCTATCGTCCTTGACTAGGGGACGTTAATTACAAGTACCTCTGAAGTCAGAGTGGGTTTGCTGATGGTGAGGAACACTGGTAATAGGGAAAGCTAATCCACATGCAAAATTCAGTCCAGCATTACTAGAAGTAATGTATATGAACTAAGCTTGAGTTCAAAGCAAGTGAGTGCAAAAAAAAATCGAAAAAAAAACACATTTGGTGCTGGACACACATTTTATAGACCAATCAGCATTCACGGGTAATGTCATCAGTATCATTCTGGTGACCTTGACTTCCCAATAAATTACCAGGTACTCATTTAAGGCTGGGTAAACCTGGCAGCCCAGTTCAATTTTGAAACATTGCATCCACCCCAATGTGGATCGAACCCTTGACCACCAGGACAGCAGGTGAGAGACTAGTCTCTATGCTACAGTGGCTACCTGGCCAGGACAACAGGTGAGTGTCTAGTCACTAAGCAACAGTGGCTACCTGGCTAGGACAGCATGTGAGTGTCTAGTCACTATGCTACAGTGGCTACCTGGCCAGGACAGCAGGTGAGTGTCTAGTCACTCCGCTACACTGGCTGCCTCAAAGCTCTTCCTGATTTTTGTGTGTGTGTGGTCATATTCCAAGATATAGAAGCATATATACATGATTGGCAAAAAGGCATACCAATCTGGAAAATAAAGGCAATAAGAAAGATTGTACTAATTATAGAGGTGTCCCACTGCTTAGCCACATAGGGAAAATTCTGCAAAATCAATGACAGAGGATTAAGACCTTTACTGGAAGAAGATTAAGACTTTTACTGGAAGAACAACTTTCAGGGGATAGGTAGGGTGTCCGGAATGAACTCACTACCCCTGCCATTCAGAGCAAATGATGTTTAAGAGAGAACATGCTGAATCTTTCAGCCATTCTGACCTCTATATATTAATGTAATGTATCACCTGTACATATAAATGTAATGTTTCACCTGTACATATAAATGTAATCTTTCACCTGGACATATAAATGTAATGTTTCAGATGCACATATAAATGTAATGTTTCACCTGGACATATAAATATGTTTCCTCTGTACATATAAATGTAATGTATCACCTGCACATATAAATGTAATGTTTCACCTGGACATATAAATGTAATGTTTCCTATGTACATATAAATGTAATGTATCACCTGTACATATACATGAACTGTCTCACCTGTACATATAAATATAATGTTTTACAATTACATATCAATGTAATGTTTCACGTGTACATATACATACAAATGTATTATTTCACTCAAACATATAAATCTAATATTTCGTGTGTGTGTCTGTGTGTGTGTGTGTGTGTGTGTGGGGGGGGGGGGGTGTGTGTGTGTGTGTGTGAGAGAGAGAGAGAGAGAGAGAGAGAGAGAGAGAGAGAGAGAGAGAGAGAGAGAGAGAGAGAGAGAGAGAGAGAGAGAGAGAGAGAGAGAGAGAGAGAGAGAGAGAGAGAGAGAGAGAGAGAGAGAGAGAGAAAGAGAGAGAGAGAGAGAGAGATATTAGATTTATATGTTTGAGTGAAATAATACATTTGTATGTATATGTGCAGGTGAAACATCACATTTATATGCACAGATGAAACATGACATTAATATGTACATGTGAAACATTACATTTATATGTACAGGTGAAACATTATATTTCTATGTACACGTGAATGAAACATTACATTGATATGTAATTGTAAAACATTATATATATATATATATATATATATATATATATATATATATATATATATATATATATATATATATATTGTACATATAAATGTAATGTTTCACATGCAGATATAAATGTAATATTTCACCTGTAGATATAAATGTAATATTTCACCTAACAACATATAAATGTAATGTTTGATCTGTACATATAAATGTAATGTCTCACTTGTACATATAAATGTTATGTTTCATTATTACCTGGATCCGACAACTTTTGGACTGTCTTTTCTTCTATTTCCTCGTACAGAAGAAACTTGTTGATTCTTTTCATGGATACATAAGCCTGCATACATATATATAAATGTAATATTTCAATTTTAGCTATAAAGACATTGTGACATACAAACAAAGACACAATAAATCACACAGAAATTTTCTATTCTTGAGACGTCAGAATTTACACCGTGAACAACTAGGTTAGAATTAAATTGTAAGGGCACAGATTATGGTTGTAACTTGGAAGAAAGAAATACCACAATGTAATATACGGGTAAATAAGAATATTCTTAAACAAGGGAATTGGCACAACTATCTCTGAACAGTCATAACATCTGATAGGAAGTACCTTGAAGAGATTAGAATAAGAATTTCTATTATGTAGGTAGCCTTTTGCAAGATGGAGAACATACTGACCAATAAAAAGATGTCAACTGCAATGAGAAAAAGAGTGTTGAGGTGCTACATAGAACAAGTACTTTTGTATGAATGTGAGTCATCGTCAATAAATAGAAAAATTTAAAAAGATCTTGTGGCAGTGGAAATGTGGTTTCTGAGGATAATGCAAAGAATATCATGGACAGACAGGAAAAACCAATGAACAAGTCATACAAGAAGTAAATGGAAGTCTCCATGGTGAAGTTGTCAAGCCATCTGACTATGGCTCCGAAGGTTGCGGTTTTGATTCCTGTTCATGAGTGCATTTTTCTCTGAGACTCTCGGGGGACATCACTGGAGCTACGGAGTTCATGGTTTGAGCGACGCTTTCGGCAGCCTGTGCTGTGGAAAGAGACTCAGCCATATGGGATAAAACCCAGTGCAATGATAAAATCTGTCAACTTTTAAGCAACTCTTTTTTTTTTTTAAATGCAAACAGTAAACAAATTAGAGAAATTAAAAGTAGACAGTCACCATTTTTGGACACATTATGAGAAGAAATAAACTAGAGAACTTGACTGAGAGAGAACTGTCGCCTGTACAGCCAGTTAAGATTGATTTTACTGACCCACTGAATTAACATTCATTCCAAGCTGTATTGACTTCAGTCGAACTAAAAATAATCCAGTTCATTATGAAAACACGCCATGTGGTGTAAACATGAAAAACAATGATCATGAGAAGGAGAAGAAGTCATATTTACTGAAGTGTTGTTGTTGTCTGCGAGTCCTTGGAAGACTGAATTTGAACTCTTATGTTTGATCCGCTGACATTCAGGTCACCTTAGCAGGGAACAGGCAAGCCTCTATCAGAAAGGTGTCTGTAGAGACTTCTTATTGGCCAGATACCAAAGTACTTTCTCCACAAGAACTGTGTTGCAGAGAGTGCCTTCCCCTGTCCAAGCTCAGAAATCAGTGGAGTGTACCAGACCAGTACTGGAACTTCACATCCTTGGTCAGGCATATTAGGGTGTAACCAGATCAGGGTTCAGCACAGCACATATGGACTTAACTGGCATGAGGTCCAGGTTGGAAATGTTCCCTCCACGGGTTTTATGATGTCAGTGTCAACAGACTCCATAGCCCAATGGCCAGAGAGATATTTACTAGATCAATATTACTACAGCCTTATAATATACACTAACAGAGTTCTGTAGGGAGTTGACTGCTTTATGTTCACTAGGGTGAATTGTTTTGTTTTGTCTCTCAGTCATGATTGGTCTGATCAGCTGACACAGACACAGCAAACCACTCAGTCATGATTGGTCTGATAAATATTATGCAGATTATCTATAGACAAATTACCTGGGCACCCAATGAAAATATTGATGAGAATAAATCCATGGAATTTCTCAGAATACCAAAAAATGCCAAGGTCATAAATGCTTTCCCTGGGTCAAGGAAATTGGTGGAGTCACTCAGTGTGAAGGTTGCAAATGTGGCTAAAGTTACCTAGGAAACAATATTTGCATAATAATGAACAGAAAAGTTAACTTATTTTTTTTTTTAAGTTGCAAAATTCGTGTAAAATAATCAATTATAACATGAAATCAGTACTGTATTTTATACACTTGTAACACAGAAATGTTTGTCCTTCCTTTCCTTTCCTTTCCTTTCCCTCCCTTCCCTCTCCCTCCCTTCCCTCTCCCTCCCTCCCTCCCCTCTCCCTTCCTTCCTCCCTTCCTTCCAACCTTCCTTCCTTCCTTCCTTCCATCCATCCATCCATCCATCCATCCACCCACCCACCCACCACCACCACCTCCTCCTCCTCCTTCCACTTTTGCCATCAAGGGTTGTGGGGAGGAATAATTAGCGTACATTGATTGTACATTGATTGATGGTCAAGACAGAAACACGGAGCTGATCCACGACTCTGGTGATCAAGTGAGATGGCAGAACATGACCGTCCACGCTTATCAGCATGGCACAGAATGAATGAATGAATGATTGTACAATGTCTTTGATGTCAATCCATTTTCTTCTCGGGCGTCCTCTTGCTCTCATCACAGATGACCTTTGATGTAAGGCCAGTGCTGGTAGTTGATGGTGTTGCATTTTAACAAGATGACCAAATCATTTGATCTTCTGTCTTTCGATAAATGTGGCACAAGGTGTTGATACCACTGTCTGTCTGATGACAACATTTCTTATTCGGTCATTGATTGTTAAGTTGGCAGCTCTCCTCAGGCATCTCATCTCACAGGTGTTGATTTTGTGTAAATGTGATTTGAATAATGTCCAAATTTGAGATTGGTAGCATTGAGTGTGTGAATATGCTGTTTACTATCTGTCATTTTGCGGAAACATGTGTTAAGAAGACGAGCTACTTTCAGCTACAGTGAAGAGAACAGATGGAAGTGAAGCCATACTGCCTGACTGTATCAACTTGAAGAAATGCTAACAAGCCAGAACTCACAGCGAGCGGTGATCAGGCCGTCTACGTGAATAGTGGGACGCTACAGAATCATGCTTACTTGAGAACCAGGCGTCAATGGTGAACTCCTTACACTTGAGAACTGTAAGTAAGCTGTAATATTTCCAGACATAGTACTAGCAGAAACTACTAACAGGTACGCTACAGAATCATGCTTACTTGAGAACCAGGCATCAGTGGTGAACTCCTTACACTTGAGAACTATAAGTAAGCTGTAATATTTCCAGACATAGTACTAGCAGAAACTACTAACAGGGATGCTACAGAATCATGCTTACTTGAGAACCAGGCGTCAGTGGTAAACTCCTTACACTTGAGAACTATAAGTAAGCTGTAATATTTCCAGACATAGTACTAGTAGAAACTACTAACAGGGACGCTACAGAATCATGCTTACTTGAGAACCAGGCATCAGTGGTGAACTCCTTACACTTGAGAACTGCAAGTAAGCTGTAATATTTCCGTACATAGTACTAGCAGAAACTACTAACAGGGACGCTACAGAATCATGCTTACTTGAGAACCAGGCATCAGTGGTGAACTCCTTACACTTGAGAACTGCAAGTAAGCTGTAATATTTCCGTACATAGTACTAGCAGAAACTACTAACAGGGACGCTACAGAATCATGCTTACTTGAGAACCAGGCGTCAGTGGTAAACTCCTTACACTTGAGAACTATAAGTAAGCTGTAATATTTCCAGACATAGTACTAGCAGAAACTACTAACAGGGACGCTACAGAATCATGCTTACTTGAGAACCAGGCATCAGTGGTGAACTCCTTACACTTGAGAACTGCAAGTAAGCTGTAATATTTCCGTACATAGTACTAGCAGAAACTACTAACAGGGACGCTACAGAATCATGCTTACTTGAGAACCAGGCATCAGTGGTGAACTCCTTACACTTGAGAACTGCAAGTAAGCTGTAATATTTCCGTACATAGTACTAGCAGAAACTACTAACAGGATGATGACGTCATTTAACAACAAGAGGGCCACCTCCGACAGACTTCTATAACTGACGCCCAGGTGTGCAAGGTACTGAAGCCAGGCACCATCTGGCCAGTGTGTATGTACTTCTATAACTGACGCCCAGGTGTGCGAGGTACTAAAGCTGGGCACGATCTGGCCAGTGTGTATGTACTTCTATAACTGACGCCCAGGTGTGCAAGGTACTGAAGCCGGGCACGATCTGGCCAGTGTGTATGTACTGATTTTGCGAGGTGTACCCAATAAACTTGGAGCATCGTTAGTTGTCTTCTTCAGTTTCAATGTTGCCATGTGTTGTGTTGGCGACCCTAGACAATTAAGACAAAAGCCCAGCAGCGCCGTGGCACTGCCTCGCAGGCAAACTGGGGTCAATCAAAGCCTAAGAAAAGCAAACCTGAAGAATTGCTTGTGGATGTCGGATGTACTGAGCCACCGACTTGACGAAACAGTGCAACACAATTCACTCAATTTTGATGATAATATGGAGATTACATGAGAATCAAGAGCTATGGATAAGGACAGACTGCAAACTTCGAGCTTTCCTTATAAAACTAAAGGTCTCTGAATTTTCTCTTTAAACGTATAAAGAGTCCCCTTGGGCTCTGGACTTGAGACTGTTGACTATAAATGCTTCAAACCTGTGGAGGAAACATAACAAAAGGATGCCAATTCCAGCTGTGCTGAATTATGACTTGAGTTGAGCTAAGAACCATCATCACTGAACTCAGGACATTCCCATACACGCTCTGTCCCCTCATTCAACAGCCAGTGAAGAGTCATACTGTTAATAATTCCAACCGCTATGTGACTGAAAGTTCTCCTGGTCTTCCCTTTCAGTTTTGAGATTCTACCAGAACCCCCGTCAATCCCCTGTCATAGCATTATTTCTTCTTCTTCTTCTTCTTCGTTCATCCGGAGTTTTTTTTCGGATGTGATTGCGTTGTGCCTGTTTACAGCAGAGCTGCGTTCTTGTGCCGTTAGGCCGACACATCCGACTTCTGCGGGCATTTGTTGACCGGGTTAACCTTCCCGGGGGTTTCTTAGGACGTTTGACTCTCACTGTTGTGGTGTTATCCCCCATCCCAGCTGGTCCATATAGAACAGCCAAAGATCCTGGTCAGCCCTCAAGGGAAGGCAGGGGCAGACCATGGGCATTCCCCGCCATCCAAGGAGGCTTCCATACTTGCAGAGCCGATACATAGCGCTCTGGTACTGGGCTCACCCAAGGAATCGTCACGTCCTGCACATGGCTGCTTAGCCTCACTTCCGTATATTGGGCCTTCCGTTCACCATAGGCTGTTCTTCCGGAAACCAGAAGTATGCAGTCTGCAGATGACATCCACACAGTGAGCTTTCGATTCGGACTTTCCATGTAATGGATTTGCTAGCCAAGCAATATTCCATTTCGTGCCACTAGGACACTTTTCCACCTTTTATGAAGCCCACACAGTGGGCTTTTGATTCAGACTTTCCACGTAATGGATTTGCTATCCAAGCAATATTCCATTTTGTGCCACTAGGACACTTTTCCACCTTTTATGAAGCCCACACAGTGGGCTTTTGATTCGGACTTTCCACGTAATGGATTTGCTATCCAAGCAATATTCCATTTCGTGCCACTAGGACACTTTTCCACCTTTTATGAAGCCCACACAATGGGCTTTTGATTTGGACTTTCCACGTAATGGATTTGCTATCCAAGCAATATTCCATTTCATGCCTCTGGGTCTTCATGCACCTTTAAATGTCAACCTGTATATAGTTAAAGTAATCTGCGGTCAACTTTAGCTTGTTGATATCTCCATAGAGCTTGTCCTCAAATGAAGCAGGTGTGGGCCAAAATATCTTTCTCTGTTCTGCATACGTTGGGCAATCCTGCAGCAAATGTTTTGCTGTCATTTTTCCAGTTCTACAATTACATTCATCGGTATCTCCTATCTTTAGTTTATTGAACAAGTGGTATTTCAGCCTGTTATGTCCTGTGCGGAGTCTGAAGATTGCTACTTGTTCTCTTCGGTCGAGTTTGTAATATGCATCATCCTTCTGATGGCCTGGATGCTCTGATTCCCATTTGGTTCTATAAGTGCTTTTTATCAACCTCTTTGCCTCATTATAGGTTATGTCTATGTCAGGCTGTGGTAGTCGTCCGCCCTCTTTTGCCAGTCTGTCAGCCTCTTCGTTTCCAGGTATACTGCAATGTGATGGGATCCACTGTATTACAACTTTTTTGGATTTCTGGCATAGACCATGGAGTGCTGCTCTTAGGTCAGTTAGTTCTGTGCTGTTATTGCTCTTCAGTATTGAGACAGCTGACTTTGCATCTGTGAAGATAGCTATTTGCTTCTCTTTATTTTCCTCCATCAGGAGCATTTCTGCTGCAGTTTTCAGAGCCTCTACCTCCGCTTTGAAGTTACTTGAAAATTTTCCAGTTGCCATTGAATGTGTTTTTTTCGCTCCATTTTTTAAATTTAGGAGAATTCCTCCTCCTCCATTCTCTATTGAATTTTTGGCTGATCCATCTGTATATGCATGGGTCCAATTCCTGCTTGGGTAATGTTCTTTTATGTAGTTTAGGGTTATTTCTCTTCTTTCGGTTTCATGCTGAGTGTTCTTTTTCTCAATACCAGGAATGTTTTCTATCATCTCAGGCAGTTGCTGCTGTCTCCAAGCTGGGAACTTGTGTGCATTGTGTATGGGCTTGACTGTTGATATGTTAAGAATAGGATCTGACCTAATCCTTCGTTTTGCAGTTTCTACAAAGTTGCTACGCTTCAGTCTTCCCTTTCCAAAACCATTAAATCTGTTGTACATAGGGTGGTCTGTCAATCTTCTAAATTTTTCTGCTTGTTGCTGGGCTCTGCTATCTCTTCTATCCTGCATTGGTTGTAAACAAGTGATCTTTTCTAATTCATTAATAGGCGTTGTCTTCAGGCTTCCAGTTATGATTCGCATTCCTTGATTTTGGACTCTACTTATTTTGTTAAAGTTTGACTTAGCTGCTGTTGCCCAAGCTGCAATGCCATATTCCAGTACTGGCCTCACCCGTCCAGTATATAACTTCTTGAGAACTTTCTCATCTGCTCCCCACGTTGTACCAGCAAGCTTTTTCATGATTGCCATTCTTTGCCTTGCTCTTGTTCGATTTTTCTCAACCTGTGTCTTCCATGTCAGGCGACGATCAAAGGTGACTCCTAGATAGTTTGGATTTTCTTCATGGCGCAATATTTTTCCATTCAATACCAGCTTAGGTTGCTGAGTTTTAGTTGAGAGGGAGAACACTGTGCATGTTGTTTTCTCCTCACTTATCTTCACTAGCCATGATTTTGACCAGTCCTCTAGCGCTAATAGGGCTTGCTGTATTCTGCTGTTAGCTGTACTAATATATTCTTCAGATGTCCATATGGCTAGGTCATCTGCAAAGGATGATGTGTGTACTCTGGCTGGAAAATTTTCCGTGATGTCGTTTATATATGCTAGGAATAATGTTGGTGAAAGAACTCCTCCTTGGGGGACACCTTGCTCCAACAGCATCATTTTGCTGGTTTGTCCTTGTACTTTTGTCCTGGCAGTTCTGTTCTCAAGGTAGTGGCTGATCCATTTGTACATTTTCCCGCAAACATGCATTTTTTGCAGTTTTACTTTCAGTCCTTCCTTCCATACTTTATCAAATGCTTTTTCTAAATCTATCCAGACTGCTAGTGTGTGCTTTTTCTCTTGGAAGGCATCCTCTATTTCCTGAGCTATATAGGTTATTTGATCTTCAGTAGATCTGTACTTTCTGAATCCTGCTTGGTGAGGTGTTAAGAGTTGGTTTTCTTCCAGATGCCATGTTAGCCTGCCATTGATAATGCGTTCCATTAATTTTCCTACACAGCTAAGAAGACTGATAGGTCGATAGCCATTTGGTTCTTCCAGGTCTTTTCCTTTCTTTGGGACTGGTATTAGTATAGCTTCCTTCCATGCCTGTGGGACTATTCCCCTCTTCCAGCTGTAATTTAGGACTGCTAGTAGTTTCTTTTTTGCCTTAGTGCCTAGTCCTATTAGCATTTCATTTGTGATTCCATCCTTTCCTGGTGATGTCTTCTTTTTTAGGGTATTCATTGCCTGTTCCATTTCTTCCATTGTTAGGTTTGCCATCATATATTCTGCTGCTGTCTCTGTATATGTATGATGTATCTGTTTATCTTTGATTGCTTTCTTCTGTTCGGCTGTAATATCAATGTGGTTTGCACTGGCATAGTGTTCCATTAGTGCATTTGCAGCCTTTTTTCCCGTAAGCAAGGCATTTCCTTGTTTAATTGTTATTTGTTTGTTTCTAGGTCCTTCATTGTTCATGGCTTTCACTAGTTTCCATAGTTTGTTTCCATCCCTGTCAAAATTCAGGTTTTCTGTTTTTTTCCTCCAACAATCTCTTGTTGTTTGATTTACTGTTCTTTTATATTTTGCTGAGATGGCTTTGAGAGAGATGTTCGCTTCAGTTGTTTGTTCTCTCTCTGCGGTCTTCCTAGCATCTTCAACTTTGTCCTCCAAAATTGTAGTTCTTCAGTCCAGTATGGTTTGTAATTTTTCCTTGCTCCTCTTGGAATAGACTCAGTGGCCGCCTGTATTATTGCTCTGTTTAGACTTTCCACCATTTGCTTCATGTTGCCATATCGTGTATTTACGTTTTCACAATATTTGTCTGTTAGTATGGCAAATCTGTCCCAATCTGCTCGTTTGTAATTCCAACGGGGCAAAGGCTTTTGCTCCTGTGGAACATACTCCATATTTATTACAAGCTTGATTGGTCTGTGGTCACTACCTGCTAATTGGTCCAGCACATGGCGATCGATTTTGTGGAGGATGTCTCCTGTGCAGAAAGCTAAGTCTGGAGTAGAAGTGGTAATCCATCTTCTGGAGTAGAAGCTCGGTGTGTCATCCGCTTTGTTAAGTAGATGGAGATTTGAGTCTATTTCCCAGTCCTCCACTTCATCTCCTCTTTTGTCAGTATCTGGGTATCCCCATCTTTCTGAACGGCTATTAAAGTCTCCGACAACAATGCAATTTGTGTCAGTTATTTCCATGTTTGAGAGTGTAAGATCCTTATCTGCCGGGCTATATAGATTGTAAATTCTTATTTTCACGTCCTTTATCATTATATCAACACCTATAATTTCCGTTTGGTTGTTAGAGATCACAGATACTTCGCTGCAAGGTATTGTATTTCGTGTAAGTATTAGAACTCCTCCTTTGTGTCCTTCGCGGTCGAAACGTGTGGCCTGATATCCCTCGACTGAAAATGTGCGATTGGCGTTGAGGTGTGTCTCTTGAATGCATGCCACATCTATTCTATCTTTATGAAGACGCTGTGTTAGGGAGGCTTTCTTGTTATAAACTCCTTCTGCATTCCATTGTAGTATGTTGAGTGTCCGGGGTGTTTGGTCAATAGCTCTTAACCTACTCCTCTGTGCCTTGACTCCACAGCACAGGGGAAGGTGACCACCAGTAGTCATGGGTGGACCCCCTCGAGGCAGGGGGCCCGGCACTATCACCGCCTGATGGGACTTCACGGGATTAGCACCATAACGATTAATTTTCATCTGTGGCATCATGAAATGATAAGTTACGTTGCACTTCTTTGTCAAGCCTGTGGCTCAGTACATCCGATTTCGACAAGCATTTGTTTCGGGATGCTTTCCCTAGCCTTTGACTGTCCCCAGTCTACCTACAAGGCAGCAGGTTGTGCGTCACTTCGTCTGGTCCCTCTCCCTTGACCTGTCCGACATGGGTGACCCTACCAGTAGCTGTGCTACCGTCGGCATAGCTCTTGGGGTCATTGGAACGCTCAAGGTGGACGCACGGCAGAGGGGGCATTATTTCTACATACAGGTTTTCAATCTGTTCCACCTGGTCCTAAAGATGCATGACCACCTCCCCCTTGTCCATAGGTAATCTACCACCAAGAGGTGTATTCCCTGCCAGCCTATCAGCCTGTTCATTCCCCCTGCACTCCCACACGGCCAAGGCAATAAATCTATACAATTCTCACATCTGTTACCTCTGAAGCGAGGTGAGACATTCCACACGAAATGTTCCTTTCTCCACCTCACTAAGCATACTCCTTGAGTCTGTAATGAATGCAGTGTGTGTAGCAATGGTCTCCTCTAACCAACGGAATTCCATTCTTAGTACTTTCACCTCCATTCTCATGCTGGAGGTTGTAGTCTAATATGCCAGACTCTCCTTTTTCAAGCATTGTCCATTAGTCTTCGCATCATGATCTATTGACATCCTGGTATGTCTCTCCACAGATTTAAAGCTCCAATACCAGTAAACAGTTCCCTAGGTGATGTTATGTTGATACCATGTCAAGATAAAATGTCTCTAAACCAACAGATAGATGCACATCCTTTTCATGGACCAAATGATCTGAACACCAGTTATCAGACTTTAAAGTTAAATCTCAGCCATCCAGAAGATTCCCCAACCAGCCAATCAAAAACACACAGGTAATTACAGAACTAACGCAAGTACTAACCAGGAAGCCGGCAAGACTCCACATGGTCCCAGTTATCACATACAACATGGATATCTTAAGAAGCGTCTGAATCTCCTGCTCTCTGACCTTCTGGACTCGGTCATGATAGGACTGCTCCCAGGCATACAGTTTGAGAGCCTGGCAAGGAACACTTCATCTTTATAAATCATATTTGGCATTGGTTATCATCAATGAAGTTATTATATTATGATTTAACATTGTAAAAGACGTAGTATAATTTATATTACTGATGCTGATGATGATGACAGTTGAAGTAGTAGCAACTGTTGTGGTAGCAAGTGCATTAGTTGAAGCTGCGTCAACAGTAGCAGCAGTAATGACAGCAGGTGGTGGTGGCAGTAGTTGCAGCAGCAGCAGTAGTAACAGCAATGGCAGTAGTAACAGCAATGGCAGTAATGAAAGTAGCATGCAAGTTCTTTTTTATTGGTTGGTTTATTTGGGTTCCCAGAATCGTCTATTGTTACTGTATCCATCTAGGGATTTAGTCTGCTGTTCTGTTTGCTTTCTAAATGCACTGGTATTTACGAGGAAATTGGTAAATGTAATTAGATTTGGCTGATAGAGGCACATATAATTTCAATGATGGGAACTAAACCAACCATTAGGAAAGAATCTACAACTCCAATAGAATGCCATCTATTAAATTCTGGACACAAGAAACACAGAAGACTTCTGTGTGCTGTTTATCACACATATCCAATGGTTACTGAGATTTGCAGAGGTGACTGCAATGCATGCATGTGAACTACAATTATGCAAATGAAAAGGCATGATAGTCTCTTTAAAACTATTTTGCTAACACGGACATTAAACAAATGAAATTGTGTTGTGTATTTAAGCTAATGCTAATAGGACTCATTGAGTGCATTTAATATAGAGTGAATTATTTCTGTAGTATGCACTCGATGAAATAAATTACATATGCCAGGTAATAAATTGTGCAAAATACTGTCTGTGTCTTTATTATTTAAATTCACAATGAGAAAACACTGTTTTGAATAAATAGACTACCAAAAAAGTGTACAATACCATATATAATAACTACAGCAGACCAGATATAGCGGTGGAGATGACTCTGGTTATTTAGCTCTCCAGAGTTTGTTCCCTTTTGATGATGTAGACACAGGACTGAAGAGAAGTAATTGGCAGAGACAGAGGCAAAGAAAGCTAATGTAGAAACGCAAATCGTGTACAACAGGATAAAATATCAAGCTTGCACAACCCTTACATTTAAATACCCATGAAATAAGGAAGGAGTAAACTAAGAACAACATTTATCTAACAGACGTGCAGATGTATCAATGCAGAAATACATGGAATTAAAGAGAGCAACATCAGACAGACAGCCGAGGAATGTAATGATCAGAAGGTTTCATGGTTAACCCAAGGGAGTAAATACTTGATGATCTTCCTTGGAAGAGACTGTAGGGAGTGATGCAATGGGGAAAACAGTCAGAAATAAGGCAGCTGAAGAGAACCCTAGGGATCATGATATAATAGTGCATTGTCACAGTATGAGAGATAAGGTTGGGTTTAACATCGAGATGAAGGGGGAAAATCACAGCAGAGTGGAGCATATTCAAACATAACAGCCAGCATGAGAATGGAAGTGGAGGCAGTCATTGCAGATATGAGGCTGAATTTCAACAAGGCAGTCATCACAAGTGAATCTCTGTCAACACACCATATAAACAACATGAAAACAATAATTTCATTAAAGTTTAAGGAATCAATAGTGACAGATTTTGAACGAGTGTATGAGTTATGGTGTGGATGAGTCCGTCAGTGGATGAGTCTGTCAGTGGATGAGTCTGTCAGTGGATGATTCTGTCAGTGAATGAATCTGTCAGTGGATGAATCTGTCAGTGGATGAATCTGTCAATGAATGAGTGTCAATGGATGAATCTGTCAGTGGATGAGTGTCAGTGAGGTTGTTAATGAAGGAATTTTTCAGTGAGCAAATTACTCAAAGAGCTGAGTCAGTCAACCACTTTATAAGTCAGCCAAAGATCAACTCGGTCTCCCTGGTAAAGGGGTTAGCGACTTTCTCCATGATCCCGTATATCCATGTGATGAATGCAGCTGCACGAGATTCAGCAGTGGATCGTGTCGCATTGGTTACTTACGGGGTATGTGAGCCAGTCGCTCAGAAAGCAATGGCAAACTACTGAGCATAGTCTTGCCAAGAACATCAATAGCAGCTGAAAGAACTGGTGTTGACTGCAACGTCCTGTAAGGGATATGCAACTTAAAACAAAAATGATAAACTAACTCTGAGTCTGAAGTGTATCACTGAGTCAGTGAATTATTTTGTCAGTGAATCAAATAGTGAGTCAGAGAGTCAGCCAATCAGTAAATCAATGTGATAGTGAGTCGGTGAATCTCTTTCTGACTGAGTGATTGGTTGCTAATCAAATGATTGTATGAGGAAGCTAATGAGTAAGTAGGTAAGTAGGTTAAGTAGATATTTGGCATATAGATTCGTGTGATGTATAAGTGATGGAGATAATAACTCAAATTGTGAGTGAGTGTGTGATTTTATATAACAGTTGAATTATGGGATTTGAGTGTGGGATACGTGAGTGTGAGTGAGTGAGTGTGTGTGTGTGTGTGTGTGTGTGTGTGTGTGGTGTGTGTGTGTGTGTGTGTGTGTGTGTGTCTATGAAAGCAAATCAGCATTTGTTATGGTAAGGGAATTAAGTCAGTGTTTATTAATAATCATCAGGGAGGTAAGTTAGCATTTATTACAAGGGAGAGAAGTCAGTGTTATTAAAAGAGAGGTAAGTCAGCAGTCATTATAAGAGAGGTAAGTCAGCATTCATTATAAGGGAGGTAGGTCAGAGTTTATTATAAGGGATGTAAGTCAGTGTTTATTATAAGAGAGGTAAGTCAGTGTTTATTATAAGAGAAGTAAGTCAGTTTATTTTTAGGGAGCTAGATTAGTGTTTATTCTAAGGGAGGTCAGTTGTGTTTATTATATAGGAAGTAAGTTAGTGTTTATTATAAAGAAGGAAGTTAGTAGTTATTATAAGGGAGGTAAGTTAGTGTTTATTATATAGGAAGAAAGTTAGTGTTTATTATAAAGAAGACAAGTTAGTGTTTATTATAAAGGAGACAAGTTAGTAGTTATTATAAGGGAGGTAAGTTAGTGTTTATTATAAGGGAGGTAAGTTAGTGTTTATTATAAGGGAGGTAAGTTAGTGTTTATTATAAGGGAGATACGTTAGTGTTTATTCAAAGGGAGGTAAGTTAGTGTTTATTATAAGGGAGATAAGTTAGTGTTTATTCAAAGGGAGGTAAGTTAGTGTTTATTATAAGGGAGGTAAGTTAGTGTTTATTATAAGGGAGATACGTTAGTGTTTATTATAAGGGAGGTAAGTTAGTGTTTATTATAAGGGAGATATGTTAGTGTTTATTATAAGGGAGGTAAGTTAGTGTTTATTATAAGGGAGGTAAGTTAGTGTTTATTATAAGGGAGATACGTTAGTGTTTATTATAAGGGAGGTAAGTTAGTGTTTATTATAAGGGAGATACGTTAGTGTTTATTATAAGGGAGGTAAGTTAGTGTTTATTATAAGGGAGATACGTTAGTGTTTATTATAAGGGAGGTAAGTAGTGTTTATTATAAGGGAGGTAAGTTAGTGTTTATTATAAGGGAGATACGTTAGTGTTTATTATAAGGGAGGTAAGTTAGTGTTTATTATAAGGGAGATACGTTAGTGTTTATTATAAGGGAGGTAAGTTAGTGTTTATTATACAGGAAGTAAGTTAGTGTTTATTCAAAGGGAGGTAAGTTAGTGTTTATTATACAGGAAGTAAGTTAGTGTTTATTATAAAGGAGACAAGTTAGTAGTTATTATAAGGGAGGTAAGTTAGTGTTTATTATACAGGAAGAAAGTTAGTGTTTATTATAAAGAAGACAAGTTAGTGTTTATTATAAAGGAGACAAGTTAGTAGTTATTATAAGGGAGGTAAGTTAGTGTTTATTATAAGGGAGGTAAGTTAGTGTTTATTATAAGGGAGGTAAGTCAGTGTTTATTATAAGGGAGATATGTTAGTGTTTATTCAAAGGGAGGTCAATTAGTGTTTATTATACAGGAAGAAAAATAGTGTTTATTATAAAGGAGACAAGTTAGTAGTTATTATAAGGGAGGTAAGTTAGTGTTTATTATACAGGAAGTATGTTAGTGTTTATTATAAAGGAGACAAGTTAATAGTTATTATAAGGGAGGTAAGTTAGTGTTTATTATACAGGAAGTAAGTTAGTGTTTATTATAAAGGAGACAAGTTAGTAGTTATTATAAGGGAGGTAAGTTAGTGTTTATTATACAGGAAGTAAGTTAGTGTTTATTATAAAGGAGGCAAATTAGTAGTTATTATAAGGGAGGTAAGTCAGTGTTTATTATACAGGTAGTAAGTTAGTGTTTATTATAAAGGAGGCAAATTAGTAGTTATTATAAGGGAGGTAAGTTAGTGTTTATTATACAAAAAGTAAGTTAGTGTTTATTATAAAGGAGGCAAGTTAGTAGTTATTATAAAGGAGGTAAGTTAGTGTTTATTATAAGGGAGTTAACTTAGTGTTATTATAAGGGAGGCAAGTCAGTGTTAAATGTAGTAAGGAAGATAAGTCCGTATTTGTTATGGCAAACAATTATAGATTTTAACATGACTATTGGTTTAAAGGAATTAGTGCCAGAGTAATCAACTAATTGATGTTGATAATACATTATTTACCAAATAACAGGATTAAGAATGTCAGCTTCTCCTTCAAGAGACCCATTCAAGTCCGCTGTAAGGTGGGGATTGTTTTCTGTCAGAGGCAAAAAGAAAACCCTAACCTGCACTGTTTGCGGCGATTGGACGAGCCATGTGGCCTTAATTGCTCAGGCTCAAGACTCCCCCTGTCATACCCACAAGGTACTGAAGGAAGTAGATGACAGACAGATAAATTATTTTGTCACAAGGTCTGTCAATTATTCTATAAAAATATATGAATTCTCACTTTAATTCCATTCAGAATTTCATTCATTATTCGCAATCTTCTGTCCTTAAACTGTAGGTTAACCAGAAGGAGTCTGCTTTGCTTTTTGGCCAACCAAACGTTCAGTACCATTAACATTACCAGTATCAGCAAACCTGGTTATTGAAGAAGTAAAACACCATGAAGCAAAACTAAATTATTGTTACAAACTACGAAATAGTAATAAATATAAGTTACAACAAACATGAATTAATATTACAATTGTTGAACAGTTTGTTCTCCAGACAGACTAACCCACGCCCGCACTTTGAGAAATCATCTGAAACTCTGTGACAGGAAGCTACATCAATCTGATAACATAGTTTCAGCATCTAAGTGGCTAGTTGTAGGTTTTGGTTAAGAACTGATCCTTCATCATCATCAATTTCTTCTTCTTCAATGGTAGTCACACTATAAATAATTTCATCATCATTCAAAATTTCAAAGCCTCCATTCATTTTGTGACATTCTAAACAATCTGTTACTTCTTCTGGCGTAATGTTTTCACTGTTTAGTCCTACAATGTTGCACAGCAGCAAAATGTCAACAATAACAGTCTCAGTTCCTTCAGTTTCATCAATAGGTTCAGGCACGAATTTAGTCAACCAATTCTTTAGGTTAGACACTGTAAGGTCAGCCCAGGCAGTGGCCACATTGAAAATAACATCCTTTTGTTGATACTCACGCTTTTTGTTTAGACGATGATGGGTAACAGAAACTGACAGTTAAACGAGTGATGGTTAATTAAAGTGGTACTGTATCAGCAGTTTGCTGCCTCTTATTTCTAGGAACCACGACTTCCATCACTGCTCTTTCTAAGCTACTCTGACACATGATAATGTGGAAATATTCCATTCCTGAGACATGAAGCTGTTGATGGGTCAGGTTTTCTTGATGTTCAAGTAATTTAGAATGTTATATTTTCTTTAACTTCATCCATAGTATTCTAAGAACTTTTCTGTAGTTTTTAAGTTCACAAGCGACCAATTTTCTTCTGTAGTGATTGCGATATGAGCTCACACCAGTAATTTGCCACAGAAAAAGTACATGTTCTCAAACATTTTTCGCAGGATGTCAGCATTGTTAAATGGATAAGAGTGAATGTTCTTAAACATCCAGGGTTCAACCCCTACACTGGTCAGTTGGACTAAAATGTTGACTTCTCATCCTTGACTTGTGGACGTAAATTACAAGTACCTCTGAAATCAGAGTATGTTCTCCTGATGGCAAGTGACACTGGTAATAGGGAAAGTTAATCAGTAAAGTGCACTAGAAATAGTAGCATGTTTGTGATTTATGCTTGAGATGAAAGTGAGCAAACACAAAGAACATGTTTCTTTCATTTCAGTGTCGGGGTTGTGCCTTAAGTTCTTAATACTGTTTAACTTCTGCATTGCTATGCCCAATCCACATCCGGCATCTTTTGAATAATCCACATTGTCCTATATAATAGAGCCAAGATATTTATGATGTAATAGATGATCTCCCCTCTAGTTTTGCTTAAATTACGATTAAGATTGTATTTATCATTTTAGATATATCTGGAAAAACGATCTTTTCCTATATTCTTATGATTGTATATATCC
The DNA here is from genome assembly GCA_014155875.1 of Cepaea nemoralis. Taxonomy (NCBI): domain Eukaryota; kingdom Metazoa; phylum Mollusca; class Gastropoda; order Stylommatophora; family Helicidae; genus Cepaea; species Cepaea nemoralis. Next base: position 122,783 of record JACEFZ010000825.1, read on the forward strand.
ATAGATATTCATGTGTATTGGGCAAGGGTAGCGGGGTAGGGGTATCCCCTATCAAAGGAGAAGTAAGGCGCCTCCTTCCCTCCGCTAGCCTACGGGACACCCTTGGGCAAGGTGGAGTACCCGTTTAGCCCCCCGATCAGGGTTACATGAAGCCATGCGTGCAGGTGGTGGATGAAGATGAAGAGCAGCCGACAGATAGTTGTAGGTTATGGTCTCCACCTTCACGATGGTAGATAGAGGATCTCTTTTTTCGAGGAGACAATGGCTACGGTCACTGACCAGTATGGTCACTGCTGGGAAGGAAAGCAATGGCAAACTACCTTCTTTATAGATGCCAAGAAAATCATGTTGTGTGGACTCATCGATAATCAGAGAAACAGCGTAAATGGGTGCTCCATAGGAGCAGCCTTGCCTGGTATGGATAGTCATGCGCACCAGGTGACTCCAGACAGTCAGCATGCTACTAGGCGCAAAAGATTAATATCACTGAAAGTAGGAACTTGGAATGTTAGAACAATGAATGCAGATGGAAAATTAGAAAACATCAAAAAAGAAATGGAGAGAGAGAAGATTAACATATTAGGAATATCAGAAACGAGATGGAAAGGAGCAGGGATAAGGACAGGAGAGGATTGTAAGATTATTTACTCTGGGGGAGAAGAACAGCAAAGAGGTGTAGCCATTATATTAGATAAGCAAACATCAAATTCTGTCAAAGGATATCGGGCTGTGTCAGACAGAGTTCTATTAGTAAAATTAAACGGACGACCTTTTAAAATAAATGTCATTCAAGTATATGCCCCAAGAAGTGAATGCAGTGAAGAAAGTTTAGAGGAATTTTATAATGACACGGAGTCTGCTTTGAAGAACTGTAAAAAATCAGAAATAAATATCATAATGGGTGATTTCAATGCAAAAATAGGAAAGCAAAGCGATGGATGCAGTGTAGGCAACCATGGTTTGGGAGAGAGAAATGAAAGAGGATACAGACTTGTAGAATGGGCAAAAGAACAAGAAATGGTTGTAGGAAACACCTGGTTTAAACAACATCCTAGAAGATTATGGACATGGAGGAGTCCAGACAGCAGGATTAAAGACCAGATAGATTACATCCTGATAAGCAAAAGGTTTCGAAATGCATTAACAGTTGTAAAAACAGTTCCAAATGCAGACTGTTACAGTGATCACAGATTAATTACTGGCACATTGAGGGTAAAGTTAAAGAAAGTCAAGTATACAGCAGGAAACCCTAAATATGACTTGTGCAAATTGAAAACTGACAAAGAAATACAAGATAATTTTAACATAGAAGTAAAGAACAAATTCGATTTATTGTCTGATCTAGAGATCCTATTTCAAGATGTAGATGATCAATGGGAAATGCTGAAGAATTCAATCAGTTGTGCAGGAGAAAACGATTCCTAAAATAAAGAACGTAGGCCGTAAGACATGGATGACTGAAGAAATTTTACAACTAATGGAAACAAGAAGACAGAACAAAAATAATCTTGCCAAATATAAAGAAATTCACAGAAAAGTCAGAACCTTATGTAAGGAGGCAAAAAAAAACATGGCTTGAGAAAAATTGCAGAGAAATTGAAGAACAACACAACAGTAAAAATACGAAACTAATGCACAAAAGAATTCTGGAGCTTACTAATCAAAGAACAAGTACATCAGCAGGCTGCCTAAAGACAAAAGATGGAAGAATCATAATAGAAAAAGATCAGATCTTACATGTATGGTCAGATTACGTGAAAAACCTTTATGACGATAACAGAGACGAACAGTATGATGTTCAAAATAATAATGAAGGACCAGCAATTTTGAAGATGGAGGTTCAGAATGCTCTTAACCATATGAAATCTGGCAAGACCCCCGGTTCAGACAGCGTCACAACAGAAATGATTAATGCTTTAGAAGAATATGGAATAGATAAAGTTACCAGTCTGCTTAATACAATATACGATACTGGAAATATACCTCAGGAGTTATGTAATTCTATATTTATTGCAATCCCAAAGAAATCTGGAGCCTTGGAATGTGATCAACATCGAACAATTAGTATAATGAGTCACATCACGAAGATTTTGCTAAGAATTATCATGCAAAGAGTGAGGAGGAAAGTACAACCTGAAATAGGAGAATAATGTGGTTTTGTAAAAGGCAAGGGTACAGTAAATGCTGTGTATATACTGAGAACCGTAATTGAACATTCTATAGAAGTAAACAAAGATCTACACCTTTGCTTTATTGACCACACAAAGGCTTTCAATAAAGTGAGACATGTCAACATGATAAAGATGCTTGAGGATCTACAGATTGGTGGAAAAGACCTTAGACTTGTAAAAAAACATATATTGGAAACAACAAGCTGCCATAAGAGTTGATAATGAAGTAAACCAATATCAGCCTATTAAGAGAGGTGTGAGACAGGGATGTGTAATGTCTCCAGATCTGTTTTCCCTGTACAGTGAAAGTATTTTCAGAAATATTGAAAATATGGAAGGAATCAACATTGGGGGACGATGCGTCAATAACATTAGATATGCAGATGATACAGTATTGATTGCAGACAATGAACAGGACCTGCAAAATTTAGTAGATGCGGTTGTTACACACAGTGAACAACTAGGGTTAGAATTAAATTGTAAAAAGACACAGATTATGGTCGTCACTAGGAAGAACAAAATACCACAATGTAATATACAAGTAAATGGGAATATTCTTCAACAAGTGAATAGGTACAATTATCTTGGAACAGTAATAACATCTGATGGGAGATGCCTTGAAGAGATTAGAACAAGAATCGCCATGGCAAAAGTAGCCTTTAGCAAGATGAAAAACATACTGACCAATAAAAAGATGTCAATTGAAACTGAGAAAAAGAGTGTTGAGATGCTACATAGAACCTGTACTCTTATATGGATGTGAAGCTTGGACAATGAGCAGTCAGGCTGAAAAACATCTGATGGCTGTAGAAATATGGTTTCTGAGAAAATGCAAAGAATACCATGGACAGCCAGAAAGACCAATGAACAAGTTGAAGAAACAAATGAGGATCGTAAACTGAGACATTAGACGCAGACAGTCACAATTTTTTTGGCATGTTATGAGAAGAAATTATCTGGAGAACTTGGTGACAACTGGTAAGATCGAGGGGAACAGACCAAGGGGAAGACCTAGAAGTAAGTACCTGGATGGCTTGGCCTTGTGGCATGGTCAAGACATAAACACGGAGCTGATCCACGACTCTGGTGATCGAGTGAGATGGCAGAACATGACCGCCCATGCTTACCGGCATGGCACATGATGGATGGATGGATTGGCAAAGGAGTTAATCTCCTGTAAACCTAGTACATATTCTATGTTTCTTTAACTATCTATATATTATACATTATAGTATAGGAACAGTTGTTGTTTGTGTATATGGCTCCAGCGCAGGTTTGGCTGGGTAACATACTCCGTTTGGCATGCAAACATTGTGGCCACACAAGAATCTGCCTGGCCAGTTGTTGTCAGCTGGCAGATAATTCATTTTCACTGAAAACCTGATGCGGGAGAGAACAGCAGCCAGGACTAGCTTTAAAATTCACTGGGGATTGAAATTATAACTTGACAAGCTCTAGTTAGCCATCAGTTCAAGAGAACCAATTTCAGAATTAAACTACCTAAAGTATCTCATCTACGCAAGTGGCACTGTTTCCCCGTTGACACATGTGATTACAAACATTTTTGGAAGGTACGTTGTGTTAATTAGTATGATTTTACACGTATATATTTACCAGTATGTGTGGTTTCGATTCAGTGGTGAAAATATACAATAATTAATAGTAGAAAGCATAATCACCAACTACAACTGGAATAAATATATAAATAATGGAGACGCTGTTTATACTAAGACCAAAATAGAGGAATAATGAAGGGAACGGCGACACACAAAATGGCGAAATCTAGCAGGCGGGCACTGGACTATCGAAGAATGGTCAGACAATGAAGCTTGATATTTAACTAGGGACTAATATAATATATACTAGAATAATATATCACCAGTGAAGAATATAATTATAGAATGAGATGGGTAATACGGAGAAATAAATGGTGATAGGAAATACTGATATTTAATTGTGAAATAATAGTTCTTTCACGTAGTCTACTGGAGATCACGCGGGTCAGAGGTCACCCCATGACAGCATGGGACCGGCCTCCCATTCACATCAGTATCCTTGCTTCAATGCAGTCCTTCACTGTCTACCCTCTTAATCTTTGTTGATACTCCAAACTAGTGTATAATTTAATTTGTGTGGGTCTGGAGTGAATCGGAATTATAATTTACAATACAGCTTCATGTGCTGAGATAGAATCTGTGTGATTCATATGTTCATACTTTGTCAAGTGAATGTAATTTGTGTGCTTCATATTGTGTTCCTTCGTTGATTGAATGTACTCAGTATGATTCATAATCTGTGGTGTACTTCGAATGAATGGAATCTGTGTGCTTCATAATCTATGTTCATACTTTGTCGAGTGAATATAATCTGTGTGATTTATAATCAATGTTTGTGCTTCATAAGTAAATATAATCCGTGTTATGCATACTCATTGTGTACACTTCATAGTGTTAAATGTAATTGGTGTGATTTATAATATATGTGAATGCATCACAGTAAGAAGTACAATCTGTATGTTGTACAGTAATCAGACTTAGAAATATACGTTGATGTGTCAGTAGTCTGTAGAATGGAATACATGTGCATTTGAGTCTGATTAGATTGATATATGGCTAAGGAAACACGTAGTTGTACACTTTAGCCGTTTGTCATGGTGTTGTCATAGCGCTAGGGATGTGTCTGTGACAGAGGTGAGTCTTGTGATGCTAGTCGTGTCTGAACATGAGACCGAGAGCGCGATGAGAAATGAGTGTATCCTGAGTGTGGGTAGAGCATTCACCAATTCTGTTCTCTCTTAATACATTCCAGAAGTTCTGCACCTTTCTTGTTGGTACCACCGAGCCATCAAACAGCAGCAACGAAGACATACCTGACTTGAACACCCTGTCTATTGCTGGAAAGTGTGTGAATCAGCAATTTGCCTGTGAACATCATCCGAGTCAACAACCTGAGAGCATAGTCATGAGCTAAGTGACCAGCTCAATGTCTGAAACTATAACCCAGCAATTCAGTTTATGATTATCTGTGCAGATACCTTAGCTGGACTACACCGATAAGTGTCCAGCATTTTCATAAATAAATTTATTGTTGTATTTTACCTTTCTACATAAGCTAGTCTGTTGTATTCTTGGTTGAGATTAGGATATGGAGAGAATGAAGTAATGAAAGTTGTAACTGCATATTTGTACTATATCTTCGTGTTGTAGGAGAGGATCAGTGAAAAGGGGCTTTTTTATTTTTGCAGGCATTCGTCGCCAGATTCCTTAAGCCTACTGTCTAGAATACTAGTACAGTTGTTCGCTTTACCTATCTATGCCTGAACACTGTCTGAAGACCTGGTCATTCCTGGGACTGTTCCAAATCATACATCCTAGTTCGAGCCATTTCGGCCTCTTCTTCAACAGTGATTAGTTTTTAAGAATTCTGAAAGTCTACTTGTTGCTATTTCTGATCCTTGTCTATCAAAATAGTCAACATAATGCGACAATATTCAAAGTCTGTTACTTTTTCAATTTCTTTACTATTGTGATTTTTGATTAAATTGTTTGGCAAAGAATGCAATATGTATAATTTACAGCTTAGATAAAAATAAAAATAAAAACTTACCCACAAAAACAGACGGACCAATCTCAGTGTAAATAAAAACCACAGATACAATAATCAGGATAGGTACGGTATGACTGAAAGATATTTTAGTTATGAACTCTTGCATTCGTTGAGCATCCACAGAAATAAGGTTGACAATATCACCAACTGTACACTTCTGTCTGGCACCATTGTTGATTCTCATGGCCTGGCATTGGAAATATGAAACGATATATTTTACAGTAAATAGCAAAATTATAGAGTTTAGAAAAACTGGGGATGTTTTCTTTGTTTCAGTATTGATTCTCTTGGCCTAGCACAGGAAATATGAAACAATACATTTTACAGTAAACAGCAAAATTGTACAGTTTACAATAACCGGGGATGTTTTGTTTGCTTCAGTATTGATTCTCTTGGCCTAGCACAGAAAATATGAAATTATAAATGTTACGGTTAACAGCAAAATTATACAGTTTACAATAACTGGGGATGTTTTCTTTGCTTCAATATCGATTCTTCTTCTTCTTCTTCATTCATCCGGAGTTTTTTTTCGGATGTGATTGCTTTGTGCCTGTTTACAGCAGAGCTGCATTCTTGCGCCGTTAGGCCGACACATCCGACTTCTGCGGGCATTTGTTGACCGGGTTAACCTTCCCGGGGGTTTCTTAGGACGTTTGACTCTCACTGGTGTGGTGTTATCTCCCATCCTAGCTGGCCCATATAGAACAGCCAAAGACATCCTGGTCATCCCTCAAGGGAAGGCAGGGACAGACCATGGGCATTCCCCGCCATCCAAAGAGGCTTCCATACTTGCAGAGCCGACACATAGCACTCTGGTACTGGGCTCACCCAAGGAATCATCACGTCCTGCACATGGCTGCTTAGCCTCACTTCCGTATATTGGGCCTTCCGTTCACCATAGGCTGTTCTTCCAGAATCCAGAAGAATGCAGTGTGCAGATGACATCCACACAGTGAGCTTTCGACTTGGACTTTCCGCGCAATGGATTTGCTATCCGAGCAATATTCCATTTCGTGCCATTAGGACACTTTTTCCACCTTATTTGAAGCCCACACAGTGAGCTTTTGATTCGGACATTCCACGTAATGGATTTGCTATCCAAGCAATATTCCATTTCGTGCCACTAGGACACTTTTTCCACCTTTTATGAAGCTCACACAGTGAGCTTTTGATTTGGACTTTCCACGTAATGGATTTGCTATCCGAGCAATATTCCACTTCATGCCTCTGGGAGGCTTTTGTAACCGACATACCTGTGGTATGAAAGTGTGGCAGTCTAAATACTTCTTCATGCACCTTTAGATGTCAACCTGAATGTAGTTAAAGTAAGCTGTAGTCAACTTGAGCTTGTTGATATCTCCATAGAGCTTGTCCTCAAATGAAGCAGGTGTGGGCCAAAATATCTTTCTCTGTTCTGCATATATTGGGCAATCCTGCAGCAAATGTTTTGCTGTCATTTTTCCAGTTCGACAATTACATTCATCGGTATCTCCTATCTTTAGTTTATTGAACAAGTGGTATATCAGCCTGTTATGTCCTGTGCGGAGTCTGAAGATTTCTACTTGTTCTCTTCGGCCGAGTTTGTAATATGCATCATCCTTCTGGTGGCCTGGATGCTCTGATTCCCATTTGGTTTTTAGGTTGCTTTTTATCAACCTCTTTGCCTCATTGTAAGTTATGTCTATGTCAGGCTGTGGTAGTCGTCCGCCCTCTTTTGCCAGTCTGTCAGCCTCTTCATTTCCAGGTATACTGCAATGTGATCCACTGTATTACAACTTTTTTGGATTTCTGGCTTAGACCATGGAGTGCTGCTCTTAGGTCAGCTATTTCTGTGCTGTTATTGCTCTTCAGTATTGAGACAGCTGACTTTGCATCTGTGAAGATAGCTATTTGCTTCTCTTTATTTTCCTCCATCAAGAGCATTCCTGCTGCAGTTTTCAGAGCCTCTACCTCCGCTTTGAAGTTACTTGAAAACTTTCCAGTTGCCACTGAATGTGTTTTTTTCACTCCATTTTTTAAATTTAGGAGAATTCCTCCTCCTCCATTCTCTATTGAATTTTTGGCTGATCCATCTGTATATGCATGGGTCCAGTTGCTGCTTGGGTAATGTTCTTTTATGTAGTTTAGGGTTATTTCTCTTCTTTCGGTTTCATGCTGAGTGTTCTTTTTCTCAATACCAGGAATGTTTTCTATCATCTCAGGCAGTTGCTGCTGTCTCCAAGCTGGGAACTTGTCTGCATTGTAAATGGGTTTGACTGTTGATATGTTAAGTATGGGATCTGCCCTATTCTTTTGTTTTGCAGTTTCTACAAAGTTGCTACGCTTCAGTCTTCCCTTTCCAAAACCATTAAATCTGTTGTACATAGGGTAGTCTGTCAATCTTCTAAATTTTTCTGCTTGTTGCTGGGCTCTGCTATCTCTTCTATCCTGCATTGGTTGTAAACAAGTGATCTTTTCGAGTTCATTAATAGGCGTTGTCTTCAGGCATCCAGTTATGATTCGCATTCCTTGATTTTGGACTCTACTTATTTTGTTAAAGTTCGACTTAGCTGCTGTTGCCCAAGCTGCAATGCCATATTCCAGTACTGGCCTCACCCGTCCAGTATATAGCTTCTTGAGAACTTTCTCATCTGCTCCCCACGTTATACCAGCAAGCTTTTTCATGATTGCCATTCTTTGCCTTGCTCTTGTTCGATTTTTCTCAACCTGTGTTTTCCATGTCAGGCGACGATCAAAGGTGACTCCTAGATAGTTTGGATTTTCTTCATGGCGCAATATTTTTCCATTCAATACCAGCTTAGGTTGCTGAGTTTTATTTGAGAGGGAGAACACTGTGCATGTTGTTTTCTCCTCACTTATCTTCACTAGCCATGATTTTGACCAGTCCTCTAGTGCTAATAGGGCTTGCTGTATTCTGCTGTTAGCTGTACTAATATATTCTTCAGATGTCCATATGGCTAGGTCATCTGCAAAGGATGATGTGTGTACTCTGGCTGGAAAATTTTCCGTGATGTCATTTATATATGCTAGAAATAATGTTGGTGAAAGAACTCCTCCTTGGGGTTCACCTTGCTCCAACAGCATCATTTTGCTGGTTTGTCCTTGTACTTTTGTCCTGGCAGTTCTGTTCTCAAGGTAGTGGCTGATCCATTTATACATTTTCCCACAAACATGCATTTTTTGCAGTTTTACTTTCAGTCCTTCCTTCCATACTTTATCAAATGCTTTTTCTAAATCTATCCAGACCGCTAGTGTGTGCTTTTTCTCTTGGAAGGCATCCTCTATTTCCTGAGCTATATAGGTTATTTGATCTTCAGTGGATCTGTACTTTCTGAATCCTGCTTGGTGTGGTGTTAAGAGTTTGTTTTCTTCCAGATGCCATGTTAGTCTGCCATTGATAATTCGTTCCATTAATTTTCCTACACAGCTAAGTAGACTGATAGGTCGATAGCCATTTGGTTCTTCCAGGTCTTTTCCTTTCTTTGGGACTGATATTAGTATAGCTTCCTTCCATGCCTGTGGGACTATTCCCCTCTTCCAGCTGTAATTTAGGACTGCTAGTAGTTTCTTTTTTGCCTTTGTCCCTAGTCCTATTAGCATTTCATTTGTGATTCCATCCTTTCCTGGTGATTTCTTCTTTTTTAGGGTATTCATTGCCTGTTCCATTTCTTCCATTGTTAGATTTGCCATCATATATTCTGCTGCTGTCTCTGTATTACTATGATGTATCTGTTTATCTTTGATTGCTTTCTTCTGTTCGGTTGTAATATCAATGTGGTTTCCACTGGCATAGTGTTCCATTAGTGCATTTGCAGCCTTTTTTCCTGTAAGCAAGGCATTTCCTTGTTTAATTGTTATTTGTTTGTTTCTAGGTCCTTCATTGTTCATGGCTTTCACTAGTTTCCATAGTTTGTTTCCATCCCTGTCAAAATTCAGGTTTTCTGTTTTTTCCCTCCAACAATCTCTTGTTGTTTGATTTACTGTTCTTTTATATTTTGCTGAGATGGCTTTGAGAGAGATGTTCGCTTCAATTGTTTGTTCCCTCTCTGCTGTCTTCCTGGCATCTTCAACTTTGTCCTCCAAACTTTGTAGTTCTTCAGTCCAGTATGGTTTGTAATTTTTCCTCGCTCCTCTTGGAATGGACTCAGTGGCTGCCTGTATTATTGCTCTGTTGAGACTTTCCACCATTTGCTTTATGTTGCCATATCGTGTATTTATGTTTTCACAATATTTGTCTGTTAGTATGGCAAATCTGTCCCAATTTGCTCATTCGTAATTCCAACGGGGCAAGGGCTTTTGCTCCTGTGGAACATACTCCATATTCATTACAAGCTTGATTGGTCTGTGGTCACTACCTGCTAATTGGTCCAGCACATGGCGGTCGATTTTGTGGAGGATGTCTCCTGTGTAGAAAGCTAAGTCTGGAGTAGAAGTGGTAATCCATCTTCTGGAGTAGAAGCTCGGTGTGTCATCCGCTTTGTTGAGTAGATGGAGATTTGAGTCTATTTCCCAGTCCTCCACTTCATTTCCTCTTTTGTCAGTATCTGGGTATCCCCATCTTTCTGAACAGCTATTAAAGTCTCCGACAATAATGCAATTTGTGTCAGTTATTTTCATATTTGAGAGTGTAAGATCCTTATCTGCTGGGCTATACAGATTGTAAATTCTTATTTTCACGTCCTTTATCATTATATCAACACCTATAATTGCTGTTTGGTTGTCAGAGATCACAGATACTTCGCTGCAAGGTATTGTATTTCGTGTAAGTATTAGAACTCCTCCTTTATGTCCTTCGCGGTCGAAACGTGTGGCCTGATATCCTCTGACTGAAAATTTGCGATTGGCATTGAGGTGTGTCTCTTGAATGCATGCCACATCTATTCTATCTTTATGAAGACGCTGTGTCAGGGATTCTTTCTTGTTATAAACTCCTTCGGCATTCCACTGTAGTATGTTGAGTGTCCTTGGTATTTGGTCAATAGCTCTTAACCTACTCCTCTGTGCCTTGACTCCACAGCACAGGGGAAGGTGACCACCAGTAGTCATGGGTGGACCCCCTCGAGGCAGGGGGCTCAGGCACTATCACCGCCTGATGGGACTTCACAGGATTAGCACCATAACGATTAATTTTCATCTGTGGCATCATGAAATGATAAAGTTACGTTGCACTTCTTTGTCAAGCTTGTGGCTCAGTACATCCGATTTCGACAAGCACTTTTCGGGATGCTTTCCCTAGCCTTTGACTGTCCCCAGTCTACCTACAAGGCAGCAGGTTTGTGCGTCACTTTGTCTGGTCCCTCTCCCTTGACCTGTCCAACATGGGTGACCCTACCAGTAGCAGTGCTACCGTCGGCATAGCTCTTGAGGTCATTGGAACGCGCAAGCCCCTCTACCTCGTCAAGGTGGACGCACGGCAGAGGGGAACTATGATTATAATTGGTTTGGTTTTCCTGTTTGTAAAGTATCATCTTAGTGTTGATCCTTTTGATTTTTTTTTCATTACAAAAAAACTGGATGGTATACCCATCATTCTGCTGTACACACATTTGAACCAAACATGTCTTCAATAAATCCTTGCCAGCTTTATGGAATTCAGTCATTCATGCACCATACTCTCTGCTGAAATTCTTCATGTCAAAGGGGTTACAAACGCAAATCGCAATTTCACATACCATGTTTGAAATACAGCTGAGGGCGATTTGGAAGCAGACTGCCTTGCTTTGGTTTTCACACAAAAGTATTAAGTGCGAGTCATTCAGAAAGCAATGGCAAAGTACTGAATGTAAACTTGCCAAGTAATCATCATCATCATCAAGTGCTGTGCCAACTGGCATAGGCGTTCATGACTCTCCACAGATCTCTGTCCTTGGTTTTCTGGATCAACTCCATGCCGCCGTCGCAATCCATCCAACATCATTTCTCATGGTCTGCCTCTCATCCCCACGATCTTTCCAATTGTCACGATGTTATCCTCTAATTAAAGGATATGAATGCAACTTTATTTTATGGCCCACAGGAGGTCACTGGAGCACTTATTTATGAGGTGGAGATACTCTTTTGCAATGCAAGTGACTCTGTACAAACCAATTCAGTCACTCAATATCTTGATGATGAGTTTGATGATAGACCATGACGATTTATTTTCTTTCGATATGATTCCATGTTTTTTTTTTTTTGTGATTCCCAAATACTTCAGTTTGTTCTCTCTGTTGACGCTTCTGCCATCTATCGTGAGGCTTGGGGCATCATCTCTCATAATCCTGTTGTCCAGAGAGCACCACAAAACAGCCGCCTTTTCCGGGTAGATGTGCATTTCTGTGCACCAGTCAATCACATTGTCTACTGTTGCCCGTAGCTCCTGGGCTGTTTGATCCCTATTTCTCCCCTGTCTATATGGAAGAATATCATCTGCAAATGTTAGTATCCTTCCAACCCCTAGTGCTTCTATGTTTGCAATCTTGCTCATATACACGTTAAAGAGCCCCGGTGAGATTGCAGATCCCTGTGGCAGTCCCGGGGTTAAATATGTGACTCTGTGGTCCATGCACCCAGGACAGCAACCCGACGAGAATGCAGGACGGCTGTCCAGTTCACCAACCAGGGATTGACCCACTTCTCCATAAGTGTGGTCATCAAAATATCATGGCGAACTCTATTGTACGCATCCTCGAAATCAAGCGCTGCCGCCATCGTTTCCTGTCTACTCTGGAACCCCTCATACTCATAGACGTCAAAGGCAAAAGTGGCTGCATTTGACCAGGTATCTTTCCCCAGGCCTCTTGGAAGAAGCTTCCCCCTTTCCAAAAAATCTTGCAGCTTAACAGCGACAATCTTCTCTAAAACTAAAAGTAAAACCTTCCCACAAATATAATATTTAACTATTTAATTTTGAAGGGTGATGATGATGATGATGATGATCCTTTACAAGAAAGTTGCACTGGACGCTGTGCCGCTAAGCCACTCCCCCAATCTAAATATAAAAGTGGCATGCTATCTCTCTACATCCCAACCCCACTCACCTTCCCGAAGCGACAAAATCAATTGTCCACTTATGTTTTCTTTTAGACATGATGATGTACTTTTGTCTAATTTCTACATCTGCAAACTACACACTATACACAACATCTCCAATATTGATTCTTTTGGCCTAGCACAGGAAATATGAAACTATACATTTTACAATAAACAGCAAAATTATAGTTTATGATAACTAGGGATGTTTTTTCCCCTTCAATGTTGATTCTCATAGCCTGGCACATGAAATATTCCGTTTTTATTTTACAAAATAAAAGAGTGCTGTACAAGACAGACAACTATGGAAGCATCACATTCAGCCCAAGGACTTAAATACTTGATGGTGGATGGTGGATGGTGGATGATGGATGATGATGATGATGATGATGGATGATGATGGATGATGATGGATGATGGATGATGGATGATGATGATGATGATGATGATGATTTTACTGCTTAGCTTCTGGTAGATTGCTGTTGTCAACACTGACTTCATAATGATATTTACAGCTTACCTTCTGGTAGATTGCTGTTGTCAACACTGACTTCAGGATCATGCCTAGTCTGAATGATTCCATTATGGAGTAGTTAAAGGCGGTGATTTTAAACAGACCAATCAGTAACATCAGCAGACAAATCCCATAGCCTTGCCACTCAGTACCTGGGACATGGTACTCCATGTAGTAAATGAGAACACTGCGAAACAAAGAAAGCATGATTAGACATAGTAATCTGCCCAGCTATATGTGAATCATATAAGCATAAGCATGGGTGATAATGGTTCACCATGTCTGAATAACAGAATCTCCTTAAACATTTGGTGTGCTGATGCCGAGGTAAGGGATTATACCCCTACACTGGAAAGTTGGACTAAAATGTTGACCTATCGTCCCTGACTTGGGGATGTAAATTACAAGTACCTCTGAAGTGAAAGTGGGTTCATTGAATACTGTTAATGGGGAAAGCTAATCCACATGCAAAATTCAGCCAGCACTACTAGAAAGTAGTGTGTATGGACCACACTCGAGTTCAAAGCAAGAAAGCACAAAACTTAACCCCTCAAAAAAAAAAATAAAAAGAAATAAATAAGAATAACAGAATCTTGGATCAGATCTGTGTTTGTGTCCTGGCCATGCCATGTGGCCAAACCATCCAGGTATTCATCTCCTTGAATTACCTTTGCTCTTTTAACCTTTGCTCTTTTAACCTTTGTTCTTTTAACCTTTATAGCTGTCATTAAGACTGCAATTATTTCTCCTCATGTGCTCAAACGATATTGACTGTCTATGTCTAATTTCTCTAATCAATTTTTGGCTTTATTTCTTGAAAGACTCTCTCATTTCTCCTCACAAAGTTCCCAAACAATCTCGACAGTCTATATCTAATTCCACTAATAAATTTACGGTTTTTATTTGTTTCTTGTTCTAGAAGAGTTGTCTCTTTTGTTTTTTATGTCCATCAATATTTCCTCAGAAACCACATTTAGTTTAGTTTAGCTTAGTTTAGTCAATGGATCAACATCACGGCACACGGAAGTAACCCATAAGTGCTTCGTTCTTCTCCTAACTCAAACCTGAGTTTGGAGAAACTCAGCACAGTGCACGAACTCCGTAGTACCGGCAAGGATCCTGAAATACTTTTGGTAGATTTTTAACTGAATATTTTGCCCGGGCAGCGCCGTTAGGCTGCTCTTTTTCGATTTCCAACTGCTAAGGGATTTTTTACGTGCGCAACAGTACACACGGATGTCTGATCTCACAACCCGGAGACCAGGGGAAATGTTATTACTAGAAGTCCACGTGAAAAAAATCCTGGACCACACCAGGGCTTGTACACCATACCTCGAGACCACGCAGCCCCCGGTTCCACCACATTTGCACTGCCATTAGATGTTTCTCTGGTTGTCTGCTCATTGTCCGTGTTTCACATGTTTACAATAGTATAGATTCTACATAGCATTTCAACACTCTTTTTTGTTGCCGCAATTAACAGCATTTTATTGGTGAGTATGTTTTCCACCTTGAAAATGTTACCCTTGCCATAATTAAATACAACAAAAGGCGTATTTACATGAAAGCATATTTGTATAATAATAAATATTCATACATACAATTCTTCTAATCCATATTACTTCTATGCCGGTCTCTGTGGCAAAGGGGTTACGGACGCGATTCAATATCCCGTATACCCAGGTTTGAAACACAGTGATGCTGGTTTTTTCAATAAAAGGTATAGGTGCCGGTCATTCAGAAAGCAATGGCAAACTATTGAATGCAAAACTTGCCCAGGAATCACAAACAGCCAAAAATACTGGGGTTGACTGCTACGTCCTGTGGAGTACATGCAACTAAATAAAAATTATTTCTTCTATACCAAATGCCAGGTTTCTGCAAAATTGTTTCAAATTATAATTTTAGTCAGTTGTTAGAACCCATCTTTCGCCTAATGTCCAAATTTTCTGCTTGATCAATTCATTTGGCAAGCCTTCATTAATCATTTACTAAAGCAGCATTAGATTTTTTAATGAATGTAAATAACACAGAACAATATGGCACATAGGTTGTTGAACTGTTATGGCCTTTGAGGTGTTTTTGCTCTAGGCTACAGTTTGCTTATGCATTTTCCTCATGTTAAGTGTGAGGAGCGATTCTATGAGCTGTGGATTTCATGGGAATACTTTTACATCTGTCCACGGTGGTTTGTAAACTGAATCTTCAGAAAAATGGTGGACTGGCTTAACTAGTTGGTTTTACCTTACGTTGTAATGTGTGTGCAACTGCTGGTTTTCTAGTGACTGCCACATCCAACCGTCATTTTAGTGGCGGACTGTTGTGTTGACATTCTGGCAGCGGCCTTATGTATGTTTGCCAGTGCATGCTGTTTGTTTTGTTGAGACTGCTGTTTGTTTCACTTTTCACATGGGACTGTGAAGGGTGTTTTGTGTGATATTAACTGGCACAGGAATGGAGAATTATGGGGGGGGGGGGGGGGGGGGGGGGAAGGGGGGAACCCTTTGCCGTGAAGTTAAAATTGCGACTAACGACTAACCCAGAACATACTAAACCATAAATTAATTTGGAAATGAATTGAAAACCATCATGGTCAGCCTTATACTGACGTACAAACAGATTCTTTAAACATAAATTCAAACAATCATATTAAACGTTATACTGAAGCAATAATTAAGTTTTTAATCAACTAAACAATGTATAATTAACATTATTGAGAAACAAAATAAATAAAAGTATCTTTCATATGTATTCAGGCGTGTTTGGTATATTATGCCAGCCCCATATTGGTCAGACTAAATGACAAGAGATACTGGTAAGAGCAAATGACAAGCTTTGCTGGCAAGAGTTAATAACAAGAATTGCTGGCAATAGTTAATAACAAGAATTGCTGGCAAGAGTTAATAACAATAATTGCTGGCAAGAGTTAATAACAAGAATTGCTGGCAAGAGTTAATGACAAGAATTGCTGGCAGTGCAAAGGACAAGAATTGCTGGCAAGAGTAAATGACAAGAATTGCTGGCAAGAGTTAATAACAAGAATTGCTGGCAAAAGTTAATAACAAGAATTGCTGGCAAGTGTTAATAACAATAATTGCTGGCAAGAGTAAATAACAAGAATTGCTGGCAAGAGTAAATGACAAGAATTGCTGGCAATAGTAAATGACAATAATAACTTAAAATATTAAGTTATAAGAAACACTGACAAGTGTAACTAACAACAGTTACTGACAAGAATAACTGACACATGGAACTAATAAGTGGAAGTGATATGTGTAACTGACAAGTGTAACTAAGGAATTTTAACTGACAAGTGTAACTGAGGAGCCTAACTGACAAGTGTAACTAAGGAATTATAACTGACAAGTGTAACTAAGGAATTATAACTGACAAGTGTAACTGAGGAGCCTAACTGACAAGTGTAACTAAGGAATTATAACTGACAAGTGTAACTGAGGAGCCTAACTGACAAGTGTAACTAAGGAATTATAACTGACAAGTGTAACTAAGGAATTATAACTGACAAGTGTAACTGAGGAGCCTAACTGACAAGTGTAACTAAGGAATTATAACTGACAAGTGTAACTGAGGAGCCTAACTGACAAGTGTAACTAAGGAATTATAACTGACAAGTGTAACTAAGGAATTATAACTGACAAGTGTAACTGAGGAGCCTAAATGACAAGTGTAACTAAGGAATTATAACTGACAAGTGTAACTAAGGAATTATAACTGACAAGTGTAACTGAGGAGCCTAACTGACAAGTGTAACTAAGGAATTATAACTGACAAGTGTAACTGAGGAGCCTAACTGACAAGTGTAACTAAGGAATTATAACTGACAAGTGTAACTGAGGAGCCTAACTGACAAGTGTAACTAAGGAATTATAACTGACAAGTGTAACTGAGGAGCCTAACTGACAAGTGTAACTAAGGAATTATAACTTACAAGTGTAACTGAGGAGCCTAACTGACAAGTGTAACTAAGGAATTATAACTGACAAGTGTAACTGAGGAGCCTAACTGACAAGTGTAACTAAGGAATTATAACTGACAAGTGTAACTGAGGAGCCTAACTGACAAGTGTAAAAACCAAAAGTAACTAACAAGAGTGAAAACCCTAATATGGCTGGGCTGGTACCACATTGTCACACGTTTACTTGATGATAATATCACGAAGTTATTACGATGATATGCTCATGATATTATCATCAAGTAAACGTGTGACATCTGAGGGCTACGTCCAATTAAGAACATTATAGAGAGTGTTGTCATTCTGAGATGTTTGTGGGCTCTTCGCTGAAAGAGAGGAGTTATTATCGTTGACTTCGTGCAATCAATTTAGACAGTACTGCGTCAAGAAATTAACAGCAACTCTTTGGTGTGTATAAGACGCCACATCCAAGAAAAACTGTCAGCGCGCGGGGAAAACGCGCGGCGGAGGTCACAGGCGAGCAGTTAGTTCACGTCAAGTCCACTACAGGTAAATTAACGGCGGTCAGCATGCATAAACAGACGAGGCGGGGACGCCAAGAATTAACGCAGGACAAATCGACCGGGAGAGTCGATTGCAGTAGCAGGGGTGTTTGTTCAAGGACAGCACAGGTAAATTCGAGTGGACAAAACAGTGTTTGTAACAAGTGCGGTCAGTCCTAAAGTGTGTGTGTTTGACAGGATTTAACCAAGGATTTAAGAAAATCAAAGATATTGACAGGTGTGTGTGTGTGCTGGAGGCAATCGCACTGTGTTGTTGCAAGTTGACTGGTCAAGATTATTCGACGCAGTAAATAGGACGGGTGGGTACACCAGCGTCCAGGTACTGGGGAAGTACATGTTTGGAAAACAGAGAAAAATTGGCAGTCGCTGATTTGACGGACAGTTGACTGAAGGGGATAGTAACAGTACCCCTACCGCAGCCGGGTGGGGCTGTCAAGTGTTTGTGTGAAAACTGTGTTACGGAGGAATTTTTCACTGAGAGTGATAAAGAGAAATTGAGGTGTCCGGCAAGGTCAAGGCCGTGGACAGTGGAAAGTTACTGAGATGTCCCATAGTGGAACTGGATAAACAAGCTGGTTTTGTGTGAAACTAGACTTTATGTTCGGCTTTGTTAAAAGCCCTTTGTGTTCATTACTTTATATCAGCAAACATTTTGTCAACGATTGATGACGTGGCGGCTCCGCGAACATAGTTGCATACAGTTGCCAAAAAGAACTGACTGTACAGAGTGAAAGCGTTGAACATTTATTGCCATTATTTTGATCTTTTCTTTTGGTGAATCTATAACATATATGATACAGCAAAGCGCCATCTCCGCAACGAGAGTAACAACAAATCGAAAGAACACTTTGGATTATTACCACGTACAGAGAAAGTACAATAACGTTACGGATATCACTATCATCTTCAACTTTTGTCGACAGTTGGAACTTTTGATCACCACGTGAATTCACGAACCACTCAACAAAACAACAAGTCGCTTTGAAATCTAGCGTCGTAAACATTTCGGAGAATTTAACACATACATTTCCAGCATATTGTGAAAAACTATTAACAGCAAAATAAGAACTTTTGGCGACGGATTTATGGGCACATATTTGTCGGCCAACGAGTTGGACATTCTGTTTGCTGCTCATTGTCTGATAAATATTGTTTTCGGTTGTTAAGCTGTTACTTGTATGTGGTCCAGTGTTTGTCAAGAGTAGGAGATTTGTTGGGGTGTTTCTCGAGAGTCGGGATACAGCACACAAATATATATTCTTTCTGGTGCTTACGATATTTTTGTAAGAAAAACGTTAATGAGTTGACGTATCGTGCAGGGGCATTGAAATAGTCTTAACCAATATCTAGAGCCGAGTTGTCTGACGTCAGATCTGTGTATATTTTCAGTATATATTCTTTTTCTTTCTCTCTTTCTTTTCGTTATATTTACATATAATATTTGTTGTGTTCGGATATATGTTTTTATTGTGATCTTTCGTCATTTCTGCTGTCTAGTGGTCTTGGTCAATTTATATTTTTATTTTACGCGCACTGTGGATGTCTCTACACAAGCTTGTGGTTTTACTGTGGTTTATTTCTGTGTCATCATCGTCTCCGTGTACTCAGCTTGTGAAGTCTAGTGTTGGATAGTCATCACTTAGTGTTATCATCCATTTGTTTGTATATGTATTTATATGTATGGTTAACAATATTTCCAGGGACTTTATGAACTTTTGGTCACAGATATATAGATATAAGGGAGTATAGGTGATACTTCCCTACCTCACTACCTAGTGCTTATAGAGTGACTGGGTGAGTACAGAGTGATATTGTAGCACTACGGATTTACGTACACAGGGAGTGTGGGTGTACTTAGGGAAGCGACACAAAGACTAACAGCAGAGTCGTCACATTTATAGTTGGCTGACAGACAGCAACGTGTCCACAAGTACAAGATGCCTACTTTAATGGAATATATTGAAGCAGGTGAACGAATAGGCCTGAAAGGTAAAGAGTTACAGGAGTATGCAGAAGCGAAAGAACAAAAGCAGACGGAAAGAGAGGAGAGGCATAATGAACGCGAGGCAAAGCGTCTACAGGAAGAGAAAGAGACGCAAGTAAAACTAGCTGAAATGGAAAACAAGCGTCTACAGGAAGAAAAGTTAGCTGAGAGAGAGACACACATGAGAATGGAAATTGAGAAAGAGAAGATTAAGATGGAAGCGGAAATTGCTATTAAAAAGTTAGAATTTGCATCGAAGGGTCAAAGTGAGGAAAGTAGAAAACCGTCGCAGTCGTCACAGAGATTAAAACTGCCATATTTTACGGACCGGGATTGCCTTGAGGCCTATCTTTCGAGATTCGAAGCATCAGTGAAGGTATTAGGCATCCCAGAAAGCGAGTACGCAATTAGACTGGGCGAGTATTTAACGGGTAAGGCCCTAGAAACAATGTTTAATTTACCTGTAGAAGAAAGGAACAACTACACTATCTTACGTCAACGTTTGCTGACAAAGTTCCAACTAACTGAGCATGGATATAGGACAAAGTTTAGACAGTTAGTGCCAGAGACAAATCAAGATTTCACAGACTTTGTTAACACTGTAAAGAATGCATTTAACAAATGGATGGAGCTTGCAGAAGTAGGGAAAGATTTTAATAAATTAGTAGATCTAATGTTAAGAGACAAGGTAGTATCTGCATGCAATTCTAATTTAGTGGCGTTCTTTGAGGAACGGAAGCCAAAGGACATAGACACAATGTCTCAGTTAGGGCAAAACTACATGACTGCACATCCTAACGTATCTATTGGGAAACTAATGAGTGAGGAAATAGTCTGTGCAGCGTACACTAAACAGGACCAGAATCCAGTCATCAGACCAAGGGCGAAAAGCGTGGATTCAGCACAGAAAGGTGAGCAGCAAGAACTTCAAGATAATGGTTTCCGAGGAAACAATGTTGGTAGAGTAGGACGGTACCCATATAGAAGAGGGAACTTCCAGAGACGTCCAAATTATGCCGGATGTTGGAATTGTGGGAGCTGGAGACACAGGGCAGCAGAGTGTGATGCACAACCATCAGATGGACCAACGAACAACACTAAAAGGGAGATTACTTGTTTCAAATGTGGAAAGAATGGGCATATCAGCCATCAATGTAGGATGAGAGAAACAGAGCACTCAAATGCAGCGCAAGTAATTGAGACGCTGAACAATGAAGATTGTAGTGGGTGCAAACCTCTCTTTGAAAAAGACAGTCAGCCAGTCCTAATATGTGGTCATACAGTGAAAGCAGGATCAGCAGTGCATGAAGGAGGCAGTTTGAAGCTGCATCAGGGATTTGTTAATGATAGACCAGCGTTAACAATTAGGGATTCCGGATGTACGTCTATCGGAGTGAGGAGAAGTTTAATAGATCCCTCGGATTATACAGGGAAAAAGATTAGATGCATAACATTCAACGGCACAGTAGAGTTCTACCCAGTAGCCATAATAACAGTAAAAACACCATATATCACTGGAAGAGTGACAGCGTGTGTTCTGGACTCACCAGTGGCTGATTTGATCATAGGAAATGTTATAGGAGTTAAAGATTGTACAGAAGAGGAAGTAGTTTATTGGGACCGAAAATATAGTGTAAGCAGTAACGAGGTAGTTACCACAAGAGAACCTAAATTAGAGAGTATAGCTGAGGTAGAAGAGGCACTTGAAGTAGACACAGGAACTCAGGACAAGGATAGTACAGCTGAGCAGATGAGAATGGATCCCAAATATAGTGCTAGTGGCTCCCAGAGACAAGATACTACTCTGAACAAATGTTCCCAAGGGTGTAGTAGAGTAGAAAATAGTCAGTCAAAGAAAGGTAGATGGTGCTTCGAGAGGAAGAACAAGGTTCTCACTCGCAGGTTTTCAGATAGCAGAATGGCACGTGGGCAAGTAGCAGTACCTTTAGCACATAGAGACCGATATACTAGAACAGCTCAGGATAGTGCATGGGCAGGGCACATAGGCAAAAGGCGTATGCAGCAGAAAGCAAGGTGCCAGATACATGGGCCAAGATTGAATAAAGAGCTCAGACTAAACAGAGACTCAAGTGTAACGGTGCAATATGCAGATAGGAAAGTTGAGTCAGGTCAAAAGAGTTTTCGCGACATTACTGACCCAGGGCTAGGGATAGCAAACAGATGTTGTAATTGTAGAGGTACCATGAGTCATGGGTACATGAAAGGTAGACACAGCATCGACAGGAATCAGAGGTGGGTTAATGCAAGAACAGAACCACCTGATATAGGGTCGGTACACAAATAGTATTGTGGGGTCGTGAAGTAGTAAGAGACCTGTGGGTACATAAGTATAATGATTTTCTATGATGTATTATTATTATGATGTGATGTATTAGTTCATGCATTGATACACAAGATAGATGGTTGTATTTATGTGTGATGAATATAGGAGTGTACTATGAGCATTTGATGTATTATGTAGTGTGGTAGCTAGAGTAAGGTGCAGCCATACTTAGGGCTACCCAGGCTATATGTCTGGGTCACATATTTAGTAAGTTTTAGTCTCCCAATGTTTGAAAACGAAGTTTTCTTTTAAGAGGGGGGTAATGACATAAGCCTGGGTCACTGACATTGAGTTGAGTGACCGGGCAGGAGGAAGAATGGAGATGAGAGTGGGAGACAGTAAAGTGACTGATCTGGCTACGAGGAAAACAATCAACCCTCAGAAATAATGGGGCGGATATGAGTGGAAATCCCCAGGGGGGGGGATGGGTCGAGGGAGAGTTGTGTGTTGTGTGAAGTCAGGAGACTGGAAAGGCAGTGAGAGAGGAGACCGACTGCGGGGCAGGTCGTTTAAGAGAGAGCTCCGTGTTGTGTTGTTCTGCTAGTTGTGAAGACAGGCCTGAACCCAGAGTGGGTTCTGTATTGAGTGTAGGCCAAAACCCAGAGTGGGTTCTATAGTTGAGCAGTGGCTCCAACCCATGTGTGGGTTGTATTGTGTGAGATCCAGCCGAGGATTGTAACTGGATTACCTGTCTTGTGGATTGAGATTAGAAGCCAGCCGTGAGAAGGCATTGATGTGTGCTGGTTAAATTGTGAGGAGGATATTTATATTCTATGGATTACGTTATGTTTCTGGATGTATAAACCTGTTCCGTTTGTCCGTCTTATTTCTGTAATAAAGGATTATGTGCGCCAACGGAATCTTGTTTAATGCCTGGTGAATATGCACTGCGGGGGTGAGTTACATTGCAAGACAGATATCTCCATTGACACACCATGAGTATCGTTACCTAGACAACGACCATCACACAATAATATCATGAGCATATCATCGTAATAACTTCGTGATATTATCATCAAGTAAACGTGTGACACACATTAAGGACGTTACATGTATGTTACATGTAAGCATCGTAAGGACATTGCTATGTGTCGCAAGACGAATGATGCGGCAAGTGCACGTACACATAATTGTGTCGGGAAATAGAATAGTATAGCGCACACTAAACGCACGACAGCTGACTTAGAGATAAAAATGTCATGTCAAAGAGTGACAGATAGAGACGGGGAAAGATCAAGGAAGGACGGCAAGAAGTTAGATCATCACAAGAGAATTCGAAAAGCTTATTTTGAAATGTGAACATCAGGAAGAGACGGTTGAGTGCAAGACGAAGGAATATATGAAGATATTCACAGTAAACCAACAGAAAGAATATGGGCAACGATGCACAATCTGATAGCTGAAGATTTGGACATGAAGGACAAGTAGGGCTGATGCGCCATTGTTGAAGATAACCAACTACTGAGAAGAAGTATAGAGAATCGTCCGATAAACAGCTGCGGCACAGGTAATATCAATATGTACAGTCAACATAGGTGAGTGTGAAATGGTTATCGCAAGATTGACAATAATTTGTATTGAGTTGCGAGAACAGAACAACAGGCACAATGGAAAATGCGAGTATGGATGATTATTTGAATTGTCCAGCATATTGTAGCGATCATTAAAGACTGTTCTCAATCAAACTGGAGCAGATTTAGCCTCACTTGTACGGCATTATTTCATAACCTCTTTTACTGTTGACCAGTTGGTCAGTTGATATTCCATTTGAGAGCCAGGCGTGTGAGCTGTTAATGATGTGAGACTGAGGACATTCTATATAATCATAGAAATCAGAGACACGAGCTAATACTGTCAATGAAGATAGCAAAACACTTCATGGCAGACATTACATGTAAGCATCGACATCAGTAGCAATAAATAGTTGTGGTAACCCTGGAAGTCAATAAGCCAGTGACAGAACCCGGGAGAATATGACGTCAACCACTCACTTGAGCATCATGGGCCCAGAAAGTGACGCAATGTCAGATAATAACCTTGTCCAGGTCATGGTGAAGAAGCTGAACCAGAACTGTTGGCACAAAACTCGAAACAAAGATGGTTCCTGTTGTCTCGCTAGCTTCTCATGGTTTGCAGGTGGATCCAGAAGCTTAGTGTACTCACAGTTCCGATTCTACGGATTCGAAGAGAAAGGGTAGATAATAGAACAACAAGTAATCATGATTATGATTAGTAAGAGTAGATAATTGAACCAGTAATTATGGTTATGTTTATGATTAGTAAAGGTAGATAACTGAACAACAAGTAATCATGATTATGATTAGTAAGGGTAGATAATTGAACAACAAGTAATCATGATTATGGTTATGATAAGTAAGGGTAGATAACTGAACAACACTTAATCATGTCTTTGGTAATGGTTATGAATAAACACCGAACATTCATTAATTAGTGACTGCACAGAGTAAAAGGAATAAATTGGTGAAACAGAACCAATCATGTGGAAAGAAACAGACAGATTGAAACAAATCAAGAAGTGACAAAAAACGCTGGTATTGGACACACACACTAAGAAAACCTGGCAATAGAATAACTAGAATATCCTGTCACTGGAGCCCACAGGGCAAATGAAATATAGGGAGACCTCAAAGAATACGAAGAAAACTATAAATAGACATGAATACTATGGAGAGGACACTGGCGAGCTACGCGAGATGGCAAGGAAAAGATGGCTTTCTGTGAGCTGGTTGAAGACATATGTTTCGATGGGAGAATAAGGGTAGAATAAGAAATAAGCTCTCTTATTGTGACGTCCTGGACTTGTCCACACAAGTTCTCAACAGTCTGAAGCCTCCACGGTTAGACTGGCATATGGTGCTGCACTATAGTTTTATAAACCAGCTGGCACTCCTGGGTTGATGTGGTCAATATCACAACATCTACCTTTAGTTCCAAAGATTCCACCTGGTATTCTAGTTAACAGGAGGGAGAGAGGCAGGGAGAAAGGAAGCCAGGCAGGCTGGCAGGCTGGAGAGAAGGAAGCCAAACAGCCAGACAGGAAGGAAGAAAGGAAGCCAAGCAGGCTGGCAGGCAGGAAGGAAGAAAGCCAAGCAGGCTGGCAGGCAGGCAGGAAGGAAGCCAAGCAGGCTGGCAGGCAGGAAGGAAGGAAGCCAAACAGGCTGGCAGGCAGGAAGGAAGGAAGCCAAGCAGCCAGTCAGGAAGGAAGAAAAGAAGCCAAATAGGCTGGCAGGCAGGAAGGAAGGAAGGCAAGCAGGCTGGCAGGCAGGAAGGAAGGAAGCCAAGCAGGCTGGCAGGCAGGAAAGAAGGAAACCAAGCAGGCTGGCATTCAGGAAGGAAGGAAGCCAAGCAGCCAGGCAGGAAGGAAGAAAAGAAGCCAAGCAGGCTGGCAGACAGGAAGGAAGGAAGCCAAGCAGGCTGGCATTCAGGAAGGAAGGAAGCCAAGCAGGCTGGGAGGCAGGAAGGAAGGAAGCCAAGCAGACTGGAAGGAAGGAAGGAAGGAAGGAAGGAAGGAAGGAAGGAAGGAAGGAAGGAAGGAAGGAAGGAAGGAAGGAAGGAAGGAAGGAAGGAAGGAAGGAAGGAAGGAAGGAAGGAAGGGTGAGCAGGCAGGGGTGGGCGGGCGGGCAGGCAGGCAGGCAGGCAGGCTGGCAGGAATGAAGGAAGGAAGGAAGGGAGGGAGAGAGGGAGGGAGGGAGTGGTTAATGAAATGAAGGTGTTTATTATGCGCTGTTCTACAGAAATCCTCATAAACTACTTGTATATTACTGCTACAGTTACTGAAATAAAAGCAAGTATAGTGTGTTTACTTTTTTCTGCCCCAATATAAAATTCCATATCTCAGTAATCAACTGAGGGAAAATGATGAGATTTAGCATATAACCTTATCGTTATGTCCACCCAACAAAAATATTTTTGTTCTGGAGATTGTACAGCAGATTTCAATGTTTGTTTATATGCGGTATATAATTTACGGCTCAGAGATTAAATCCATCATTTTAAAAGTATTACCAAGACACATCTGCACTTTTTTTTAAATTGTCTCGCAGCTTTCGTTTTGGCACAAACTGCGCGCATTTAAATGGGATTATTCAGAGGTGTCTCCGATGTGGGTTCTTTCATGAAACGTGATTATACAAATAAATATATAAATAAATCTTCCCATTGATATAATATTAATAGCTAATATTTTAATGTGTGATTATTGTTCAATGGGATTAAAAGTGAAATTGTGTACACTTCAAATCATCGCTATGAAGTTGTACACATATTTTTGTCAATAAGCTGATCGCAGGAAACTGTTTCATACTGTTACAAATCTTGAAAAAAGAACAGTGCATGCATTGTGTTTGAGTAAATGGTCATTTCGTCGATGGGTGCAAGAATATGGAATGAAACCAACACACGTTAAGCAAACGGTAGGTAGAAAGGCAATTGTAGACAGCTTTGACAAGGATGTCATCAGGCGAGTTATTATAAAAATGATGGATGCCAAAGAAACAGTGACTGTAAGAAAACTGAGGGTTGTGTTGAGAAAGAACAATAACATAGAGCTACTCAAAACAACTTTGTGGAAAATTATAAGGACATTATCTTCACTTTTAGAAAGTACAAGGGAGGTAGAAACATCCTTTGCGAGCAATCGCATTTAGGAGCCATGAGAAGCAGATACCTACGTGAAATAAGAGAAATGCACAAAGACAATTATGACATAGTGTATTTGGATTAGACGTGGATCAATGTGCACCACACAAGAGAAAAGGAATGGCAATCAATGGATGGAAAAATAAAGCGTTATGTGCCCAGTAGTAAAGGAAAGCGTTTGGTCATAGCCTATGCTGGTAGTACTCATAATGGCTTACTACAGAATGCTGGGCTCGTTTTCGTATCAAAGCATACAGACAATAGGGATTATCATAATGCGATGAATGGTAATGTATTTAGAAATTGGCTTGAGAATACAGTACTTCCATCCCTTGATAGACCGTCTTGTCTAATCATGGACAATGCATCATATCACAATGTTGTTGCCCAAGAAGACAAAATACCTACGGTATCGAGCACAAAAGAAGCAATTAAGATATGGCTCCAAAGGGAAAATATACCATTTCCAGAAACATATTTCAAGCTACAGTTGTTGTCCCTTGTAAAACAGACGCAGAAAAGCAAGAAATATCACATCGACAAGTTGATAGAAGAGCATGGCCATAGGTGCTTGAGACTTCCGCCGTAACATTCTCATTTAAACCCTATAGAACTTGTGTGGGCTAAAATTAAAGGACAGGTGGCAGCTGCCAATACTACATTCAAATTGTCTGACGTCAAGATACTAACCCAGCCCACGCTATTAAATATTGATAAAAGTTACTTGAAAAAATATGAGGACCATGTTTTGAAAGAGGAAGAGGACTATTGGAGAAAGGATGGATTGAATTTTATGCAACCGAGAGCAATCATCAACCTACTGGAATCGTCGGACACAGATTAAGGTCTGAGCAGATCGCAGACCTTAATCTACGTACACACTTACTGGTATACTTTGCTCCAACTATTCAGATGAATTGCAGGCCCTAAACATTACAGCATCAGCATAATGTCAATGGCAACAGTTTGTATTCCACAGTGATGAATTTTGAATTCTGCAAGCCCTCAGCGGTGACAAACAACTGTATTGAAAAAAAACAACACACACACACACTAAACGCATTGAATACCAACAGAAGAATAATATTGCGTTGGAAACTGACATATTGTGGCATAACAAGAAACGTGAGAGCAAACACGTTGTCAAATTAGGGGACAATACACATGCATATGAATCAATCTATAAACTTCAATGAAAAGAGGACCAACATCTTGGTCGTTAAGAAGAAAGCCCACTACAGAGACACTGACAACTATTTTCATAGTGCAAAACAGGTATTCATGTTCCGTCTCTGAACGATAAACAGCAGAGTAGACAATCTTTCACGAAGACTCAAAGCGGGTCTGTCACCCATGTGTACATGTGAACAAACTACACAGACAGCTGAACAGATCCTTAAAAATGGAAACACGATGACTAAATTGCGGTATCATTTTTGGTCACTCCACACGCACATTAACGCACAGCTATTTGGAAGCTTTCACGAACTCAATATAAAAAGCTAAATGCATCCTAGTAACATGAATACTTGTGTACACATTATTAACCAGCAGCTGAAGAAACAAGAAGGAAATGAAAAATAAGGTAAGAAATATACTCCGTCTACTTCCCTGTCAATTTACAAATTATTTACCCCATGCCTCTGTAAATTCTCTGTCTTTACTAATATTACACATTGCACCCCTCTTGGGATTCTCCGTGGTGAAGTGGTCAAGCCGTCTGACTTGGGCTCCGAAGGTTGTATCTTTGATTCTGGACCGTGTCCTTCATTTCACGAGTGCATTTTTTCGGAGACTCCCGAGGGTCGTCGCTGGAACTACGGAGTTTGTGCTTTGTGTGGCGCTTTCCGCGCTGCAGAAAGAAACTGAGCCATATGGGATAAAAACCCGGTGCAATGCAGCCGACCCTGTCGACTTTTAAGCTACTTCTTTTATTGCACCCACTCCCATACGAATCTGGCTATGCCTTGTACTTGTGTGCTTACCCGAAATGACGTTGCTTTACTGTAAGACTAGTTTGTTAGTGTGAATTCACTACATTTTCCCCAATACATCAAAGAAATGTCGCCACTTTCGATGATTTAAGTTGCTTTTGGACCTATCAAAGACATATTCCTTGGGTGGGCGTAAATATAAGGCGGCAGGAAAAATTTCATAATGATGCAACAGACAGTTTTCAAATTAATTTATCGTGAATGACGGCATTCATTTTTGGACATACTATAGTATAGTGCTCCTACCTTAGAAACACCCGGGGCTCTATTCTTGTCTGTAGAATGGGCCAGCAGCTGAACCAAGTTGTTCCCTGGGTCGATTCCATCAGTGTTGGATGTGTAACTGACTCTGCATGCCTTGTTCTTCTTTCTCCTGTGGCAGGTCAAGTTATCAGTATAAAATTTCATTGACAAACTATAATACAAATTGATGTAAACTTCCATTGACAAACTCTAGTAAAGATCATTTTCAATATAAACTTTCATTTGATAAACTCTGTTACAGATTATGTTATCAACGTAAACTTCCACTGACAAACTTTGTTACAGATCAGTTCATGAACATTAACTTTCATTGACAAACTTTGTTGCAGATTAAGTTGTTGTTTCTTGTTTGTTTGTTTGTTTGTTTGTTTTCTTTTTGTGTTTGCCTGCTTTGAAATCATGCATGTCATACTATTTCTAGTGCACTGAAATAATTTTGTCATGTGTATTAGCTTTCCCAATTACTAGTGTCCCTCACCATCAGGAGAACCCACTCTGACTTCTGAGGTACTTGTAATTTACATCCCGGAGTCAAGAATGAGAAGTCAACATATTAGTCGAACTGATCAGTGTAGAGGTAAAATCTTGGTTTCAGCACACTGGATGTTTAATAGTGAGATCTCTTATCCATTCGGCTATGCTTATCTCCACAGATTATGTTATCAATGTAAATTTTAACTGAAAAACTCTGTTACAGTTCATTTTGTGAATACACTTTCACTGATAAACTCTGCTACAGTTCATTTTGTGAATGTAAACTGACAAACCATGTTACAGAAAATTTTGTGAGTGTAAATTTTCACTGAGAAACTCTGTTACAGTTCATTTTGTGAATGTAAACTTTCACTGACAAACTCTTTTACAGTTCATTTTGTGAAAGTAAACATTCACTGACAAACCCTGTTACAGTTCATTTTGTGAATGTAAACTTTCACTGACAAACCATGATACAGTTCATTTTGTGAATGTAAACTTTCACTGACAAACCATGTTACAGTTCATTTTGTGAATATAAACTTTCATTGACAAACCATGTTGCAGTTCATTTTGTGAATGTAAACTTTCACTGACAAACCCTGTAACCATTCATTTTGTGAATGTAAACTTTCACTGACAAACCCTGTTACGATACTTTTTAATGTAAACTTTCACTGATATACTCTGTTGCATATCATTTTATCAATGTAAACTTTCACTGACAAACTGTTTCAAATCAATTTATCAATGTAAGTATCTCTGTTACTTATCAGTTTATGAATGTTAACTTTCACTGACAGACTCTGTTACAGATCAATTTATCAATGTAAACTTTCATTGAAAAATTATATTACAGACCAACATAAAGTTCATAAACTTTCACTGACTGACAATTACAACCATTTATCAATATAACCTGCATTAACTATGTTAGATATAATTATATCTATGCAAATTGACTTGTCTGACCTCCCTGGTCTAGGGGCTACATGACTTTCTCCATAACCCCGTATACACTCGCGAGTAATGTAACAACGTGCGCGAGAATTGGTAGCGGTTTTCTCCGCGTTGGTAACTTATGGGTTATGTGAGCCGGTCGCTCAGAAAGAAATGGCAAATTACTGAGCGTAATCTTGCCAAGAAATCAGCAATCAGCTGAAAGATGCTGATATTTACAGCGATGTCCTGTAGAGGGTTAAAAAAAAAAAATAAGTTGCATGTCCTTCACAGGACGTAGCAGTCAAACCCAGAATTTTCGCTGTTCGTGATTCCTGGGCAAATATTACGTTCAGTAGTTTACCATTGCTTTCTGAACGATCGGCTCCTATACCTTTTTTGAAAGAAACCAGCACTGCTGTGTTTCGAACCTGGGTATATGCGAACACAAAAAAAACTTACTCAAAACATTCCGCCTTATGTGAATAACTGTATTAAATGTAATATTTAATCATGTCAACTTTAATTTAACGGATTCAGTGCCAAACATAAAGTTAGTTTGGGTGGACCAAACAAAACTTAATGACAGAAAATGGGTAGCAGGGATGTGATATGGTTATACTTATGTTATACTAAAGTTGTTAACGTGGAAGCAGACAGTGATAACATTTCGATGATACTAAGTCCATGGCAGATATGGGAAGTCGCTTAAAACAAGGTCGTTAATAATAATAATCTCATGGCACTCTATACTTAATCCGTCAACACGGTACTATTAATTACTATAATTACTAATTACTCATTACAGATAAATTTATCAATGTAACTTTAGATTGAGTAAGTAGCAAATAGCATGAGTGTATATTACTTTCAAACAGACGCCATATACATATCGGCTTATAGTTTAGTTTACAACCGTCAAAACAATCTGGAAATACAACTACAATATATAACTGAGTCCTGTTATAGGTCACCTAATGTTCTGACAGCGCAGAACTTCGCCTGCCCACAGCTGGTCAAACCTGGGCATGTTGTGGTCACAGGTCATGTCCGGGGGCAGAGGCCACAGGTCAGACTCCACGAGTACTCGCTGAAAACCGGTCCGGAGAAGTCTGAAATAGAGGTCGTGGTTGATGCTTTAGAAATGGTTGTAGATCAAAATATATGAGTGGCAAACACTAATGATAGGATTGATACATTGATTTGATATCAATATCAAATTACCTACAAACCTACCTACACTGTCTGTCTGTCTGTTGATCGATCGGTTAGTCCGTCTGTCTGCCTGTCTTGCAATATATGAATATATGTCTGTCCGCCTATCTATCCAACAATATCTGTCTGTCTGTCCAGCAGTATCTGTTTGTCTGTCTGTCCAGCAATATATGTCTGTCTGTTCAGCAATATCTGTCTGTTCAGCAATATCTGTCTGTCTGTTCAGCAATATATGTCTGTCTGTCCAGCAATATCTGTATGTCTGTCCAGCAATATCTGTATGTCTGTCTGTCTGTCCAGAAATATATGTCTGTCTGTCCAGCAATGTCTGTCTGTCTGTCTGTCTGTCTGTCTGTCTGTCTGTCTGTCTGTCTGTCTGTCTGTCCAGCAATGTCTGTCTGTCTGTCTGTCTGTCTGTCCAGCAATGTCTGTCTGTCTGTCTGTCTGTCTGTCTGTCTGTCTGTCCAGCAATATCTGTCTGCCTGTCTAGCAATATATGTCTGTCTGTCCAGCAATATCGGTCTGTCTACTTGACCAGCAATATATGTCTGTCCAGCAATATCTGTCTGTCCAGCAATATATGTCTGTCTGTCCAGCAATATCTGTCTGTCTGTCCAGCAATATTTGTCTGTCCACTTGACCAGAAACATCGGTCAGTCTGTCCAGAAATATATGTCTGTTTGTCCAGCAATATCTGTCTGTCTATCCAGCAATATATGTCTGTCTATCCAGCAATATCTGTCTGCCTGTCCAGCAATATCTATCTGCCTGTCCAGCAATATCTGCCTGTCCACTTGAGCGGCAATATCGGTCTGTCTATCCAGAAATATCTATCTGTCCAGCAATATCCGTCTGTCTGTCCAGCATTATCTGTCTGTCTGTCTGTTTGTCCAACAATATATGTCTGTCTGTCCAGCAATATCTGTCTGTTTGTCCAGCAATATCTGTCTGTCTATCCAGCAATATCTGTCTTCCTGTCCAGCAATATCTGTCTGCCTGTCCAGCAATATCTGTCTGTCCAATTGAGCCTCAATATCGGTCTGTCTATCCATAAATATCTGTCTGTCCAGCAATATCCGTCTGTCTGTCCAGCATTATCTGTCTGTCTGTCTGATTGTCCAGCAATATATGTCTGTCTGTCCAGCAATATATGTCTGTCTGTCCAGAAATATCTGTTTGTCTGTCAGCAATATCTGTCTGCCTGTTCAGCAATATCTGTCTGTCTACTTGACCAGCAATATCTGTCTGTCTGTCCAGCAATATCTGTCTGTCTGTCTGTCCAGCAATATCTGTCTGTCTGTCTGTTTGTCCAGCAATATCTGTCTGTCTGTCCAGCAGTATCTGTCTGTCTGTCCAGCGATATATGTCTGCCTGTTCAGCAATATCTGTCCTTCTACTTGACCAGCAATATCTGTCTATCTGTCCAGCAATACATGTCTGTCTGTCTGTCAAGCAATATCTGTCTCTCTGTCCAGCAATATATGTCTGCCTGTTCAGCAATATGTGTCTGTATACTTGACTAGCAATATCTGTCTGTCTACTTGACCAGCAATATATGTCTATATGCCTGTCAAGGAATATATCATATATGTGTACCTGAATGTCTAGCAATTTCTGCATGTCAACCTGCATGGAGTTCTAAATATAACTTATCGCGTTTAGACGCTCTAAATATGGCCAAACAGAACGTTGCGGCGGTTAGCCTTCATCAGCAAACAAACACATTCACAAACACAACATACAGTCAAGGAGAACTCCTGTGACTACATTAGAAGGTGATGACAGGACGAGAGGAACAAATGCATGGAAAAATGGAAGCAATGAAGAGGAAATGAGAATTGACAAAATGTTAATTGAAAAGAATGTTAGTCGAAGAAAATGTTTAATAGAAAAACTGTTTATAGAGAAAAAAAAAAAAAAAAAAAAAAAAACTGTATACTCACCTCACGTCGTACGTGAGGTGAGTATACAGTTTTTTTTTTTGTTTTTTTTTCTCTATAAACAGTTTTTTCTATTAAACATTTTCTTCGACTAACATTCTTTTCAATTAACATTTTGTCAATTCTCATTTCCTCTTCATTGCTTCCATTTTCCATGCATTTGTTCCTCTCGTCCTGTCATCACCTTCTAATGTAGTCACAGGAGTTCTCCTTGACTGTATGTTGTGTTTGTGAATGTGTTTGTTTGCTGATGAAGGCTAACCGCCGCAACGTTCTGTATGTGTCGTAACTCTGTTATGTAAAGCTGCACTACTTTGTGTCATTATATATTGTTTAAACTTTCACAGCTTTACCGCAGTTCCACCAAATTTTATGCATAAATATGGCCAAGTGCTGTACATACGAGGGTAAGTTAATAAGTAAGTCACAAATGGCTGTAGAAAAATATCTGTGGGATGGCAGGTAAGTGAAAACAGGCCCACAGTTCCATGTAGCAGGTTTGGGAGGACAGATAAAACAATGGGATAAGTGCATCAATATTGGTGGAAATTATGTTGAGAAATAAAGGGACAGTGTATGTATAAAAATAAACTGGTTTCAAGTTGTTATCATATTTAGTTATTTTTCTACAGCCATTTATGACTTACTTATTAACTTACCCTCGTACAATTGTTATAGGAAATATTTCACGGATGGCTAGTACAGGCAATTGTCGCTAAGTAAAGGGGTTCAACGCGAAAGAATCGGGTCCTATCTCAAACAGCCCAGTCTCTTTCTGCAGAGCGGCATGTTAAAAGCATCGCCCAGAGCATTAACTCTGTAGCTCCAGCGACGAGCTCCTGAGGTCTCGGATAAAAGTGCACCCTGAACCGAATGACGGACATTGAAAAACGAACTCACGACCTTTGTATAGCGAGGCAGGCAGTTTGACCACTCCGCCACTAAGACCCCTTTTTATTCCCCCCCCCCCCCCCCCACTCTTTTTCAGTGCATTTATAACAAGCAAATAAAAAAGCAAGTTCCGTGGAAGGAACATGGTGTGGATATTTGAAGTGTTGGAACCATC
Source organism: Cepaea nemoralis (assembly GCA_014155875.1). Lineage (NCBI taxonomy): Eukaryota > Metazoa > Mollusca > Gastropoda > Stylommatophora > Helicidae > Cepaea > Cepaea nemoralis. Next base: position 157,461 of record JACEFZ010000825.1, read on the forward strand.
ACATTCTCTAGGACTGAGTGCACGGGGGATTAGGGCGTCAGTCTCTCCCTCCCATGGCGAGAGCTGGCATCGCACTATTTGTCAAGTGGACAGACAGATATTGCTGGACAGGCAGACAGATATTGCTGGACAGGCAAACAGATATTGCTGGACAGGCAGACAGGTATTGCTGGATAGACAGACAGATATTGCTGGACAAACTGACAGACAGACAGATATTATCTGCGTATTATCAGCGTAATGTCCTGACCGCCAAACCAACGCGCCCGCTACCCATTGTCGTGTTATTTCTGAACGTGTTCACCACAAAGATATCATTTAGATTCTATTTGTTACATTTTACGTTGCCAAGCGTTTTGTTTTTTTGTTTTTTTGTTATTCAGACTAAACGTGAAATTGTTTAAAGTTGATTGCATATCCTTTACAGGGCGTAGCTGTCAACCCCAGCATTTTTTGGCTGTTTGAGATCTCATGGCAAGTTTATGTTCAGTAGTTTGTCATTGCTTAAAATTGTTTCATTCATCAAGTGCCATGCCGATAAGCATGGACGGTCATGATTCGCCATCTCACTTGATCACCAGAGTCGTGGATCAGCTCAGTATCCTTGTAAAATTGTTTAGCAAATCCAATAATTGTTGAGGTTTGTTGCAACGGCTTGTAAAAGAATATGCAACTAACTGTCGTTATTATAATATTTCGCATTTTGTGGGATGCGACTTCCGTGTGGCAGACATGTCAAGGACGTACAGATGAGGCTCAAGCCTCACCTACCTGACCATCCAAAAGTAGTACAGCTGGGATATGGCTGAGGCTTCCAGCAGAGGGCACTGAGGCTGAGGAGTGGAGCAAAATGACATTTTACATTAAACACGAGCACTTTCAAAATAAAGCTAATAGACGAACAACAACAATCACACCCCCCCCCCCCCCCCGAACATCTTATTCTTTCACAAAATCGACTAAGACATAAACAAGTTTTGAGAAAAGTTAGTTGCATATTCTTTACAGGACATCGCAGTCAACAGCAGCATTTGTTGAATGTTTGTGACGTTTACGTTCAGTAATTTGCTATTGCTTTTTGAACGAGCCATTGCTTTCTGAACGAACGGCACTCATAAAAATTTTTACAAACCAACAGAAGGCGGTCTGCTGCCAAATCTTCCGCAGCTATGTTTAGAAAGGGGTATGAGGGATTACGAATTGCATTCATAAGCCCTTGGCCACGAAGCCGGCTGGGTATAAAAACCGACAGTTAATTATTTTAGAATGCACATCTTTTCCCATCAGTCGACTCGACGCGTTATCGAGATCAAGTCGCCTTATCGGATAACGCAGAGGATGCCTCGCGTTAAAAGTGCCGCGCAAAGACACGCGCTATATACAGCCGGGAAGAAGAAGGTAGAGGCGAGGAAGGCCGCTACGACTGCTGAGCCTATATCTACGAGCAGCAGTCCGGCTCCTATACCAGCTGAAGCCGTCCCAGTTGATGAAGAAACCACAACTCAAGGCAGCAGCAGCCGGGAAGTTCCAACCAGCTCCAAGACGATGCAGCCCAATCTTCCAGTGATCTCCACACAGGAGGAAACAACAGCAACATCTGAGGACTTCACCGGCAGAATACTGCTCAAACAGACAAGCGAGGGTGAAGCTAAGCTGTCGGCGCTACCAACAGACAAGATAATCAGTCTGTTGGAAAACGAGCTGGGAAGACACAGCATCAACCAGCTGCGCAAGACACCTGATGGAGTAGTGGTCTCCATCAACAAAAACCCAAAGACCACAGCACTGATACAGAAGATCGCACGAGATGAGAAAGCCGACATCAAGCTTCACCACGGCATCTTATTGGAAGCCAGCCGACACAACATGATGAAACGATGGGTCGTTAAACGAGTCAAGACCCATATCACCAACGACCAGATCAGGGAGTTGCTGACAAGAGAGAACCACAAACTCAAGATCACCAGTGCCGAGAGGATCATCGGAAAGAACAACATCCCCTCTACTGTCGTCGTCGTAACATCAGAGGACCGATTGATCCCTCAGTACATCAGATGGGACAAGAGAGACCAAGTTCCAGAGCACTACATACCGAGAGTGCTGCAGTGCTCTAAGTGCCAGAAGTTTTGGCACACCCGTGCCACCTGCAAGAGTGAGGTTGAGGTTTGCAGATACTGCTCTGGACCTCATCCATACAGCCAGTGCCAGCATGCAAAGATAGACAAGGACTTCAGGAGGCCTAACAATAACAGAAAATGCGCCAACTGCCTCGGCAACCACGGCGCCAGGTACCTCGGCTGCCCCTGCCACCAAGACAGCAAAGAAGCCATGAAAATCGCCATCAAGTCTAACCTACCATATAAGGAAGCCAGGAGGCAGTACGAGGCGACCAACCGACTCACCAAAAATGACAAAGCGCAACTGGAAGGCCAACTGAAGGACCTGAGAACACAGTTCAAAACCATGGAGGAAGGAAAAGTCAAGACGCAAGAAACACAGATAACAGCCGCTCAGCGCATCCTGGACGAAACGAAGCAAGTTCAGCAGAAGATTGAGCAGGATGTCGCTCGAATGGCTGTTATACAGGCTGAGACAGAAGAAAGGCTATCAAGCAGGGAGAAAGAAAAGGACAAGAAGCAAGAAACACAGACAACGACCGTTCAGCGCATCCTCGACGAAATGAAGCAAGTTCAGCAGAAGATAGAACAGGATGTCGCTCGAATGGCTGCTATAAAGGCTGAGACGGATGAACAGCTACTTAAAATACAAGACACTTTTCATGAGATGCTCGACCTGCTCCAGACCAAGACCCAGACAGCCACACCCGAACCAGAGGATACAAGAGCACAAACAGAAGAAGAAGCAACAGAGGAAGAACGATATCGCTCACCACCAAGATCCGACTGGCGAACGCCGAGAAGATTCGAAGGCAACTCACGACGGGGAAATAGGAGGAACACCAGGAGAGACGACAACTGGTAAAACTCCCTGAAGGAAAACAGCACCATATGACGGGGTGGGTACCCAATTACTCCGGGCCTCAACAAGTGCGCGACTCTGTCCAGACATGAAAAACATCATCAAGAAAGTATCGAACGCAATCAACCCATCAGAAGCCGGGAAGCTGACAACAAGCAGCCCAAAGTACGAAAGACAAACTTCAAGCTACACCATAGACACCCTACATAGCCAAGTCGAAACCCGAAGGCTGAAAGGGGGTACTCGTACCAAAATTTGGATTGGATTGGATTTTAGAATGTGGGGCTCTGTGGTGTAGGAAATAGTGCGACTGCATTTCACAATAGTTTAGTTTAGTTTAGTCGATGGATCAACATCACGGCACACGGGTGCAACCCACACGTGTTCCGTTTTCCTCCTAACTCAAATCTGAGTCTGGAGAAACTCAGCTCAGTGCACGAACTCCGTAGCACCGGCGAGGATCCTGAAAATACTTTGGGTAGATTTTTAACTAGAAATTTTGCCCGGGCAGCGCCGTTAGGTTACTCTTTTTTCGATTTCCAACTGCCAAGGGATTTTTTACGTGCGCAACAATACACACGGGCGTCCGATCTCACTACCCAGAGACCGGGGGAAATTTATTACTAGAAGTCCTCGTGAAAAGATCCCGGAATCACCGGGGCCTGAACCCGGGACCTCCAGCACTCGAGGCGGACACCATACCTCGAGACCACGCAGCTCCCCCGCTTCACAATTCCCCGACATACGGAGTAGAGGGTTCGAAATAAGCCCCTGGCGATTTAAAAGCAGACCGCTTGGCGTTTATTTCGATTTATGAGACGTCGATCGTTCGGAAGGTAATGGTAAATTGACTGACTAGCATCTAAGTGAGTTCATGTCAGAATTAAGCGTGCCGCATGCTTTCAAGCAGATTGCACGCGTCGACTGAACGGTTGAAAACATTATTGAAAAGAGTCAGTTGATTGGAGATCGTCACAGAAACTGGACGGATAAAAAAGTCGAGTTGGCGATGGAAAGAGATTTCCCCCAGGTGAATGTTGGGTGATATTTGCTGGTTGATTAACTTTCCCATTATCAATCTCTCTCGCCATCCGGTTAACCCAGTCCGACTTCAGAGGTCTCTGGCAATCCGGCTAACCCAATCCGACTTCAGAGAGGTTCGGAAGCAGTGGCGTGCAGAGGGGGGTGCGACGGCCTCGTGCATCAAGCCGGGAGGGGGGCATCCAGTTACGGGAGAGGAGGCAGCACAGTGCAGTCGGAGGGGAGGAGGAATGAATGAGGTAAAAAACAATTTAGGGGCATCCAGTCAAGGGGTTGGCCCCGGGCATCAAAGAACCTCTGCACGCCACTGTTCGGGAGTCTCCGTGGCGAAGTGGTCAAGCCGTTTGACTCGGGCTCCGAAGGTTGTGAGTTCGATTCCGGGCCGCGTCCTTCGGTTCACGGGTGAATTTTGTCTTAGACTCCTGTGGGTCGTCGCTCGAGATACGGAGTTCGTGCTTTGTGCGACGCTTTCCGCGCTGCGGAAAGAGACCGAGTCATATGGGATAAAACCCGGTGCAATGAAGTCGACCCTGTCGACTTTTAAGCGACTGCAGAGGTACTTGTAATTTACGTCCCCAAGTCAAGGACGAGAAGTCAAAATATTAGTCCAGCTGACCGGTGTAGGGGTTGAATCCCTTACCTCAGCATCAGCGCACCGGATGTTTAAGTTTCTGTGTCATCTCTTGAAGCGGTTTTAGGTATATGGTGCTTGTCCCATATTTTTTATAGACTGATCTTCATTTGACAGGTGATCTTTTTTTATTTTTTTTTGCGTTGTCTCGCTTTAAACTTAACCGAAGCTCATACACATGGGACTACTTCTAATAGCACTAGACTGAATTTTTACGCGTGGATTAATTTTCCCTATTATTAATGCCCCTCACCATCGGTTGAACCCACTCTCACTTCTGAGGTACATGTAATTTAGGTCCCCAAGTCAAGGACCAGAAGTCAACATTTTAGTCCAACTGACAGGTGTAGGGGGTTGAACCCGCTACCTCAACATCAGCGCATCGGGTGTTTAAGAATGAGCGCTCGTATCAATTTTGATGTGCTGACATTCAATTGGCAGATGATTCTGTGGATATTTCACCAGGCGCCTTAACCTTCCAGAATATTCCCCAGGACCCGCTTTAGGCTCGGACAACCTGGCAGTCCAGGCCGACTTTAAATAAAAGAACATCGGTCTAGAACAGTAGTTCCCAAGCTTTTCAAGCAGAGGGCCATATCTACAATTTTCGGTAGTTAAGCGGCCACACCGTTTAAAATTGTAAAAGTCGTGCAATATAATTCCTACCTTTCATAACTTTCGTCAACAAAATTCTAAAACTTTAAAAGCAGTCGGTGTCAGTGCTACACTGCGGTCATTTTTTTTTTTTTTTTTTGGTTTAAAATCAAAAGTTTATTTAACATTACTTAAGTTCAGATGTCAGTTTATCAATGTCTGGGCGCAAGTCTCATGCCAAAAGTCATCAGCGCAGCTAGGTTACTGTCGGTGAATCTGGAAAGTTGCTTTTTTTTTTTAATATAACGGTCATTGCGGAAAATGACTGCTCGCAACTGTAAGTCGAACCAAAACGACAAATGTATCTTTGAGCGAATGAATGCAAGTGGTCAGATTGTTCGACAGGCAATAGTCGCCAGTATGAAATCATATGATCAGCTGAAGGTGAAGCAGGCAGTTCCAGAAATTTACATCTCAGTGCAGAACTGCATTTCAAATCAATTACTTCGTGCTGAAGGTTTTGCTGTAATTTACAGAGCTTAGCATCAGTAAATACGAACGGATTTATGAAGAGGGCAACATTATCCTCCTCTATTGTGAACTCTTGAAATCTCGACTCAAAGATATCCAGAAGACTTTCAACTTTTACTTTGTACTGTAACAAGTCCCATTTCTTTTCCACCCCAAGCGTCTTCAAAGTTGGAAACGCCCCTAAAAAACCTATAGTCAGCTGTCCGATAAACAGCCGTATTCTCATTTTAAATGAAGAAATATCATCGCACAAATTTGTGAATTGGTTTCCCCCCACCCCCCCCCCCCCCCCCCCCCCCTGAATCCTCGCATATAAAGAGTTTAAATAAGACGTGATGTCCACCAAAAATGCCAGGCCATTAAGCCAGTCATCGTTCAGCAGACATTCCCGTTCTGTTGGCAATTCATTTATTTCAGAGAGAAACAGATAGAGTCTATATTACATTAAATAACGAGGCCTCGCGTGCCATTTTCTGACAGCTGGCGGATCACAAGAGGCCGCGGGCCGTGGTTTGAGAACCTCTGGTCTATAAGGTGATTCAAACACCAGGCCAGCAAGCAAGCGCGCTATCCCTGCACCATCACGACTCGTCCTACCACAGTACACTGTAGGTAAGTAATTGTTGGTATTCTGTCAATAGTAGCCAAAACATAATTACCGCATGTAAGGAGGTGTAGCCACGTTTGCTGGCTGCAGTACCCGGTTGTTCGGACCAGCAGTTGAGGAGGAAGCATGTCAGAGACAGGACAAACATGATGTAAAACAGGACCACGTCCACGAAGTCCTCGGTGTATTTCTGAAAATACCGTACACATATTCAGTGCAAACGTATCATTTATAACTGGCAATCTATTATTTCATTTCAATGTCTTTCAAAATATAATCACATTAAGCCGGGAGTGCAGGGAGTGGCCAGCAGGGGCCACGGAAGTGGAAATCCAGCAACTAATTCAGGACAATGCTCACTCGGGTGATGTGATTATCTACACAGATGGTTCGGTGTCAAGAGGTGAGAGAAGTGGCTGGGGGTTCATAGCCAAAGCTAATGGTCGATGTTTGGGGCAGGAGAGCCTGGCATATGATACCACAACATCCAGCTTAAGAATGGAGGTGGAGGCAGTCACTGCGGCTCTCCGCTGGATGGAGAATACGACACACACACACACACACACACACACACACACACACACACACACACACCGTGATTGTAACTGACTCAGAAAGCATGCTGACGAGGGTGAGGACGGGCAGACTTCGTGCGGAGTGGCTTGCTTCGCTTCGGAGGTCACGGGTGACAAGCATCGCCTGGATCTTTTCTCCGGGGCATGCCGGTGTGCTGGGAAATGAACAGGCGGACAGATTGGCTGGCTCTGCGGAACTTGATGGAGTATTGATACATGACAAGGCAGACGTGGTTGCGGCCTTGTGGGAGCACGTGCACACCTCGGAGGAGCAAATGGATTACCATGGTCTGGCAAGAATGAGACAACGAGGAGTGACGAAGGGATCTGGCCGACGCTCAGAGGAAAGGCGAGACGGACTTATAATCAGATTGCTACTGGTACTATTGGTGTTGGAACTCTTCACTGGCTGCTGAGGATGGGGACGGAGCACTTATGGGAATGCCCCGAATGCTGTGATGTCGATTCCTAAATCAATCAATCAATCAATCAATCAATCAATGTCTTTCAAATTTTACTCTGAGGCGCAGTCGCACTTTGTGAGTTGTATTAGAAATTGACATTTCACGCATATACATATGAACACACATCATATGTGTGTGTGTGTATATATGTATGTATGTCTGTGTGCTGAGTTGCGTCAAGAACCGACATCACGTCGTTCTGAACATTCCCTTACGCGTTCCGTCCTCATCTTCAACAACCGGCGAAGAGCCCAACACTGATTGTACCAGCTGCAGTCTTATTATATATCCGTCTGGCCTTTCCTCGTAGAACTGAGTGTCAGCCAGATCGTGTGTTCATTCTCTGCCGCACAATTCTCTCCCGGCTATGATTGTGTATATGTTATTCTTCACTATGCACACGCTCTGTATATAATTTCTGTTAACGCCGAATATTGAGCGGCGTTCACCAAACCCAACACCCCACATTGTGCCAACGGCTTTGGGCGGAAGAGCGCAAATGGGAGGGTACAATCCTTACCCTAGTGCGAGGAACTGCAACCTAAAGACTAAATGTCATGGCAGGGCAGACCAGGCCCTAAGCTTTGGTCGGCAACTGGTCTAGGATCGAAGCTCCAACAGGCGGACAGTTAGAGCATTGCTCTGCTGATCCGACAGTTTCTGCAGCCTGTTTTGTTCCAGGCGTATTGGTGTTACCTTTCCTCTGGAGACCGAGAGAGGGATTGTGCCGCATGGGCAACACATGGTCTTTAAATCAGCCCAGGCTTTGTGCTATGGAAAGGTAATTCTAAAGAACAAACATGTATCAAAAACTACTAAGAAAGCCTTTACAACACAATATTCCTACCAAATCTATGTTACCTATGCCAAACCTGGACAATGACAGAAAAACAGAAAAGAAAAATCACAACAACAGAAATGAGATTCCTGAGAAGAATACTCAATGTATCAAGACGAGATAAGATCAGAAATGAAGAAATCAGGACTAAAGTGGGGATTATAGCTGCACTAGATTTTATTAGAAAGCGGCAAGCCAAATGTTTTGGCCATGCAAGTAGGTTACCAACTAACAGTATACTTCTTCTGCGTTCATCCCGAGTTTTTTTGTTTTTTTTCCGGAGGTGATTGCGTTGTGCCTGTTTACAGCAGAGCTGCGTTCCTGCGCCGTTAGGCCGACACATCCGACTTCTGCGAGGGGGGGGGGAACAGTATACCACAGCAAGCAATGATGTACAGATTAGAGGGAAACAGAAGAAGAGGCCGACCACGTAAACGATGGACGCAGGGGATAACAGAGTCCATGGGAATATCGATACATAAAGCCCATAAGCGGGAACTCTACCGCTGTTTATACTTTACCTCGACACCGCAAGGTACAAGAGGAACATGATATAGTGGTTTTGAAAGAAAGGTGCTTGAAGGCATGATACCTAGACCGTGGTCGACATACATCAAGGTGGACACTAGAGTTGTATAAACACCGCCGTATGAAGCAAACACAACATGACTTTTCTGATCATCAGATGCCATAAGCCTTTTTTCGAATGCTTCAGCCATTTGATCTTCTTTACATTCTCGGCGGCGAGCTGAATTGTTAACGACTCCCAAGTGTCTTTTTCAGTTTGTGCATTCACACCCTGTACATCAGCTTCGAAAAATACGTTAACCGATTATAATAATCGTCCCAAAAATTCGTGGCTATCTGACTGTCCAAGAGCCACTCTGACCTCGGAAATGCGGACGTCAGGCACTTTGTGTACCGCGATCCCTATTTTCTCATGGCCTTTATCTAGTCCAGGATATTTATGCGAGATTTTCGTGAAATTCGTGTTAATTGCTGTCAGAATTTTTCATATGAAGATTGACATCGAAAAGACCGAATTTATGACAATGCAACGAACACCGGTGAAATATATAGTAAACATACATGGGGAAATCATGTTAGAGAATACAAGTATCTGGGCAATGTATTAACAGGGGATGAAAGACCGGATTGACATATACAAACGAGAATACAGAAAGCTAACATCACTACCAAATATTGCTTGTTCTAAAACATCGAAACATCAACATGCATACAAGAAAAACGCTCATTATATAATAATAGAATAAACAAGACAAGACAGATACCTGCTCCATGGCTAGACTGTAAGCAGGGATGACTGAAGCCAGTGACATCAAAGTCCAGAATAAAAACTGTAGAATGGAAGCGGTCACACCATGTCGACGCTCATACTGACCCAGAAATGCGGTTGTAGTCTGCAAATATAATTACTTATATTGTCTGTAATGTCATGTAAATATGAGCAAGCATCACCTGGATCTTTTTTCCGGGACATGCCAGTGTGCTAGGAAATGAATAGGTGGACAGATTAGCTGGCTCTGCAAAACTTGGTGGAGTATTGATGCATGACAAGGCAGACGTGGTTGCAGCCTTCTGGGGGCACGTGTACACCTCAGAGGAGCAAATCGATCACCATGGTCTGGCAAGAATGCGACAGCGAGTTGTGACGAGGGGATCTGGCCGACGCTCGACGCTCAGAGGAAAGGCGAGACGGACATATAATCAGATTGCTACTGATACTATTAAAGTTGGAACTCTTCGCTGGCTGCTGAGGATTGGGACGGAGTGCCTATAGGAATGCCCCGAATGCTGTGATGTCGGTTCCTAGATCAATCAATCAATCAATCAATTAATCATGTAAATATGTCACGAGAAACCGTATAAAGACCTGATCCGACCTTTGCAAATCACGACGTTTAAACAATTCCTAGTAACCTTAATGCTAGCTTGTGGGCAGCGAATGCGTTTCACAACTGCTCGTCACACCGACTAGAGCAGTGGTTCCCAACCGGTGGGGAATTGGGAATTTTAGGGTTTCCAGGGGGGGGGGGGGATGAAGACCATTTCAAGATCATGTTAATACAAGAACCGGTTACTTGATATTGTTTTTCCCTTCATTCTTTACAGTTATGTATGTCTCATCCTTCTAAAATTCATTTTATAAAGTAAGTAGACCCACAAATCATGTTTTATGTGGATGTCTAGACTTGTTTTAGTATATGCTATTATATTTGCCTTCCACTTTTATGTATACTGTGTAGGAGTGGGGGAATTTTAGATAGGAAATATGAAAGGGGGAGGGGGGAATGACGTTCTGAAAATACGGTGAAGAGGGGCACGGGCCAAATTTTTGAAAGGAAGGGGGGGGGGAATGGCGTTCTGAAAATATGGTGAAGGGGGGCAAGAGCCAAAAAAGGTTGAGAACCACTGGTCACTAGAGTATAGAGCAGTGGTTCTCAACCGTTTTTGGCACATGCACCCCTTCACCATATGTTCAGAACGTCCCCCACCCCTTTTCGAATTTCCTCCTTATAAATCCCCCGACCCTACACAGTATACGTAAAAATTTAAAGTTAAATTTAATAACATATTAGAACAAGTCTAGACGTCTACATAAAACGTGATTCGCGGGTCTACTTACGTTATAAAACGAATTTTAGAAGGGTGGAAGTACAGAATCGTAAAGTATGAAGGGAAAAACAATATCAAGTAATCGGTTCTTGTATTAATGTGATCTTGAAATAATCTTAATCCCCCACCCTCTCCTGGAAACCCTAAAATTCCCTCCTGGGGGGGGGGGGGGAGGGGGGATTCCCCGCGATAGAGAACCGCTGGACTAGAGGTTTCGAAATCAGCTAAAGCAGGCCGTTTTGCTTTCATTTCGAATGTATTAAGGAAACCTTTGTCGCTCAGAAAGCAAACGCAAACCACTGAACATAAAATTTGCTAGAAAATCACAAACAGTTAACAATGTTGGGGTTGACTGCAACGACCTGTAGAGGACTGCAATTGACTTTAGTCACCCTGGTCATCATCATCATGTGGCCTGACGGTGATGCCTCTTAATCAATCTTTTCTTTAGTTGTCTGTTTCACTTGTCACGTGGGACAGTGAGGAGCATTTTGTGTGATATTCATTGGCACAGGAACGGAGCATAATTGGGCGACACTTTGCCGTGAAGTTTGAACCGCGACTAACAAACATGGTTGTCTATTTGTAAGTCTCTGTACGCCTGCATTGACTGATCTGTGTATGGCCGTTTTGTCCATGTTTTTTTATTTAATCAATCGCGTCATCTTTCCCTCAGTATTTTACCCTGTGGTACTCTCTTCAAAAGTTGTAGACAAATTTCAAGAGAACGAAAGAAGAAGAAGAAGAAGAAGAAGAAGAAGAAGAAGAAGAAGAAGAAGAAGACGAAGAAGAAGAAGAAGAAGAAGAAGAAGAAGAAGAAGAAGAAGAAGAAGAAGAAGAAGAAGAAGAAGAAGAAGAAGAAGAAGAAGAAGAAGAAGAAGAAGAAGAAGAATTTTCTAAACATTACAAAAAGCAATAATGTTCATAGACAATATTATTTATATGTCCACTAATAATCACCATTAGCAATGAAGAAATCGAAAATGGCGCACAATTTTAATATTAATATAGGGGTCTAGGGGTCAAAGGATCGACTTTACTGCATCGGGTGTTGTCCAGAATGGCCCCGTCTTTCTGCAGGCAGGCCTGCCAAAATGGTCGCACACAGCACCAACTCCAACGATAACCTTAAAGAATCGCCGAGAAAACTGCACTCGTTTACCGCATGACAGATTTGAACCAACAACCTTCGAAGCGTGAGGCACTTCACCGCGAAACTCCCACTCCATCCCAACCACACACTTTGAATATCGTGGCTCCATGATCAACAACAGTGAAGACTTCAGACGGGGACTGCGCCATAGCAATGCAGCGAGTGAACGATTCCGTGTTGGAGAGTTCATGCATCGCCATTGTGTGACCACTTCTCCAAGAAATTGCGACAAATTTGTTGAAGTTTCCGCAGCCGTGCGCCGAGCCAATGTGTCGGAGAGTTCATGCATCGCAATTGTGTGACTACTTCTCCAGGGAATTGTGACAAATCTATTGAGGTTTCTACAGTCAGGTCGGCGGGTAGACGTGCAAGCCACTGCGTCACCGCGGCTCCAGGGTGTGAAGTGGCTTGATGGAGTACTCGGTAATCCATCTCCTTTGCTTATATTAAGCAAAGGTTATTAATATACTTAGATATATGTATAAACTAACATTGGTGTTTTTACGTCAAAATAATTATTTTGGCCCTGTAGTGGCCACCTGGCAGCCCACCAAAGTCCCTCGGCGACTTTCACCTGGCGAACCCAAAAATTCATTCATTCTCGTATTCTCCGCTGAAATCAGCACGGCAAGTCGGGAGCCAGTTTAGTGTAGCAGTCCGAGTTAGGACATATCAAAATTTCAGTAACTTATAATCATTCCAGGTCAATTTTAAATCACACAGTTTGTTAACTTTGTAAGTGTCCATTAATGAGAAGAGTCATATGTTGGAACGGGCATTGTTGTCGTTTTACCCCATATCCCATCTGCATTACCATCATCAACGTCACAAGTAGTAATATCATCTGTATAGCAACAGCTGCTATCAGCATCCCACAGTTATTACAATTGCACAAATTATTTTAAGCAACGTCATAGACTTGCATTACAGAGCCAGATTGACTGTAATATACATTTTATATTGGTAAGCAGCTTCAGAACTGCCTAGCTATTGAAGTAACACTTTTGCTAGTAAGGCTATTCAGAATCATAACTAGCTTAACAAAGCTCCAACAGGAGCCTATTCTCACATGAACTTATAGTAGAATAGTACTAAGTATGTATTTACTCAACGACATATAGCATAGTGGAGCACTCCTTGCAGACATCTTTGAGAAGGAGCAGAGGAAAGACAATGGAGGAGAGCTACAGGCGAGCATTATTGGAACTACTTGCCAAGCTGAGTACAGAGACACTGTTCCTGACCCAAAACATACAACTTTCTTATGAAATTGTTTATGATTACACAAAACCAAATAAGCGTTGCGCGCTTATTTGTTTGTTTGTTTTTTTTTTTTTTTTTTTTTTTTTAAAGAATTTTCTTTCTCCCCCTGGGAGTAACTCTTTTAATTTCTAAATAAAATAGTAATATATCTTCTTCTTTTCGTTCATCCGGAGTGTTTTTTTCAGATGTGATTGCGGTGTGTCTGTTATGCGCCCTTGGGCCGAAACCCGTAGGCCAACACATCGACTTTAGCGTGCTTTTTTGACCAGGTAGCATTCCTGGGAGACTCTCACTTTTGTGGTGCCATCTGCAACCATGCTGGCCAAGGTTGAACGGTCGAAGACAACAGTCATACCTCAAAGGAAGGCAGGGACAGTCCATAGCATTTGCCGCCATCCAAGGTTGCTTCCATAGTTGCAGGGCCGACACATAACGCCCTGGATCTGGGCTCACCGAGGGAGATCGTCACGTCCTGCTCATGGCTGCTTTAAATCCTCACTTCAATATATTGGTCACTTCGTTTCCCCGGGTCATTCCCGCACAAACCAGACAGGTTTGCAGACGGCATCCACTCAGCGAGTTTTCGGACATGTGCTTGTCGTTGCGCCCATCAGAGCTTTTCCAGGCACAACAGACATTCGGAAAACCACCCAGTCAGAGCTGTTCCGAACAAGAGCGGCATTCGGAAACTAGGTAGTCAGAGCTGTTCCTAGCACGAGAGACATTCGGACGAGACATTTCACTCGGACGTAATTGCGTAGTGTCAATTTTTAGTTTGCCACCCGTAGGACGACACTTCCGACTTCAGCGGGCATTTTTTAATGAGGTTAACCTTCCTCTGGTTTCGAGGCACGTTGGACTGTTGCGATGTCGCTAGCATCTCAGCTGGTCAAGATAGAACGATGAACGACATCGTGGTCGGCCCTCAAGGGAAGGCAGGGGCAGACCATGAGCATTCCCTCGCTATCCAAGGAGGCTTCCATAATTGCAGAGCCGGCACATATTGCTCTGTGACTGGGCTCACCCGAGGAGTTGCCACGTCCTGCTCATGGCTGCTTTAGTTCCTCACTTCCATGTGTTGGGCAACCCGTTTGCCCCTGATCGCTCAGCACACACCAGGGACGGTCAGACTGCAAGTGACACCCACTCGGTAAGCTTTGGCTTTCGGACCACGCAATAGGTTCGCTCGCCGTGCGTTCCATTTTGCGTCATTGAGACGTTCTTCCACTTTTGTCTACACTCTATGAGTTAGATACAGTTTTCGCAGCCATTTTCTTCGGCTGGGGAACTTTTTTGACTTTTTGTACTCGCTCACGAGGTAGGCTACTTGTGCTGCCGGCTCAGCACCTTACCTTCGTGAAGCGGTGAACGAGAAACGGCCTGGCCCTCTCATCCGGGAATCTCTCATATCCCCCAGCTGAGAGCCTTCGAACTTGTATCAGACCTGAGCATGTAGCTTGCTCAGTATCACGCCTTTATTTTTCGAAAGGTGGGTATCGGCCTGGCTCTCAGGTCCAAGGGTTTGTGGCTTAGAGGCGTTCAGCCACAGCCCTCGACAGGGAGCCTTTAGTGTTTTGTCCGGACCAAGATATTCTGCCTTCGTGCGCCTGATTTAAATATTTGACTGCTGTCCTCAGTCTCACCTGCGGAGCAGCAGGTTGTGTCTCTCTTAGTCTGGTCCCTATCCCATGAGCCGTCCGATATGTAGTTTTCACCCATCGGCAAGCACATGGGGTCGATGGGACACGCAAGCTCCCCCACCACGGCAAGGTGGAGACACATCGGGGGAGAAATAGTAATATATGATTTATAGACTATAACTCAAATAAATTCTATATAGATAATTATTGCATTTCGCAGTTCATAACAATTAGACTAGGAATGAGTGAGTATGGACGAAAGTTGCGTGTAATGTTTGTGACTCTCTTGTTTGTTAAGTGAGATAGCGCAGGGTGCGTTAACTATATCATAGGATAGCGCAGCGCAGAAAAATCAACCTTGCTGTCTTCTACCAGTTGATTAGATGCTGTTTAACCTTATGTTTTCCTGTGCCACTGTTAGGAAAGTAGACTCTTCTGGGACCAGTATTTATACTTCCTAGTCTAAACGAGCCGATTTGTCTTCTTTTCCTGCAGTGGGTAGACTTTCCCAAAGGTCAGTCTTTCTATCTTTAGCTTTACCTATAGGGATTCTCTGTACGGACGAAGAAAACGCTACAATGGCCTTATATTTTCTAGGTCATGGCGAATGATGACTACAATAATTGATGATGATGATGATGATGATGATGATGATGATGATGATGATGATGATGATGATGATGATGATGATGATGATGATGATGATGATGATGATGATGACTGAAATACTTGATGTTGATGACTGAAATACTCGATGGTGATAATGATGACTGAAATACTTGATGATGACTGAAATACCCGATGTTGACCGAAATATCTGATGATGACTGAAATACTTGATTATGATGATGATAACATACTTGATGATTACTGAACAACATGATGATGATGATTATGATGACTGAAATACTTGATGCCGATGACTGAACAATTTTATGATTATGAAGATGAAATACTTAATTGTTATGATTACATATTAACTGTATGCCCGTGAATAGTGTAATCATCATCAAGTGCCTTGCCAACTGACGTGGGCGATTATGCCTTTCATCCATCAGCACGATTCAGTTCGTGGGCTAACATCCTTCTGTTCCATGACGCCAGGCTGGCAAGAATCGTCAATCGTTCCTCTTTCTCTGTTACCACACGTTTTCCCCTGTTTTCCCAACATGCTTCCGTCTTTCTCATCTCACAATGTATCAAAAAATAACAAATGTCTCTTTCCGATGTTTGTAATAAATTGTCTTTGTGTCTTCACCTCTTCAAAAACTTGGAGATCACTCATTTTCGAAGTCCATGGAATTTTCAGCATAACTGAATAGCGGCTAATGAATAAAAACAAAAAAAAAAGCCGTGGGTGTGAGTGTCAATCCATATATGTGAATGTAGATCTCATGTGGGCTACTTACAAACGTCACTAGCTTGATGATGTCAGAGACATAGGTGGCAGCACATGTAGGCTTGCCTTCACGATGGCGACTTGCCTTTTGTAGGAGCGACACCAATGTTAAGGTGGCCAAAGTCGTTTGGCAGAACTGCGGAAGAAAATATATTCAGTAGAGAAAAGGTTTATGGATCCAACAAGGATGAGTATTAGATTTGTGATAAACAAGAGGGTGAGTAGTGGGTATGTGGCATGATTAAATAGCATTATTTTTTTATGTTGCATATCCCTTACAGGACGTTGCAGTCAATACCAGCATTTTTCAGCTGCTGTTGATGTACTAGGCAAGATTACGCTCAATAGTTTGGCATTGCTTTCTGGGCGACCGGCTCTCATACCCCCGTAAGTAACTAACGCGGCGCGAATCGCTGCCGATTCTCACGCAGCTGCGTTACTCATGAGAATATACTGGATTACGGAGAAAGACGTTAATTCTTACGCCAGGGAGCCGGCAAATAGCATTATAGCCATTAGTAAAATACATGCTATTGCAGTACACACATAACGATGATGGTGGCAACAATGATAATTAGCAGTTGTGGCAGCAGTAGCAGTATCGCTCAAAGCTTTTGGAATCCGTCACTACACTTGAGAGACTGCTGTCAAAGACCGAAGTTCATGGCGCAAGGGTGTAGTCACTTGCGAAGCAAATAGGACTGCAAGAGCTGTGAAAAACAAGACGGGGGAAAAAAACACAGCAGGAGATTCACCTCCTGGAGCGTCAAGTATTTTTTGCCCACATTGTCAAAGAACATTTCAAGGCAAACTAGGCCTTGCCAGCCATCTTAGAACTCACGGCTCCAAACTTTCAAGCCCACTGAATGAAATGAATGGTCATCATCATTCTTGTAGTAGTAGCAGCAGTTGTAGTAGTAGTAGTAGAAGTAGTAGTAGTAGTAGTAGTAGTAGTAGTAGTAGTAGTAGTAGTAGTAGTAGTAGTAGTAGTAGTAGTAGTAGAAGAAAGAGAGATGGGTGGATCCGAAGAGTGTGGCTGCTGTCTCTGAAGCGGTCGTGCCAGGGCATGCGGTGTACGAGGAAATGAGAGGGCTGACAAGCTTGCAGGTAAGGTAAGGCTACTGTGGAAGGCGGACGAGCCATGGACCAGGCTGACATTCTGAATGCTCTACGAGAAGTAAGTCGTTCGCAAGAAACAAGTGATGACTGTGAATCTACAACCATGGGCAGGATGCGAGAACAGCAAATTAAAAGAGGTGTGGCCAAACAAGAACACTATGCGGAAAGCCAAAGAAGATTGATAAACCAACACAGAACTGGTGTCGTTAGCCGCTACACGCTGCGGGATTTGCTGAGGAGGGGATCTGAGCACTTATGAACGAATGTTTCGATGTGCAATGAGGATGATCTGTCGACTGACTGACTGACTGACTGACTGACTGACTGACTGACTGACTGAACTAAGTAAGTAAGTAAGTAAGTAAGTAACTAACTAACTAACTAAACTGACTGACTGACTGACTGACTGACTGACTTTTGTAGTCAGTTGTAGTAGTAATAGCAGCAGCAGCGGCAGCAGCAGCGGCAGCAGTGGCGGCGGCAGCAGTGGCAGCAGCAGCAGCAGCAGCAGTAGTACAGTGCAAACCGCCTAAGGCGAACTCGGATGTGGCGAATTTATGCTGTAAAGAACAATTGCTTATCCCCGGCAGTTTTTCTTCATTGTCTCATGTCTTTTAAAAGAGGAATTTCTGATGAGAACTATTTCTTAGGTCCCAGGTGAGTTTGATTTACCAGGTCTGCACTGTAGTAGCAGAGCAACAGTCGTAGCAGCAGCAGCAGTAGTAGTAGCAGCAACAACAATAACAGCAGCAGTAGTAGTTGTAGTAGTAGTAGTAGTGGTAGTAGTAGTAGTAGTAGTAGTAGAAGTAGTAGAAGTAGTAGTAGTAGTAGTAGTAGTAGTAGTAGTAGTAGTAGTAGTAGAAGTAGTAGTAGTAGTAGTAGTAGTAGTAGTAGTAGTAGTAGTAGTAGTAGTAGTAGTAGTAGTAGTAGTAGTAGTAGTAGTAGTAGTAGTAGCAGCAGCAGCAGCATCAGCAACAGCAGCAGCAGCAAAATAGTTCTTTGTTTTTTTCTTTTAAGATAGTTGAGCACGTCTACACAGGCTAGAACTTCCACTGTAACGTGTCTTCTTTCTGCTTCAGCCTTTCAGCTGTCTGTAGAACATAAGCCCCCAGCCAAGCCAAGCTGAGTCCTTTATAAATTTGTTTACATTGGTTGGAATTTACAGCTGCAGTTTTCCATTAGATCTAGCGGACATTCATGTTTACTATAAATTAAAACCATAACCCATTTCTGGGTGTGTGTAAAGTCGCTTAGTGATTGAACTAGAGCAAAAACTCCAGATTACGTAGCAACAGTCAACATGCGTCAGTATTTGGAAAGTATTGAATACCGTTTGTGTATGTTAATCAGTGAAATTTTACATGTTAGCAAGTTGGTAGACATATTATTTGCTGTTTAACGAGTCCTTGAATGTGAGAATTAAAGTTTAGATTTATATCAATGATAAGGCCAAATGTTTTGTGTTTCATTTACACCTTCTATTGGCATGCCACCGATGCAGGTATGAACGGTTTTCTGTGAATTTAATGTGTGTAAATTTTGTCTACTTGTGTTTGTGTGTGTGAGAGAGAAAGAGAGACAGATAGACATAGAGAGAGAGAGAGAGAGAGAGAGAGAGAGAGAGAGAGAGAGAGAGAGAGAGAGAGAGAGAGAGAGAGAGAGTCAGAGAGAGAGAGAGAGAGAGAGAGAGAGAGAGAGAGAGAGAGAGAGAGAGAGAGAGAGAGAGAGAGAGAGATAGCGAACGATAGAGGGGTGTAACGAAAGAAGAAGAAATGAAATATTCCTACTTGCTGAACGTTAATTTCAGTTATGATTTTTACTCACAAGTTTTCCAGCATTTAAGGCCGTGAATGGCACAGGTGGAACTGGCTTTCGATGGCGTAAACTGACAACATAGCACGGCGCAAATATGAGAAGGACAGCACACGGGCCCCAGACTAAAACCGTGTCCAGAAAACACTGGGAGAAGTTGGGCCACGATGACGTCACAAACTCCGTCTGGTTCTGTGGATACGATTGGTTGTTAAATACACAAACATTGTTTGACTGTCTGATTGTTTGAGTGTCTGATTATCTGACAGATTCTTTGATTGTTTGGTTGGTTGACTGTCTGATTGCTTGACTGTCTGAATGTCTGATTATTCTGACTGTCTGATTGATTGACTCTTTGACTGTTTGGTTGTTTGAATGTCTGATTGCTTAACTGCCTGAATGCTTGACTGTCTGAATGCCAGACTGTCTGAATGCCAGACTGTCTGAATGCTAGACTGTCTCAATGCTAGACTGTCTGAATGCCAGACTGTCTGAATGCTAGACTGTGTGCGTGTTTGACTCTGGATTGTTTGACTGTCTGATTGTTTGTCATTATTTAAGAAGCCTAAGGTGCCATATTGGTCAGTGCGCTTGCCTGCCAGGACAGTTGTCTGGGTTCAATCCCCAACAGAGGCAATGTTATGTTGTTCCTACCGGTACGGCTCAGGGGCGGACCCCATAAACAAAGGCACCAGGCAGTTCTCGGAATAGTCCGGGAAGTGAACTGGTCAGTCCACCTCATATATCGTCGCTTAGAATACGTCAACACTGGACATTTCACACTCAATGACAGTATCTGCTATGCAATTACATGACTTACTGTTGTTTGAGAAAGGTCAGGAGTACAAACGGCAGAGGGAGACCCAGAGAAATTATTCTTGGTGGGTTAAGATGGTGGCATGAAGGAATGTTATACATAGGAGTGACCAGGAACACCAAGGTCAGAGATCTGCCTACAGACATGAACGCCTGTGTCACATTACCCAGCAAAGGGTCGTGACGATGAATGTGTAACTCTCAGGTCAACACGCTCTAAATTGGGTACCAGGACATTTTTTCAGAAGTAAAGATGGCCGACGTGATATTGTCCACGTAGCAGATTGAATGTCGATTGGTCTATAAAATATACGGTTAGCGCCATATATCCAATACACATCAAATCCTGGAAAGAAGTCCATTATTTTATTCTTTAGCTCTTAGAGTTGTACGTCAGGTCTTGGTCAGATATGACTGGCTACCGTATGACAGTAAACGGTACTACCTGCTTTCTGATAGCGCCAAATGTTGGGCGGCGCTCACCAAACCCTACACCTCACATTATGCCAACGGCTTTGGGCGGAGGAGCACAACTGGGAGGGTACAAACCTTATCCCGGTGCGAGGAAATACAACATGAAGACTAAATATCACGACAGGGCAGACTCGGCTCTAAGCCTTGGTTGGTAATTGGTCTAGGATCGAAGCTCCAGCAGAGGGACAGTTAGAGCATTGCTTTGCTGATCGGCAGCTTAGGCATGATTGTGTCATTCTAGATGTATTGGTGTTGCCTTTCCTCTGGAGTAATCTAGACAGGCTGAGAGAGGTATCATACTGCATGGGTAACTCGTGGCCTCTAAAATTAAGCCCATGCTTTGCTCTATGGACTGGTTATGCTTTTTTTTAATGCACATTGTAACAAACTATCGTCTGTCAAAACGGCAAGATGTCAATAGATTTTAGAGTGGGGACAGAAGATAGTAAGGAGGAAAAAGAATACAATCATCATACATTGATTAGAGACGACCACGGCAACATACATTGTATTCATTCGCCCGTGTGTTGCCGGGGCCCATACGGGGGACCAAAGAATAGTAACACTGTTGCCTACCATGCACGTTGTAAGAGGCGACTAAGGAGGCTATGGTTCCGTCGCCCTGCTACTGAGTGAGTGCGTGGCGCGACACTGTGAGCTGTGAATTTCGCGTGGAATGCTTTTGCATCTGTTCTCAATTGTTTTTCTCGTGAACTGCATGTTCGGAACGATGACGTCCGGCTGTTGCTGGATTGACTGGTTTGCCTTTTCGGTTCATGAGTGCAATTTTCAGGAGACTTCTGGGAGTCGTCGCTGTAGCTATGGAGTTTGTGCTTTGTGCGGCGCTTTCGGTGGGTCGCCCTGCAGAAAGGGACCGAACCATATGGGATAAAATCCCGGTCAATGAAGTCTTTCTGGTGACTGCCGTTTTCATCGACGATGAACTGTATTTTTCGTGGAGGACTTTTGTGTTGGCATTCTGGCGGCGGCATTATGCACAGTGTACCTGTGCGGGCTGTTGGCTTGCCGACATTCCTGGCTATTCCATTGTTCACATGGGGCAGTGAGGAGCATTTTGTAATATTCACTGGCACAGGAACGGAGCAATATGGGGACGACCCGTTGCCGTGAAGTTGGAACCGCGACTAACTAAATAACATTGTATTCATTACGGACTCAAGGAGTATGCTTAGTAAGGTGGAGAAAGGAATTGTTCGTGTGGAATGGCTCACCTGGCTTCAGAGGTCACAGATTGTGAGAATTGCATGGATTTTGTGCAGGGAGTGCGGGGGACTGAACAGGTTAATAGGCTGGACAGGGAATGCACCTTTTGGATTACCTATGGACAAGGGAGAGATGGTCATGCGCCTGTGGGAACTGGTGGAGAAGGTGGGGGAGCAGACTGATAACCCGTATGTGGAAAGAATGAGATTGCGGGGAATCGGCAGGGTTTCTGGAAGAATCTCGAAACTGATAGGGAAGACCAGAAGAACTTTCTATCAGATAGCGGTGGGAAAGATTATTAGTATAGCTCTTCGGTGGCTGTTGAACGAAAGGACAGAGCGCGTATGGGAATTCCCGAATGCAATGATGTCGGTTCTTAACTCAACTCAACATCATAAAGTAAGAATCGTCAAACTGAACTCTAAGTGCAACCTACTAGGGAATCTCTCCATCCATTGTCAGCTCTCTGACCTCAGACATTTCGTGCCCCGTGTGTCTTTAATGTGCCATCACCGCCGTGTTGGTCAACCGTTGCCTGATCTCCCAGACATCCACGGGAAACACATACTAGATACGAGCAGGCCATTTACGGCTACGCTATATACTTACACGTTACACATTTACACATCACATATGTACATATAACATATTTACACATCGCATATTTACATATCACATATTTACATATCACATATTTACATATCACATACTTTCACGCCACATATTTACATGTCACATATTTACATATCACATATTTACATATCACATACTTTCACGCCACATATTTACATATCACATACGTACACATCACGTGCTTACACATAACATATTTACATATAACATATGTACGCATCACATATGTGCACATTGCCTATTTACATATCATGTATTTGCAAATCGTAAGTACGTGATGTCTTAGCTTTCTTATTGCCAGTATCTCTCACCACCAGGCGAAACCACTCCGATTTCTGAGGTACTTGTTATATACGTCTCCAAGTCAAGAACGAGACGTCGACATTTTAGTCGTACTGACCGGTGTTGGGGTTGAACCTGCTACCTTGCCATCAGCTCACCGGACGTTTGAGAGGCATCGTTCTTATCCATTCATCCACGCCGACCTCCACGTTAACTTATGACTATATGTTTTAAATTGTAGCCACTCCATGCGATAAAACAAAATATTCAGAAAAACTAAAGGACCCCATTATAAGCCTTGAAGTGTTTCGGGCATTTGTGATAGATCCACATTTTTAAAAAAACCAATCGGACACTCCGTAGACGATGAGGTCAATATAATAGGCCGTATTTACTTCCCACAACTTTTTCTGGTACGCCTTGTTGGCTGAGTAGACCTGGGCAACCCAGATACTTGTTGTTGTTAAATTCACCTCTTTGGGGATTTGAACACATTCCAACATAGCTACTACACTACCACGGTTCCCTGATTTAGTTGTGCTAATACTAATAGTGAAATGCCGGTCTCCCTGGTTCAGGCTGTTACACGACTTTCTCAGTAATCCCGTATACTCTCGTGAGTAGCGTGATGTGCGCGAGAATTGGTAGCGGTTCTCTCCGCGTCGGTAACTTACGGGATATGTGAACCGGTCGCCCAGAAAGCAATGGCAAACTACTGAGCGTAATCTTGCCAAGAAATCAACAATCAGCTGAAAGATGCTGATGTTGACAGCGATGTCCTGTAAAGGATATGCGAACAAAAAAAAAAAATAGTGAAATAGAGGGTGTATTATTAATGACTGAGAAGTGTTTGAAAGTATTGCCGGTCCAAGGTTTGTAGTTACCTTAAAGTCGCTTAAAAGGCGACATTTACCTATTATGTTGCATAAACATTACATAAACAAAACTTGGACAGGCAATATATTCAAACACTGCACCGTCATTAAAAATACACCCTGTATTTTACCACAGTAAACACAAGAATTCCTCCATCATTTGAGCATATATAGAGAACCTTCTCAAAATAAACTGAGACGAAAAACCTTAAAAGGCGAATTCTTACCCAAAATGGAGTGTCGCAGAATTGAAAAGACGTCGTCATGGCGAGTCCATGAATGTCAGCCCTGGGCGGGCAACAGATGCAGTCCAGGTTCAGATAACTGCAGACGCACAAAGTAACGTCTGCGTGATCATGAAAATGTTAACCTGTGATGAAAGTGGACCAGATGCATGTTTTGAAACTAGGCTCATGGCCAGGCAGATACGGAACCACTCTTGTAGTCAGGTCAGTTCACAATATTTAATTATCACTGCTCTCCGGAACGTCGGAGCTGCGGTAGCGTGGCGGCCAGAAGCTCTGCTGCAAGAGCGATGGGATCATGGGTTCGGATTCATATAATTGTGGGGTGGGGGTGGGAGGGGGGGGGGGGGGGAGTTCGAATTCGCATCATTTTTTAAAAATTCATCTCAATGGGGATTCCAACACATTTAAATGGTGAATTTCGAATGTTGTTTTGTTTTTTTATTTGACCTGCGCTCCCAGGTCGACACGGCTCAAAATGGGTACCTGGACACTTTCTGAGAAGGAAAGGCAAGCCGGTGACATCATCACTCGTGGAGTGCCGATTGATCTAAAAGTCAGGGCTAGTACATTATATTCATTCGCTTTATGGCGTGAAAATAGATCCATTACCTGTACTTGTGTCCATAGTTTAGTCGACAGATCAACCTCATTGCACATCGAACCATTCAGTCCATAAGTGCTCGGATCCCCTCCTCGGCAAATTCCGCAGCGTGTAGCGGCTAATGACACCAGTTCTGTTTTGGTTATCAGTCTTCTTTGGCTTCCTGTGTAGTGTTCTTGTTTGGCCACCCCTCTTTTAATTTGCTGTTCTCGCAGTCTGACCATGGTTGTAGATTCACAGTAATCACTTGGTTCTCGCAAAAGTCTTACTTTTCGTAGAGCATTCAGAATGTCAGCCTGGTCCATGGCTCGTCCGCCCTCCACAGTAGCCTCACCTGCGAGCTTCTCAGCCCGCTCATTCTCTTGTACTCCCGCATGCCCTGGCACGAAGATGAAACTAATCTTTGCCAGCCCCCCCCCCCCCCATCTCTATCCTCTTGAGCATGTTCATTGAGTCGCTAAGGAAACAAGCCCTAGTGAATGTCTGTGTCTCGAGTCATGATATTGCTTTACTTACTGCCATGACTTCTATAGTCAGGCTACTTGTGGTCTCAGCAAAAGCACCAGAGTCCTCCTTCACAATTCTCCCTCCGGCCTGAACCGTAAAGGCCCATGAGCTTCTCACATGTCGGACGACCGACCCATCTGTGTAAATGACTGCATCACCGTCTAGCGAATTCTCGAAAATCAACGCTTGTACTTCAGCCTCCACAGCAGCCGGGTTTTCTTGTCTGCATTTTCTATCTAGTTGGATGCAAACTGATAAGGATGTGCAGAAATCTGTTGGCACTTGTACCCACTCCTCGCCAGGTTCTAAGTCCTCAAGTGAACACACCTGTTGAAGAATGTCTTCGGCTTGACCCATCCACGACCGTCCTCTTTTTAACCTGCTGCCCTTCACCTTCATAATTTCACTATGCAGTGGATGTTGTGTGTTTGCGCTAATTCTGAGGTAGGCGCGAGCTCTACAGACTTGTATTCTGTCTTCAATGGTTGGAAAATCAAGAAGGTAGCGCATTGACGATATCAAAGACATTGTACAATCACACGGAATGACACTATCCAGTGCCATCTACCGGGCGCTGGAGCGCAAATTATTCCTCCCCACGACGCTTGACGGCAGAAGTGGAAGATGATGATGATGATGATGATTGATGCACGTATCCCATCGTTTTATCAGCCCCCCAAACCGGTTGCATAGAACTTCGTGCTCTGTTTCCATTTACCTGCCATCCCACAGACCTGTGTGACTTACTTATTGAATCACTCTCGTAACTTTTCCTATCCAGCTTTGCACCGCTATATGGGAAATCGATAGGGCCTAAGTCTACTGAAAACTCACCTTGGCGGGAGACATTTCGCGAGTGAGCCGAAGTTGAATGTGAAGTGAAAACGTGGTTTAGAAAACAGAGCATGCAGGTCTATGCAGCCGGTTTGGGAGGACTGATAAAACGATGGGAAAAGTGCATCAATATTGGTGGGAATTATGTTGAGAAATAAAGGGACAATGTATGTATAAAAATAAACTGTTTTCAAGTTGTTATCATAGTTAGTTATTTTTCTATAGCCATTTGTGACTTACTTATTAACTTACCCTCGTAGTTCCAATTGCCTCTGTCTGCCGGAGCGAAGTGGTCAAGCCGTTTGACTCGGGTTCCGAAGGTTGTGGGTTCGATTCCGGGCCGCGTCCTTCGGTTCATGAGTTAAATTTTCGGAGACTCCTGTGGGTTGTCGCTAGAGCTACGGAGTTCGTGCTTTGTGCGACGCTTTCCGCACTGCGGAAAGAGACCGAGCCATATGGGATAAAACCCGGTGCAATGAAGCGACTTTTAAGCCTCTGTATAAAATTCATCAGTTTACTTAGATTAACTGCCAATCAGACAGTTGACTGACGAACCTCTTGACAAGCTTGGTGTACTCTCTCCTGGCCACATCGGTCTCTCCTTGCGTTTTCTCATTTCTTTCTAGAGCTTCCAAGCCCAGTGTGTACCTCAGATGCAAGTATGTCGGTCTTCCGGCATGCACAGGTTTCCCTTCCACGTATTTTCATCCCTAGACAGATTCAATCCAGAAGTAGTGGTTCCATCTACCCACGGGTAGGGTTTCTTTCCTAACAGTTGCGAGGGTAGCGGCCTTGCAGCCTTCTCGTTTCCATCTTCAATTACCGTGGGAGATTTCATCACGAACAACATTACACCCGGGACCTATCTGTTTTTCACCCTTATCCGAAAAGGCAAATTATACAAGCTCATTATCCAGTTTATCAAGTTAAATGTTTTTTTTTTAATGTTTATTTTCTAAAAGAACACCTTTCCCTGTGCTGAGACTCGAACCACGTAACTTAGATTTGAGTTGAGCTACGAACTAACATCATGCACTCAGGACATTCCCATACGCTCTCCGTCCCCTACTCAACAGCCAGCGAAGGGTCACACTACTAATCGTTCCCATCGCTATCTGATTGAGAGTTCTCCTGGTCTTCTCTCTCAGTTTTGAGATTCTTCCAGAACCCCAGCCGATCCCCCGCAATTTCATTCTTTCCACATGCGGGTTCTCAATTTGTTCTCCTATTTTCTCCACCTGGTCCCACGTGCACACGACCACCTCTCCCTTGTCCACAGGTAATCTACCACAAGAGTGGCCATTCCCTGCCAGCCGATCGCCTCTTCATTCATCCGCAATCCCGCATGCAACGTAAAAATCCATACAATTCTCCAATCATTGACCTCTGAAGCGACGAGAGCCATTCCACACTTAACATTCCTTTCTTCACCTTACTAGCGATACTCCTTTGAGTCGTAATGATACAAGTGTGTTGCAGTGGTTTCCTCTAACCACGGAATGCCACTGTGACTGCTTCCACCTCCATTCTCATGCTGGAGTGTCGTAGCCTCATATGCCGACTCCTGTTTCAAGCTCGCCATTACTTCGCATGAAACCCAATTACTGCTCTGTTTCTCACCACTAGCCCATCGGAGTAGATCACGATGTCACTTTGTTTGCCCTGGAATCGTTGTTGCACCTCACTGTGCGTCCGTAACTTCTGAATCTGAGGCACATACCCCACCGCGCAGCCACCTGACCAGGTACCAGCATGAGTACACTCTTCATTAGCCAGGTCTATCTCCAGCTGAACCCACAGCTATGGTATATGGATATAATTTGTATCCAGCCTTTAAAATAGCACCACAGGTCTCAGAAATATATGTTAACTAAACGAAGATCAAATAACACACACACACACACACACACACACACACACACACACACACAATCACATGGGACCGTAATGCTGGGTCTAGTTTATTACAAACATTTAAAAACGAGACTAACTGGAAGGTTCCACTGTGTTATAGTTAGCTACATATCCTTTACATGACGTCGCAGTCAACCACAGCATTTTTGGCTGTTTGTGATTTCTTGGCAAGTTTACGTTCAGTAGTTTGCCATTCCTTTCCTAACCACTGGCACTCACATCATTTTATGAAAACCAGCGCAAGGCATTCTGCTGCCAAATCGCCCGCAGCTGTGTTTCGAAAGCAGTATGTGGGATTACGAATTGCGTACGTAACCCCCCTGTGATTACGAATTGCGTACGTCACAGAGCCGGAATTCTGTGTTATAGGCAATGTCATATTGAACATTGGGCTTCCTGTTCCCAACATGGAGGATAGGCATTTGATCGATTAAGGCCTCTGGAGTGTTTATGCTTGTGGCTACCGTTTGCATTCGCAATTCCCTCATGTTGGATTGGATGTGCTACTGAGCTGAGTGCGTGGCGTGACACTGTGAGCTGTGGATTTCGTGTGAAGTGCTTTTACATCTGTCCGCGGTTGTTTGTAGCGTGAACTGAACGTTCGGAATAATGGCGGCCGGCTTATCGCAGATCCGACTGGATTGCCTTATGCAGTAATGTGTGGCTGCTGGATTTCTAGTGACTGCCGCTTCCATCGACGATTAACTATATTTTTCGTGAAGGCCTTTTTTGTGTTGGCATTTTGGCAGCGGTATTATGCACAGTTTACCTATATGGGCTGTTGGTTTGTCGAGACTCCTGTCGATTCCACTTTTCGCATGGGGCAGTGAGGCGTATTTTGTGTGATATTCACTGGCACAGCAACGGAGCTTAATGGGGACGACCCTTTGCCGTGAAGTTGAAACCGCGACTAATGAGTCAACTAATGAGTGATATTGAATATGCAAAACATTCGAACGCAATGTGGGATAATGCTTGAAGCAACCGAAGTAGTATGAGAAAAGAAGTCACATGTATTGATTAGCACTCACAGAAGTAGAGGAACGAAATAGACATTAGATAAGGCAATGCAAACATTGAAAGTTATAGTGGCCACAGCAAGTTTCGGATCTGCCAATAACGACAGCGCCACGCTAAAGGAACAAGTTTACTACGACGTACAGCCAACTAGACAATGTAAAAAGGTAACGCCTTTCCTCTTCTTCTGCTCTTTGTCCTCTGTTGGGAAATAGACCCTCACCTTAACCACACCAAACAGCCCTGTCTGTTGCTATCATCTGCAGCTCTCGTCGTGTGTTCTCTTCAGCTAAGCTCTATCATCCACCGGAACCGACAATTATGGAATGTTGACATCAGCTGGAAAACAGTATCTAAAGAGTCGGTGTTCAAAAACAGTCTAACTTATGTTGTGTCACGTAACACCGTCACGGCATCCGTGTCAGGAGCATAAATTAGAACAAACGTATTTAGTTCTTAAATGTGTCAATAGAAATGTCCTTGTGTATTTCGTCATAATTCCATGTGTATATTATTGTTTAACGCTAAGTTAATTAATTCAGTAATGGTTACCGTCGCAGTATTGTTGTTGTTGTTGTTGTTGTTGTTGTTGTTTGTCCGTCAAGAATGATGATGACCATTCATTTCATCCGGTGGGGTTGAAAGTATGGAGCCGTGAGTTTTAAGATGGCTGATAAGGCCTATTTTTGGCTCGAAATATTCTTTGACAATGTGGGTAAAGAATGCTTGACGTTCCAGGAGGAGGCTCTCTTGCAGTGGTTTTTTCTGTCCAGCCTTTTCTTCACAGCTTATGCATTCCAGGTTGCTTCACAAGTGACTGCACCCTTGCGTATGATGTACGCCACGAATTTCGGTCTTTGGTAGCAGTCTCAGTGCCGTGCCACAGATCTCGGTCTTTGGTTTTCTGGATCAACTCTGGCGTTGATATTCTCCATACCACCGTCGCAGTCCATCCAGCATCATTTCTCGTGGTCTGCCTCTGTCTCTCTTCCCCTCGATCTTTCCAGTTGTCACGATGTTCTCCAGCGCCTCTCTTCTCATCACATGACCAAAAAAAGATGTTTGTCTCTTTCTTATTATTGTAATATAATGGTCTAGTTTCGTTAGCCTCTTTAAGGCAGTCGTTGTTAGTTACTTTGGCAGTCCAGGGAATTCGTCTAAGGAACCACATCTCTGTTGCTTCCAATCTCTTCCTAATTTGTTCATTTATATTCCAAGATTCACAGCCATACAAGCGAAACAGGTTCTATATAGCTCTTCAGCACTCTCTTTCTTACAAGTGCCATGATGAATTCCAAAAGCTTTTAGTGAGGTCTTCAGAGTGTCTTTAACGCGTTTCCTCTGGCCGCCTTAGGAGCGTTTACCACAACGCAGCTCACCGTAAAAGATTCGTTTAGGGAGCCTGTGATCTGGCCATGCGAGTCAAGTGACCATCCCAGCGAATCTGATTCTTCATTACTAATGTGTGGATACTGGGCATGGACGCTCTTTCTATGACTTCAGTGTCTGGGATCTTGTCTTGCCATTTAATCTTCAATAACTTCCTAAGGCAGACTGTGTGGAAGTGGTTTAATTTCCTAGCTTGTCGCTGGTAACCAGTCCAGGTTTCACAAACATATAGCAGTGTGAACATGATCAAGAGGATAGAGGAGGGGTCGATCCGAAGAGAATGGTTGCTGCCTCTGAAGCGGTCTCGGCTGGCAAAGATTAGTTTCATCTTCGTGCCAGGGCATGCGGGAGTACAAGGAAATGAGCGGGCTGACAAGCTCGCAGGTGAGGCTACTGTTGAGGGCGGACGCGCCATGGACCAGGCTGACATTCTGAATGCTCTACGAGAAGTGAGACTTTTGCAAGAACCAAGTGATGACTGTGAATCTACAACAATGGCCAGACTGCGAGAGCAGCAAATTAAAAGAGGGGTGGCCAAACAAGAACACTACGCAGGAAGCCAAAGAAGATTGATAAACCAACACAGAACTGGCGTCGTTAGCCGCTACACGCTGCGGGATTTGCTGAGGAGGGGATCCGAGCACTTATGGACTGAATGGTCCGATGTGCAACGAGGATGATCTGTCGACTAACTAACTAACTAACATAGCAGTGTGGATAATACAACTGCTTTGTAGACTTTCAGCTTTGTTTGCAGGCTTATTCCATTTCTGTCCCACACATTCTTGTACAGTCTGCCAAAGGCCGCGCTGACCTTGGAGATTCTTGCAGTCACTTCGTCATCAATTGTAGCAGCTTGGGACACAGTGCTGCCAGGATAGGTGAATTTGTCCACAACACTTAGTCTATGGCCATTCACTTTGATGTTCTGCACGGTGTGATTAATCCCTGGAGCTGGTTGGTACTTCGCTACAGTCTTCTCCAAGTAGATATTGGGCCCAAAGTTGGCATAGGTATATGAGAAAGCTGAAACATTGTGTTGCATGTCTGCCTCTGAGTTGGCATATAGAGCGCAATCATCAGCTCTCTGATGGTGTAGCTGGTAGTTTTATAGTTGATGTCTATTCCAGTGTCCTTGTTTTCGAAGGCATTCGTCAGCATAGCTGAAAACATTGAGGCTGAACAGTGTTGGTGCCAGGACACAGCCTTGCTTCACTCCATTGATTACAGGAAAGGGCTCAGACAGCTCACCAATTTTCTGTACTCTTGCCTGCATACCATCATGAAATAACCGCACTATTTGGACAAACCTTTGTGGACAGCCATATTTCGCCATAATCTTCCACGGTCATTCTCTGCTGACTGTATCAAAAGCCTTGGTAAGATCAATGAAAGTGGAGAACATTTCGGAGTTCTGTTCCTGACTCTTGTCAACAGTTCCTCGTTCTTTTCTGAAGCCACACTGACTCTCGGGAAGAAGACCTTGGTTGAGATGGGCTGTGAAGCAATTGAGAAGAATTCTGGCGAGTATTTTCCATGCAATATAGAGCAAGGAGATGCCTCGGTGGTTGTCACAGGATTGGCGGTTTCCTTTACGTTTGTAAAGGTTGACTATTGACGCGTCTTTGAAATCTTGTGGCATGGTCTCGTTCACCCATATGTTTGTACAGATTTGGTGAAGCTGCTCTGTTAGGACCGGTCCCACCTGCTTTGTATATCTCTGCCGGAATGGAATCGGGATCAGGCACCATGCCGCTGGGAAAGTTGCTGGATGGCTTAGTTTACTCCTAGTATGGTTGGCAAGTCTATCGTTAGTAGGGACTTGTAGGAAGGCAGTTGATCATCCATTAAGATGTTGCTGAAATGCTCTGCCCAGCGTTGAGGAATTTCTTTCTTATCGGTGATCATTGTTCCCCATCTGCGTTAAGGAAGGGAACTATGCCTGGTGATGTAGGACAATAGACCGCCCTCAGTGAGTCGTAGAAGTTTTTCATATCATGTCTGTCAGCAAAGCCTTGAATCTCAACAGCTTTGTTGTTGAGCCATGAGTCCCGCATGTGCCGAACTTTCTGCTGCACCACTCTCCGAATTTAATTGAAGGCATCTTTTTTTTTTTTTAATGCTGACTTTGGGTCGTTCAAATATACCTTGAGGAGAAGGTGTTTCTCAGCCAGAAATTGGTTGATAGTCTTCGGAATTTTCACCAAACCAGTCTTTATGCTTCCGGGTAGCTGGACCGAGGATTTCCATAGCAGTGTTGTAAATTGTGTCCTGTAGGGCTCTCCACTCTGTTTCCGCGTCTTGTTTAGCTTGCGGCACTGGGTTTGAAGCAATTATCCAGCATATTTTCAAACGACAGCTGCGGCTTTTTTTTTTCTGTTTAGGCGGGTGACGTTTAGTTTTTAGTTTTTGTTTTTACACTTTTACCCATAGAGGACGTCGTGGTGATTTGATGTGCATATTTATTTTTGAAATAATCAGATGATGGTCTAGTCCAACATTCGGCACCACACACGGATTTTGTCACCCGAACCTCTTGTCTGCCACTCCTCCTGACGATGACATAGTGAATGAGATGCTAGTGTTTCGAGCGAGGGTGCATCCACGATGTCCTATTTCTCATGGGAAGACGGAAAATTGTGTTGGTGATCAGGAGATCGTGTTCGGCACTGGTCTGAAGGAGGAGGAGTCCATTGATGTTACAACTTCCGACTCCGTAGGCCTACTTTCGAATGATGCCACTTCAAGAGGCGGTGTCCTTGCCTACTCTGGCATTGAAGTCCCCAAAGAGTATACGTTTGTCTCCTTTGGGGACATATGTTAATGTGTTGTGCAGGTTCTCATAGAACTTGTTTTTGACGTCATCTTCATTGGTTATGGTTGGTGCCGTAGCCACTCATAATGCTTCTTTCCTTTCAGGGGTAACTTAATGTAATGGTCACAAGCCTGTTATTTATAGCTTTCGGAGATCCAGCTAGTTTGCCAACCAGGGGCCAACTTAATGGCTAATCCCACACCTGACTGGCGTCTTTCGTTGCTTTTCTTTCCATTCCAGAAGAATGTGTAGACGGCACCTACTTCACAGATTTCTTCTGCAAGTCGTGTCTCGCTCAAGGCTACAATGTCGATGTTGTACCTGCCGATCTCTCCCCCAATCAGTGCTGTTCGTCTCTCTGGACCCGACGCGCTGTCTCTATCAAGTAGGGCGCGTACATTCCATGTTCAGATAGTTAAGGAAACATGATATGCTGCTTTTGCTTTACCTGTTTTTATTTTGTATTACTATTATGTCGACCGCAGTATTGGGCACCCACTAACCGCGGCTAGTTGGTTAGGTAATGATGGAGCAGACAATGTTTAGGGCACCTTTTCTTTTCTAGCCCCTTCCTCATGCTATGGGGGTGAGCAGGGTTGCCAGATTGGCTTTTTAAACGGAAAATTCGATAAATCTGGCTTTTGTAAAACAGGTTTGGCGGCAAAAGATCAACTTGGCGTTTTGGCTTTCTTCTTGGCTTCCTAACATTTTTAATTGCATAATAATAATTAGCTACAAATGCCTCTTATTTGAATTGGTCAAACTAATTTTCATCTTGTTTTAACACTTTTTAGCTAAAACAAATGCAAAACAATAAGCTATTGCTTTTGGTTCATTCTCGAGAAGGAGCGTAACAAAAACGAATACAGAACTACAAAAATTATATTTTTAAGAGCATGCATCTTTCCCATTGCAACATACGCCTGTGAGACCTTAACACTTACTAAACAAGTTGAACAGCGCATACATGCCTTTGAATATAAATGTTATAGACGAGTTCTAAGAATATCTTGGGTAAAGAAAAGAACAAATGCATCCATACTTCAAGAGCTGAATATTGAAGAGGGTTGGCTATCAAAGACGATAAAACAAAGAAAATTGAAATATTTTGGTCACTTGAAGCGCCATGAAAGTTTGGAGAGAACAATAATGGAGGGGTATATGCCTGGGAAGAGAGGAAGAAGAATGCAAAGAGAAGATGGATGCAGGATGTGGCAGGATCTCCAGATGGGTGTATAGGACGCGGGACATCTTGCTTGTGATCGAGAGGTTTTCAGGAAGGCCTTTATGGAAGCGAGGTTCTGCAAAGACATGCTACTGAATGAATGAATGAATGAATGAATGAATGAATGAATGAATGAATGAATGAATGAATGAATGGTTTTCGTACTGTTTTATGCACACTCACGCACTGAGCAGCCACCTTACTGTTCAGTTAAGTTTTAAAATTCATTATACCTTCATCGCAAGTATTTCTTATTATTGAGCCCATTATCATGCCAAAGTGGAAACCATCTTGTGATACTAATCGGAAATATAATGATCAATGGGGAAAGACATTTGTGAGGCTCAAGAAATCCACTTGATGGTTCTGAACCGGCGTATTGCAAATTGTGCCGGTGTAATATTGATTGTTCCAAGACTTTCAAATCTCGCAAATCATGAAACAACAGAAAACACAAGCTGGAGCGCGACATCTTCTTCACAAACAACAGTTTCAGTGATGAAAACAACTAAGAAAACTTGACGATAAAGTCAAATTAGCAGTTACATATTGCTGTTAGCGTGTAATAGTAATCATAGAAGCATAGAATTAGAGCAGAACAATTATCTTCAAACGTAAGGAATTTATTCCTTCATCCAAAATGTTGAATTCAAAGCTGAAATTTTATATTCCGAGGAATCCTGTACTGAATCTCAACAATGAAGAGGAATACTTCTTTGAAGAAGATTTTTTCATGTGATGTAAATATATTTTTAATAGATAGTTTTATTGGGAAATGTGTGGCTTTTTTCTTTCTTTCTTTCTTTCTTTTTTCTGTTTATTCAAGACTTGGCTTTTTTTTAAATCACAGTTATCAGTTATCAGCTGGGGTATCTTCATTGCACTCCTGACATGTCCATAGGT
>JACEFZ010000825.1:197500-245475 GCA_014155875.1 Cepaea nemoralis
TGCACCCATCTTCTCTTTGGCCTTCCTCTTCCTCTCTTCCCAGGCATATACCCCTCCATTATTGTTCTCTCCAAACTTTCATGACGTTTCAAGTGACCAAAATATTTCAATTTTCTTTGTTTTATCGTCTGTAATAGCCAACCTTCTTCAATATTCAGCTCTTGAAGTATGGATGCATTTGTTCTTTTCTTTACCCAAGATATTCTTAGAACTCGTCTATAACATTTATATTCAAAGGCATTTATGCGCTGTTCAGCTTGTTTAGTAAGTGTCCAGGTCTCACAGGCGTATGTTGCAATGGGAAAGATGCATGCTCTTAAAAATCTAATTTTTGTAGTTCTGTCTGTCCCACTCCATAATTTATTAAGTTGTTTTAGTCTTTGAAGGCAATTGTTAGTTGTCATTTAATTTCTTTCATTGTTGTTAATCAATGACCCAAGATATTTCATACCCCATAGCACTTTAGTAAAAAATAAGTTACAAGTTTGTAAGAGTTGACTAGTTGTAGCAACAGTTGTGGTAGAGGAAACAGCAGTTGTAGCAGGGAACCATGACATGATACCTCATCAACTCTTGGAAGGACCAGTGTAGATTTGTGATTGTTACAGATCTGAGGCCAGGTCTGCAGGAATGTCAGGTCATGGAATTATTTAGGTTTTGACTTTAAAATTTGTGAGAGGGAACTGAGAGGAAGGTAGCTGACTACCAGATCTGATGTTTTACCTTTAGTATGTAACGCAAGGTTGTGTACTAGCTCCTACCCTCTTTGGAATATACTTTTCACTTCTGCTGAAATATGCCTTTCGTGATCAGGATGGTGGTATATGCCATATTCACTCATGCTCAGATGTTGGCCTCTACAATGCTCAGAGATTGGAGGCCAAGACCAAAATTAGGAGGGTACTGATCAGAGAGTTGCTTTTTGCAGATGATGCTGCAGTTACAACCCACTCTGAGGAAGAATTGCAACATCTACTATCTGTATTCTCCAATGCTTGTTCTGAATTTGGTTTAACAATTAGCAAAATGAAGACACAGATTATGTCACAAGGTGCACATGGGGTACCATCAATCTTTATTGACGATGCCGAACTGAAGATTGTAGACCATTTTGCATATCTAGGATCAGAGGCGAATAGCAAATTATCCCTATGTCAGGAAATCAACATCAGGATTGGTAAGGCAGCAATAACAATGAACAGGTAGGTTAACAAAAAGAGTCTGCGAGAACAGGAAGCTTACTGCCAAAACAAAAGTCCTTGTCTATCAAGCCTGTGTTCTTAGTACTCTTCTTTATGGCAGTGAAGCCTGGTCAACTTACTCACACCAAGAGAAACGTTCAAACAGCTTTCATATGCGGTATCTGTGAAGAATACTTGGTATTAAGTGGCAAGACAAAATCACAAATACTGAAGTATTGGAAAGATCGGGTTGTGTGATGGTTTGTTCCATGCTCAGTCTTCATAGACTTATATGGATAGGACACATTAGGAGGATGGATGATGGTAGAATACCAAAGGACATCTTCTTGATGAATTACAGATGGGTAAGAGATCTCAGGGTTGGCCTCTACTACGATACAAAGATGTGTGTAAGCGGGACATGATTGATACAGGCATTGATAACGCACATTGGGAGCAAGTCGCCACCGAGCGTGTTGCATGGAGGGCAGATATAAGATGGAATAAAGACAAAAGGAGAAAAATGAGCGTATGAGATGTAAGATATTGCATGATGGTGGAAATGACCATGTGTTCACATGCATCCACTGTGGGCGAATATCTACAGCGTGAATTGGTCTGATCAGTCACACATGCTGCCACCATGTGGTGTAGTTATGCCGTTTTGAAGCACAATGTAACAAACTATTGTCTGTTAAGACAGCTAGGTGCCAATGAAGATGTAAATTCATAATAACTACAACCCATGGCGGTACCGAATGTGACTGATCAGACCAAGTAATGGCCTAAATGATTGTCCACAATCGATGCATGTGATCACATGATCATTTCCACCATCATACAGACAAGGACTTAACTGTCCGCCTGTCGAAGCTTCGATCCTAGACCAGTTGCCAACCAAGGCTCAGAGCCTGGTCTGCCCTGCCACAACATTTAGTCTTTAGGTTTCATTTCCTCACACCAGGATAAGGCTGTACATTTTATAAAATAATAATAATAAATGAAGGCATTTCCCTAGCAGATAAACTGCCATTAGGGTATGAAGAATTCACCTTCTCATATTCCAGGTCCGTGACATATGAGGTTGGATAGCCAGTTCCTTTTTCTCATTGTCTTTCCCTCCCAGGAAATTCTTAAAATTGTCTCATATAAGTTTTTATGAGGCTGGGCCAACCCCAGAGCTGTACTGGTTGGAAAATGTCATTCTGCTTTTGCCGGGGATTGAATTCAGACAATTATCAGAATGATCTTAGCTGTGAGTTGAGTTGAATCTAGAACCGATATCACAGCACTCAGGGCATGATCTTAGCTGTGAGTTTAGTTGAATCAAGAACCGGTATCACAGCACTCAGGGCACTCTCATATGTGCACCATCTTCACCTTCAACAGCCAGTAAAGAGTCCCATTACTTATAGTGCCAGTTGTAGTCTGATTATGTATCTGTCTGATCTGTTTTTAGGAGTACTAATTGTCGGCCAGATCCTCTGGTCACTCCCTGCAGCTCCATTCTCTCCAGGTTATGATGATTTATCTGTTCATCCATGCTATACATATGATCCCTCATGCTATACATATGATCCCTCATGCTATACATATGATCCCTCATGCTATCCATATGATCCCTTATGCTATACATATGATCCCTCATGCTATACATATGATCCCTCATGCTATACATATGATCCCTCATGCTATACATATGATCCCTCATGCTATACATATGATCCCTCATGCTATACATATGATCCCTCATGCTATACATATGATCCCTCATGCTATACATATGATCCCTCATGCTATACATATGATCCCTCATGCTATACATATGATCCCTCATGCTATGCATATGATCCCTCATGCTATGCATATGATCCCTCATGCTATGCATATGATCCCTCATGCTATACATATGATCCCTCATGCTATACATATGATCCCTCATGCTATACATATGGTCCTTCATGCTATACATATGGTCCTTCATGCTATACATATGATCCTTCATGCTATACATATGATCCCTCATGCTATACATATGATCCCTCATGCTATACATATGATCCCTCATGCTATACATATGATCCCTCATGCTATACATATGATCCCTCATGCTATGCATATGATCCCTCATGCTATGCATATGATCCCTCATGCTATACATATGATCCCTCATGCTATACATATGATCCCTCATGCTATACATATGATCCCTCATGCTATACATATGATCCCTCATGCTATACATATGATCCCTCATGCTATACATATGATCCCTCATGCTATACATATGATCCCTCATGCTATACATATGATCCTTCATGCTATACATATGATCCTTCATGCTATACATATGATCCCTCATGCTATACATATGATCCCTCATGCTATACATATGATCCCTCATGCTATACATATGATCCCTAAGGGCCCTGGCCACATGTCTAATTATGCACCAATACCCCACCCAGTGATGCAGACCCAGCCAATATGTCCGTCTGCTCGTTTCCCATCATACCAGCATGTCCCGGGGACAATATCCAACAGTTGCCCCCTATCTTTGATGTTTGAATTGAAGCCTGCCACTCAGTGTCTTAGCTAAACGAATGCTTACAGTTTGTCAAATTGTGTTTCATTTTCAGGTGTTACAGAACTTAGGCAAAGCTGAAAAGACAACAGATGATGTATTTAATGAGAATGTTCTTAAAGTGGAGAAGCAACAGGTACAAGTGTTTCTAATTTTTTTTCATTTATTTTTAGCAGTTCATCTTTTCATACCTGCAAGGCTTCATATTTCTGTTTTGTCAAGATTCAGCTCTGTATATGGTTATGCAGCTTATAATTTCTCAGTGTGGCAGGTCAGCATGGTCGAATTGGTAAGAACGCATGTTCTTAAACATCCGGTGTGCTGATGCCGAGGTTAGGGGTTCAATC
Organism: Cepaea nemoralis; assembly: GCA_014155875.1. Lineage (NCBI taxonomy): Eukaryota > Metazoa > Mollusca > Gastropoda > Stylommatophora > Helicidae > Cepaea > Cepaea nemoralis. Next base: position 201,613 of record JACEFZ010000825.1, read on the forward strand.
CCCTACACTGAACATTTAGACTAAAATGTTGACCTATCATCCTTGACTTGGTTACTGTAAATTCCAAGTACCTTTGAAGTTGGAGTGGGTTCGCCTGTTGGCAAGGGCAAGGGACACTGTTAATAGGGAAAGCTAACCCACATGCACAGTTCAGTCCATCACTTCTATAAATAGTGTGTATGGACTTCTTGAGTTCAAAGCGAGTGAGTGCCCAAAAAAAAAAATTTCTCAGTGTCATTTGTGTGTGCTTTTCTTTGCTTTCTTATCTGTTTTCTCAGTCTTTTCTGGCCTGTTTTCACATTCTTTTCTTTCTCTTGTGATAGTATCTGCCATAGGCTTTCCATTGTCTTTTTGTAAAACTTGAATACAATGGAACCATAATAAACATGTTGATTGTTGGTCTAATCAAAGCTGGAAGGCACCAAAATGTGTGTGTGTGCATGTGTGTTTATGTGTATGTGTGTGCGTGCGTGTGCATGCTGTATCTTCCTCTTCTACCGCCTTTCTTCTCTAAATAAAGTCTAGGCCTTCAACTAGCTCATGCCCAGCCCTTGATAGGCTTGTTCATGATTGGTTGAATTGTGCCCAGCCCTTGATAGGCTTGTTCATGATTGGTTGAATTGTGCCCAGCCCTTGATAGACTTGTTCATGATTGGTTGAATTGTGCCCAGCCCTTGATAGGCTTGTTCATGATTGGTTGAATTGTGCCCAGCCCTTGATAGGCTTGTTCATGATTGGTTGAATTGTGCCCAGCCCTTGATAGACTTGTTCATGATTGGTTGAATTGTGCCCAGCCCTTGATAGGCTTGTTCATGATTGGTTGAATTGTGCCCAGCCCTTGATAGACTTGTTCATGATTGATTGAATTGTGCCCAGCCCTTGATAGGCTTGTTCATGATTGGTTGAACTGTGCCCAGCCCTTGATAGACTTGTTCATGATTGGTTGAATTGTGCCCAGCCCTTGATAGGCTTGTTCATGATTGGTTGAACTGTGCCCAGCCCTTGATAGGCTTGTTCATGATTGGTTGAACTGTGCCCAGCCCTTGATAGACTTGTTCATGATGAGTTGAATTGTGCCCAACCCTTGATAGACTTGTTCATGATTGATTGAATTGTGCCCAGCCCTTGATAGGCTTGTTCATGATTGGTTGAACTGTGCCCAGCCCTTGATAGGCTTGTTCATGATTGGTTGAATTGTGCCCAGCCCTTGATAGGCTTGTTCATGATTGGTTGAATTGTGCCCAGCCCTTGATAGACTTGTTCATGATGAGTTGAATTGTGCCCAGGCCTTGATAGGCTTGTTCATGATTGATTGAATTGTGCCCAGCCCTTGATAGGCTTGTTCATGATTGGTTGAACTGTGCCCAGCCCTTGATAGGCTTGTTCATGATTGGTTGAACTGTGCCCAGCCCTTGATAGACTTGTTCATGATTGGTTGAATTGTGCCCAGCCCTTGATAGGCTTGTTCATGATTGGTTGAATTGTGCCCAGCCCTTGATAGACTTGTTCATGATTGGTTGAATTGTGCCCAGCCCTTGATAGGCTTGTTCATGATTGGTTGAATTGTGCCCAGCCCTTGATAGACTTGTTCATGATTGGTTGAATTGTGCCCAGCCCTTGATAGACTTGTTCGTGATTGGTTGAATTGTGCGCAGCCCTAGATAGGCTTGTTCATGATTGGTTGAACTGTGCGCAGCCCTTGATAGGCTTGTTCATGATTGGTTGAATTGTGCCCAGCCCTTGATAGACTTGTTCATGATTGGTTTAATTGTGCCCAGCCCTTGATAGACTTGTTCATGATTGGTTGAATTGTGCTCAGCCCTTGATAGGCTTGTTCATGATTGGTTTAATTGTGCCCAGCCCTTGATAGGCTTGTTCATGATTGGTTGAATTGTGCCCAGCCCTTGATAGACTTGTTCATGATTGGTTGAATTGTGCCCAGGCCTTGATAGACTTGTTCATGATTGGTTGAATTGTGCCCAGCCCTTGATAGACTTGTTCATGATTGGTTGAATTGTGCCCAGCCCTTGATAGACTTGTTCATGATTTGTTGAATTGTGCCCAGCCCTTGATAGGCTTGTTCATGATTGGTTGAATTGTGCCCAGCCCTTGATAGGCTTGTTCATGATTGGTTGAATTGTGCCCAGCCCTTGATAGGCTTGTTCGTGATTGGTTGAATTGTGCTCAGCCCTTGATAGGCTTGTTCATAATTGGTTGAACTGTGCGCAGCCCTTGATAGGCTTGTTCATGATTGGTTGAATTGTGCCCCAGCCCTTGATAGACTTGTTCATGATTTGTTGAATTGTGCCCAGCCCTTGATAGGCTTGTTCATGATTGGTTGAATTGTGCCCCAGCCCTTGATAGGCTTGTTCATGATTGGTTGAATTGTGCCCCAGCCCTTGATAGGCTTGTTCATGATTGGTTGAATTGTGCCCCAGCCCTTGATAGGCTTGTTCATGATTGGTTGGATTTTCGAGCTGAAGTTTTCTACTGGATGAGGTCGCCAACCTCCCACTAACTCTCTTTAGTCTTTGACCACATGCATGTCAGGTTACATTGTCACTATTCTTGTGTTTCCCTCACTCTGTAACAGTAACACATTGATGATGTGTGCTGTATTATCGAAGGTATTTGTGATTGTTGTAGCATCCTTTTTTGCTGATAAAAATTTGTTTGTTGTATTATTCATAATGTCACAGTGCCCACAGTGGTCTAGCTATTTAGATAACTGTTCGTTGGCTGAGAGGTCCAAAAATTACTCACAAAGCAAGACACCCATACTGGTGTGCTGCATGCTTTCTTAGGGGACACCTTGGTACCTCTACATTGGCATGAATGTGTGAACAAATGGACCCTCATGCAGTAGAAGAAACATCCAGGGCGCCTGGCTGCCATAGCACCTGGTAATTTTGGTCTAGTTTCTGAATTTACATTTTTTTTCTTAGTCCATATTTGCAAGAAAAAGGGGATGGCATCTGAATTATGTTGAGCTTTTTCTACCTCTGTCCACATGGTGGAATGGTTCAAGATGATTTTGAAATGTTGTTGACTTCTTTTTACTTGTGAATGTGTAGAGAAAGAGAGGACCTCTTTAGCCGCTGTATCTTTGGATTTTGGCAGTCAAAGCAAAGTGACTGGCTGACCATCATTGGTCAGAGTCCAGGGCCTGGGTGTTGTCATGATGAATCCCGCCTACTTTCTTCTTTAATTAATGTGCAAGACAGTGCCAGACAGACACCTGTAAGTTGTTTGTTCCAGTTCAATGACATATCCACACGGCCACACTTGCCTTACCAGCCTACTGATGAGAGAGTGCAAGAAAGTGGCATGGTTGGAAAATCCCTAACACCCGGTCGTCATGGCGCTGTACATTTTTACCTGCCGCTTAAATTTTCAATCGTTTTCTTGTCCATATTTGGAGTAAAAAAATATCCTTACTCCTGAAAAAAAGGGGCTAGCTCCTGAATTATGTGCATTTTGTTTTTTCCCTGCCTCTTTAGTGATATGCAGATCCTGGCTGTGTTCTTGAAATGTTGCTTAATTCATATCAGTGTCCAGATTGACGTTCCAGAGTAGACAGATTACTCGCACTCTCTCTCACATTCGCTCAACAGCTTTCAGTCACTCATGATTTACACTTTTTTCATGAATCTTGTCACTCATATCAAACTATTCACATCTCTAGACCTTCTCAGTCATTCCTTTTTTGACCCACCATAAACTGGGTCGTGATGTTAACAGAAAAACTGACATTGCTCTGCAAAAACAAGAGCAATTAACATCTTTATTGACAAATACATACAACGAAGGTCATAGTACTTGAGTGTATGTGTGTTTCCTGTGCAGTATACATGTGTGAAACTTGGACATTAAAGAAATCAGCTGAAGTGAAAAAAATTTTTTTTTTAAATGTTGCATATCGCTTACAGGATGTTGCAGTCAACACCAGCATTTTTCAGCTGCTGTTGATGTACTAGGCATGTTTTACGTTCAGTAGTTTGCCATTGCTTTCTGAACGACCGGCTCCCATACCAACACGTTATAACACAACGCAACACGGTCTGCTGCACAAATCGGTCACAGATCTACCTTTTAACCCTTTACAGGGCAGACGCTTGTCCGTTTTTTAGCCCTGAACGGGCAAGATTTGTTCAGGTTCGGTAAAATTTTGGGTTGCGTTAGTAAAAACATCACAAATAAGGTGTTAGTCAACCGATTTTAGTTAAATAAACAAGACAATGAAGGGAAAAGCATGCAGAATATGTTACTCACGTGATTGTTGTTGGTAATCCATATATGAACACAAATATTTACGAAATACGGCATGTTGTTTGTGATTTTCTGTCATCAATACGACAATTTACAAACACATTTTCAGAATCATAATCACTTTCTTTAAAGTTCGACTCACGACTGCTAATGCAAAGTAACGCTGATCACTGATATCTAGCTGCGATTAATAATCAACTTCGAGCCCTTTAATGTCACTTAAATTGAACCTAGCGAAATCTCGGCTATCACTTGAAGAATTGCCGAAATCCATTTTGAAAAATTAAGCGTAAAAATCCCGAAAACTATCAAAAAAGTCTGTAAAAGTCCACTCAAATTCATAGTAGGTGCTTACAGATAGTGGCAACGTTGTCAAGCTATCGGCGAAAGCGAAAGTAGCCGTCAGAAGTGTCGGATCGTGTTTTTACAATCCATAATAGTATCGGGCGGTTTCAGACGATCTGCTCGTTTAAGCGATTGGCCGCAAATGGACGTTTTGCCTTGTAAAGGGTTAATATAAGTGTTAAAAAGATAGTTGCATATCCCTGACAGGACGTTGCAGTCAACCCCAGCATTATTTTAGCTGTTTGTGATTTCTTGGCAAGTTTACATTCACTAGTTTGCCATTGCTTTCTGAACAACTGGCACACATCCCATATTATAAAAACCAATGCAAGGCGGTCTGCTGCCAAATCGCCCACAGAAGTGTTTCGAATGCACTGTGCGGGATTACGAACTGTGTCCTTAACCCCTTCGCCACAGAGCCCTACGTAAATATTACAGAAGTTTATTGGACACACAAGAGTACAGACAGACCTGACCAACAAAACTTCAGTATTGATTGATTATTAAGACAAATACAGTTGAGGAAAATGAAATATTTTGTTCATTTAATAAGAACATGAATGTCTGATCAAGATAACTATGGAGGGAGATGTATCAGGGAAGCAAAGAAGAGGAAGACAACAACTTAGGTGGATTCAAGATGTATTAGATAATTTAGACATGACAACAACAGACGCAGGACTGGCTTATGGTCAAGAAAAATTATGACAGACTATTTGAAAGGACAAGTTCTGGCCAGTACAAGCCACTGGATGATAATGATGAGTTCTGTCACCAGCAATACACTGTCTCCCAAATATGTCTGAGTGACATGAAATAGGCTTGCTTTTACCTGTTAATCCCAGAATATTTAAGAAAACATCATACAGTTACGTAACATCTCTGTTCTGTTCTTTTTAGGAAATAGCCCACCACCTACAGAAAGAGCTAAAAACGTATGCCCATTGTCTACGAGGTGAGTTGTTGATTTTCTGGGTTGTCCTGGGTTGTCAGTGCTAGCAAAAATGTGCAGCTACAGATGATACCAAGACCGGCCCAGAAAGCCGTCGGAGGGTATGACTGTTCAGAGAAAATGCTCAAGAACAAAAGAGGAGAACATTGAAGAAATCAAATGTGATGTAATCATAAGCAACAGTACAAGCGACACATAAACGATTACATCAACTTCTGTGACGCTTTATGATTAAAAACAGTAAAAAAGCACTTGATTTCGGCAATTTCAGTTGTGTTAGTATTTTGTATTGTAATGTCATTATTTGTTAATTGATTGTGAAACCTCTCGGAGACTGAGTCTGAACTTTGAAGTGTGATGCATGGAGGATCATGGTTTTAAGCCCTGAAAAGGGCTTGCATTTATGGAAGTGAGGTCGGTGTAGAGATTTTCCTCCCTACCTGGTGCTGAAGTGCCATCTACATGGTCACAGCTTTCCTTCCCCTCTTCAAGCTCAGAAAGCATCAAGATTTACAAGATTGGTACTAGAATTTCACATCTGTGGAAAAATATGGCAATGTTTGCCAGACTGGGGCAACTTCACATCTATGCTGAGGTGTGACAATGTTTGCAAGACTGGGGACAATTTCACATCTGTGGAGAGATATGGCAATGTTTGCCAGACTGGGGACAACTTCACATCTGTGGAGAGATATGGCAATGTTTGCCAGACTGGGGACAATTTCACATCTGTGGAGAGATATGGCAATGTTTGCCAGACTGGGGACAATTTCACATCTGTGGAGAGATATGGCAATGTTTGCCAGACTGGGACAATTTCACATCTGTGGAGAGATATGGCAATGTTTGCCAGACTGGGGACAATTTCACATCTGTGGAGAGATATGGCAATGTTTGCCAGACTGGGGACAATTTCACATCTGTGGAGAGATATGGCAATGTTTGCCAGACTGGGGACAATTTCACATCTGTGGAGAGATATGGCAATGTTTGCCAGACTGGGGACAATTTCACATCTGTGGAGAGATATGGCAATGTTTGCCAGACTGGGGACAATTTCACATCTGTGGAGAGATATGGCAATGTTTGCCAGACTGGGGACAATTTCACATCTGTGGAGAGATATGGCAATGTTTGCCAGACTGGGGACAATTTCACATCTGTGGAGAGATATGGCAATGTTTGCCAGACTGGGGACAATTTCACATCTGTGGAGAGATATGGCAATGTTTGCCAGACTGGGGACAATTTCACATCTGTGGAGAGATATGGCAATGTTTGCCAGACTGGGGACAGTTTCACATCTGTGGAGAGATATGGCAATGTTTGCCAGACTGGGGACAATTTCACATCTGTGGAGAGATATGGCAATGTTTGCCAGACTGGGGACAATTTCACATCTGTGGAGAGATATGGCAATGTTTGCCAGACTGGGGACAATTTCACATCTGTGGAGAGATATGGCAATGTTTGCCAGACTGGGGACAATTTCACATCTGTGGAGAGATATGGCAATGTTTGCCAGACTGGAGACCCTGTCTGTTGATAAGCCACACCATGTAGAGATGCCCGAAGGTTTTGGTCACTGGAACCTGGTGCCATCCAGTTTTGCCACCTCAGCTGCCCAATGTTATAATTGTGGCTGCTCCATATCTAGTCTCTATCTGCTGTACATGTTATTGTCTGTGATAAATTATTTAATTAGTAGGGGATCTGGCCTGCCCGTCACAGTATGAATTATTTAACAGGTGTTTGTATAAAACGTGCCGGCTGCCTGGCCGAGGGGTTAGCAGCTTTCTCCGTTATTCCCGAATACTCTCGTAGTCAACGTGAGCTGACGAGAATTAGAAGTGGTTCGAGTCACGCTAGTGACTTATGAGAGTATGCAGCCCAGAAAGTCGTGGCGTGCTGATGAGCGTAATCTAGCCTAGGAATCAACATACAGCTGAAAGATGCTGGTGTTGACCGCAATATCCTGAAACAGGATGGAAACGCGGGGGAAAATAAAATGTATAAAACATGAATGAAATAGCATTGATCAGCAATAAATCGTTACTATGATCACCATTTTCAAGTACCATCTCCACTGTGCTATGTTCTTATCTCTTGCACACATTTATGCTTCTTAAGCCTCACTTTTTTTGTACTATGCTCAGCTCTTTTACTTATCTTGTGCCTGACATATTTTCTACCTCATGTTCTACTGTACTCACCCCTTGCACTTATCATCTACCTCATTTTTCTACTGTACTCACCTCCTGCACTTATCTTGTACCTTATTTTCAAATTTATTCCCCTCCTGCATTATTGTATACCTTATTTTGATTTGTACTCGCTGTGCCAACTTATCTTGTTCTTTATTTCCTGTTGTTTCACATCTTGTATTTATCTTCGACTTTCTCATCTCATCTTATACTGCACTCATCGTGGTCAATTACCTTTTACTTCTCTCTAAATTAATCTTAGGTCCTTTGTAGTTTATTTGCATATTATATATATATTTGACTACTGTAATCATTAAATCTAGTTTTTCTAGATATTTATCTGCATTCATTCTAGTTCTTGTGTACTACTTTTGTTTATATCTATGTCTTGCTTACTTGTCTCCTGAAACCTGACTGTTTGTTTCCACAGAGATGAACCAGGCCACTCTGAGTTTAACCACAGCTTTGTCAGAAATCTACGAACCTGAGTGGACCAAAGAATCAACTTTCAAAAACCAGCTACAGGTAGGGCTATTTTTAACATTGTTTAGGGAAGCCGCAGTAGCACAGTGACTTGAATGCTTGCCTGATGATCTTATGTTCAAATCCCCTTTGAGGCAGATTTAGAAGAAATTGAACTGGCCTCCCAGGTCGACCCAGTATAAAACGGGTACCAGGAAAGATCTGGGAAATAAAGGCAGCCAACATGATATTGAATATCACCCACTGAGTGCCATCTGCCTAAACAAATATTTCTTACTTGTAACTGACAATTTTCTGACATCTAATTAGATTTGAATCCGCCAAATAAAATATATATTTTTAGACATCTAACTAAATTCACAAGAACCAATAATGAAGACAAACAAATTATTGCATGATTTATTGCCTGGCGTATTGAAGGATATATTGAAGGATTTATCTAGTTAGTTTATGTTGTGTGATTTCTGCAGTATGTACCTGACGAGATGCAACGAAATATGCCAGGCAATAAGTCGTGCAATCTACTGTTTGTGTCTTCGTTATTCCAATGTTAGTTAAGTCTGGTTTTACAACATTTAGTTACATTTGATAAATCGTGCATTCTTCATTATTCCAGTGTTAGTTAAGCCTGGTTTGATAAGACTGGTGATTGTGAAGACTGGTGATTGTGAAGACTGGTGATTGTGTGCGATGGTGAATCATGATTGTCCACGCTATTGGCATGACACATGATGATGATGATGATTTGATATGCTTTGTCTTGTTTGCAGGTGTTTGAGCTGCTGTGGAATGACTTCCTCCAGAGCGTGCAGGATTCTGTGGTTGCTCCCCTCAACAACTATCTACAGTCTTTCCCAGTTCTGAAGGTGAGATTTGGACCTCGGCATCTTCACGTTTGTATGTGAACATTACGCTCCATCAGTGCAATAATGCAAGAGGTGACAACAGTATCTTCTTCTTCATTGAACAGTTTATTCTTCTTTTTCTCCTTTTCCTCCTCCTCCTCCTTTTTATGTGTTTGCCTGTGGCTCCATCACTGCATATATGCAGGAGAATTAAACAGTATTTTCTTCTTCTTCTTCTTCTTCTTCTTCTTCTTCTTCTTCTTCTTCTTCTTCTTCTTCTTCTTCTTCTTCTTCTTCTTCTTCTTCTTCTTCTTCTTCTTCTTCTTCTTTTTCTTTTCCTCCTCCTCCTCCTCCTCCTCCTCCTCCTCCTCCTCCTCCTCCTCCTCCTCCTCCTCCTCCTCCTCCTCCTCCTCCTCCTTCACCTTCTCCTCCTCCACCTCCTCTTCCTCCTCCTCCTCTTCCTCCTCCTCCTCTTCCTCCTCCTCTTCCTCCTCCTCCTCTTCCTCCTCCTCCTCCTCCTCCTCCTCCTCCTCCACCTTCTCTAGGAAGTCTCCATGGCAAGGGGTTATACCACCTGCCTTTTGCTCTGACGGTTGGGTTCGATTCCAGCCTATGTCATTTAGTTCACGATTGAAATTTTCTGACTCTCCTTGAGGTCGTTTCTAGAGCTACGGAGTTCGTGCTTTGTGCAACACATCGGCAGGCCTCCCTGTGGAAAGAGACCGAGCCATATGGGATAAAACCCTGGGCAATGAAGTCGATCCTTCTGTCAAAACATTTTAAACCTCTCCTTCGACATCTTCTTTCCTCTTCCTTCCAATTCCTATGGAGCATAACCCCCTTCTCTAAAAATTATGGAAAGGAAGTAAATGAGAATAGAATGTTTTATAGAGGTTAAATGAGAGAAGTTATATTGTTGTAGAAAATGAATGTAAAGATGATAGAAAAGACAGAAATGAACTGAGAGAATTTAAAAAGATAGAAATTAGATTTATGGAGTTTTATAGAAGGAAACATATTAACAGGATGAGAAAGGTAATATTGCGAGCTTTTTGAGGCAGAATTTATGTGGCACATTTTTGTTTGACCGACAGGCAAAAGTTGCGAAGCGAGGTCGTAAAATGGTCGATTACGACAACTGCAGGCATCACTTGGAGGTCTTGCTGTCAGCCAGGAAGAAAGATGAGCTGAAGATACACAAGGTAAATATTGTTCTCTTGATTGTTTCTTCTATTGCCGTTCTTTATACCCCCACTGGAGCACAAGCTCTCAACTAACTCATGCCAGGTTCGCCTGTCTTTTGCTACTTCTGCCACACCCTCTATTTAAACAAAAATTTTCCCCGAAGTAGTTTCTTGCTATGATTCTGTGATGTGATAGCGTGATCACGTTTTGTAGCCTGAGAGCAGGGAGGGATAGACAGCCAGTCTTTCCCTCTATGTAGCAAGCGATGAGCCCAGGTGTCGTACCTGCATCTGACCATGACATGACCAGCATGGTTTGGTATCAACAATCAAGATTATTTCAAGATTGCGTTAATACAAGAACCGATTACTTGCTTGATATTGTTTTTCCATCCATACTTTATGGTTCTGTACTTCTCACCCTTCTGAGATTTTGTTTTATAATGCAAGTAGACCCGCAAATCACGTTTTGTGTAGACGTCTAGACTTGTTCTAGTATGTGTTATTAAATTTAGCTTTAATTTGTATGTATACTGTGTAGGATGGAGGGGTGTATAGGGAGCAAATATGAAAAGGGGGAGGGGGGGGGAATGGCATTCTGAACATATGGTGAAGGGTGCATGGGCCTAATTAGGTTGAGAACCACTGCCCTAGGTTGATGATGGGTTCATGGCCTCACAGTCTACATATGCTTCTGTAGGTACAAAGACAATTGCTTTAAGACCCAGGTGCAATCAGGTCAGTTTTGGAATCAACCTTCTGTATAGAATATGTTGTGTAATGGTGAAGGGAATCTACAAAATAGACAGGCACAAGTTGTACAATTAAATACCCAACTTTCATACATTTTCTAGGCTGTATAACAGTTTAAATGGTTTTAATGACTTTTATTATAATGTACCTGTCTTTCATGTAACAGGCTCAAGAGGAAATGAAAGAAGCCAAGCGAATTTACGAAGAGTTAAACAGCGAACTGCGCAGTGAGTTGCCAGATTTCTACAACAGGTAGGTGAAAACTACACTTACTTGTAATTGCCCAGTACTTGTGGTTTATGTTGGTATCCTAGAATTACGGGACCATAGTGAGTAGTCCACTTGTCTGCAGGTCTTCAGCTGAAATCCTCCTGAAAGTGGGATTAATGCTTGGTCAAGGATCACTTTCATTGCACATGGATGCATTCATTGGTGCTGCAGACTTCTCCCATAGATCATACAGGGGAATCTCAGAACATTGCATGAACTCCATCGTGTGAGTGAGGAGCCAGATGTGTGTATGTACCAGAATAACACAAACTATAGCTATTTATGAACAAACAAACAAACAAACTTTATTTTCACAGGGTTAAGAATTGGGCAGGAACCAACGCAGGCCCGTCTGACATTCTGCCCTTCTTCTCTATTTCCTCTCATAAATTATTTCATTCATTATATCGGCTGTCATGACATACCGGAGATTCGATATGCTGATGATACAGTATTACTATCCACAACACAGAATGGCATGGAAAACCTGATAGCCTCAACCCAATTGAATAGTGAAAATCACAACTTATATCTTAACATAGCAAAAACAAAGATAATGCATACAGATAAAACTACCATGGAGAAAGAAATATACATTAATGGGGGAAAATTGGAGGTGGTGGAAAATTTTGAATATCTTGGGTCATTGATTACCATCAATGGGGACACAATGAAAGAAATTAAACGGCGACTATCAATTGCTCTTCAAAGACTAAAACAGCTGAATAAATTATGGAGTGGGACAGACAGAACTACAAAAATTAGATTTTTAAGAGCATGCATCTTTCCCATTGCAACATACGCCTGTGAGACATGGACACTTACTAAACAAGCTGAACAGCGCATAAACGCCTTTGAATATAAGTGTTATAGACGTGTTCTAAAAATATCTTGGGTAAAGAAAAGAACAAATGCATCCATACTTCAAGAGTTGAATATTGAAGAAGGTTGGCTATTAAAGACGATAAAACAAAGAAAATTGAAATATTTTGGTCACTTTAAACGTCACAAAAGTTTGGAGAGAACAATAATGGAAGGGTATATGCCTGGGAAGAGAGGAAGAGGAAGACCAAAGAGAAGATGGGTGCAGGATGTGGCGGATGATCTCCAGATGGGTGTATCAGACGCGGGACATCTTGCTTATGATCGAGAGGTTTTCCGGAGGGTTGTTATGGGAGCGAGGTTCTGCAAAGGACATGCTACTAAATGAATCACTTATGAAGCTAATCTTAGACAACAAAAGAACAATAAGCATTAAAACACACAAAAGATAATCAATAATACATGACTCACTGAGGTAATGTTTGTAATGGGTATTATAAATACCTAAGGAAGGTGTAACGTACCATACATATGGGAATGTTCATTGGCTGTGTGTAGGTAGGTAGGGGGGAGGGACTGAGGGAGGGATAGATGGAAGGACAAACATTTACGGCATGAGGTAGCTAATCTCAATCCAGCTTTCTTTATTCACTTGTTAGAAATGCACGGTAGTTACAGTGAAACGATTCTTCTTTTTTTTCTAATAAGTCGCTGTAACACAACAGATGGTGTGACCTCTTAATTCTGTATAATTATCATTCTGTCTAGCCAAATTAAACTAAAATGTTTTGGTCAAATCAAACATCATAGTGCTTTAGAAAGATCAGGCATGGTACCTGGAAGACAAGGCAAGGGACATTAAAGACACCCTAGCTTGAAAATGCTTGAGGCAAGAGGGCTGGCAGCAGATAGAGAGTCAACTGGGTTGTGATGAGAGCGAGGTTCTGCGAAGAATTTGCTACATGATGAAGATGCAACCAAGACTTGACCAGTCATGTTGGCCAAAGAGGAACGTCTCATGGAGTGGGAGAAACTTTTGTCACTCATGTCCTAGGGCGTTTGTTAAAGTTTGTGGAACCACAAATGGTCATATTTAAAGTGGTAAATAACTGGCAAATTTACGTAATTCTAAAGTCTGTGTGTTACCGGGGTTTGCTAGGGAAGCATAGAATAGTAACACTGTAACATTTCAAGCATGACATAAGAGCCAGCTAAGGAGGTTTGGCATTGCAAGTTATCACCTCAAAAAGCTGAGGATGGTGTTTCCTGAAAACAGGCCTTCCCAATCAATGAAAAGTGGGCGGAGCAGAATGTCTGTCACATGTAAGAGTGAATAACTCAAATGATAGTCTTTCCTGAAAACAGACCTTCCCAATCAGTGAAAAGTGGCCTGGGCAGAATGTCTGTCACATGTAAGAGTGAATAACTGGAACACTACTACACCACAATTCTATGTTTGTGTTTGCAGTCGAGTCACGTTCTATGCAGGCTTGCTGTCCAGTTTGTTTGGAGCCGGACATGTCTTTCACTCAGAGACTGGCAAGGTGAGGTGTCCGAGATACTCAAATGTCATTATATTTGTTGTTTGTTTGTTTGTTTGTTCTGCTGAGAATTTGATTTCCATGGTTGTTTGTGACCAGTTCAAAACTGTGTCAGCTATCATATGAAGAAATATGTCATCATCATCAAGTGCCCTGTCAGTTGCCGTAGGCGTTCATGTCTCTCCACAGATCTCGGTCTTTGGTGTTCTGGATCAACTCTGCTGACGATATTCTTCCATGCCACAGTCTCAATCCATCCAGCTTCATTTCCCTTGGTTGGCCTCTGCCTCTCTTCCCCTTGATCTTTCCAGTTGTCACGATGACCAAAGAAAGCTGTTTGTGATGAGAAATATGTGCACTATTTCAACCAGAAAAAGAATTCATGTATTCATGTCGTGATAACGAGGGTAAGTTGATAAGTAGGTCACAAATGGCTGTAGAAAAATAACTAAATATGATAGCAACTTGAAACTAGTTTATTGTTATACATACATTGTCCCTTTATTTCTCAACACAATTTCCACCAACATTGATGCACTTATCCCATCGTTTTATCAGTCCGCCCAAACCTGACTGCATAGAACTGCAGGCTTTGTTTTCAAAACCACGTTTTCACTTCACATTCAACTTCGGCGTCATTCGTGAAATGTCTCCTGCCAAGGTGGGTTTCCTATTTATGCTGACACATGTTGTCCCTTAAAGCGGTGCATAGCTGGGTAGAAAAAGTTACGAGGGCAAGTCAATAAGTAGTCACACTGTTCTGTGGGATGGCAGGTAAATGAGAACAGAGCACACAGTTGTATGCAGCCGGTTTGGAGGACTGATAAAACGATGGGATAAGTGCATCAGTGTTGGTGGAAATTATGTTGAGAAATAAAGGGACAATGTATGTATAAAACTAAACTGGTTTCAAGTTGTTATCATATTTAGTTATTTTTCTACAGCCATTTGTGACTTACTTATCAACTTACCCTTGTATACAGCTCTGCAGTATACACCTGACAAGAAATATGCCTGGTAAAATATTGTACAATCATTTGTTTATGGTTTGTTTAAATGTTACTTTCTGTTGGATGATAAAAACAATTGAAAAGTTTACTTTTGTATGTGCTTCTCATGTGTTCAGCTCCATAGTAAACTTTACATTAATTTGATTTCGATCGTAGCTCAATAACATTCTCATCCTTCTATTAATACTATAATGCTATTGCTGTGCCATATTTTTATTGTGCTGACTGATTTTATTTCTGTGGTTGCTGCTTCTGCAGGTGTATTTGACCCTAGATGACATCTGCCAAGAACTGAGCAAAGATTTTGAGCAGTTTATATACAAGCCGAAACAAACCCTCAGCAAATCTATCTCCTCAAAGTGAGTTGTTATTTGTGGTCACTCTTGTTGATTTTTGTATTATTAGTGGCAGTCTCATCTTCTACATCACCATTAGGAACTTTTATATGAGGGGGTTTCAAATGAAAACCTTAAAGTGTGTGCGTATGTGAATATATTCTGAAAAAGTAAAGAACAAATGTATCATTTTCCGAGGTAGCCACCACTGCGTTCAATTCAAGTCCTCTAGCTTCAATGAAGTGCTTCAATTCCTGTAGAAATAAACTCTCGTGCTCACATGTGTAACCATCATGCACCAGTTGCTGTAAATCTTCATCAGGCCGAAAAGTTTTGAAATTTCCTACTCCACTCACATGCTTGCTGGACTGACAGGCATGCATCTCCATATGGACCTTTCGCTGATGAATTTCTATAGGTTTCACCCCTTCACTGATCACAAAGTGGATAACAGAAAGCTGATTCTCTTTGGTGCAAGTCAAAAGTGGGACGGCCACCTTTAAATTGTCCTTTAGACGTCACCATGTTTGTCTGCACCATGATGTCACTGCTTGACACTCTTGACATCCTAAACAACAATATTGACAGGTTACAAGACAATGGCACAGTATGGTTCCGTCACCCTACTACTGAGTTGAGTGCATGGCGTGACACTGTGAGCTGTGAATTTCGTGTGAAGTGTTTTACATTGTCCACAGTTGTTTGTAACATGAACTGCATGTTCGAAATAATGGCGGCCGGCTTGTCGCAGAACTGACTGGATTGCCTTATGCAGTAATATGTGGATGCTGGTTTTCTAGTGACTGCCGCCTCCATCGACGATAAATTGTATTTTTGGTGGAGGACTTGTGTTGGCATTCTGGCAGCGGCATTATGCACAGTGAAATGCTTTTACATCTGTCTGCGGTTGTTTGTAGCGAGAACTGCATGTTCGGAAAAATGGCGGCTGGCTTTGTCGCAAAACGGACTGGCTTGCCTTATGCGGTAATGTGTGGCTGCTGGTTTTCTAGTGACTACTGCTTCCATCGAAGATTAACTATTTTGTCATGGAGGACTTTTGTGTTGACATTCTGGCGGCGGCATTATGCACAGAGTACCTGTGCGGGCTGTTGGTTTGTCGAGACTCCTGTCTGATCCACTTTTCACATGGGGCCATGAGGAGCATTTTGTGTGATATTCACTGGCACAGGAACGAAGCATAATAGGGACAACCCGTTGCCGTGAAGTTGGAACCGCAACTAAATGGCACAGTAATTATAATTTCTATCACACTTTTAAGGTTTTGATTTGAAGGCCCTTTGTAGATCTAGCTGCCATGTTTAACAGGGTGCAGAGTGAGAGTTTTGACATGCTAACTTCAAACTTCCTCAGCATCTGTGGCACAGTGGTTGCGAGTGCAGGTTCATAATCCCGACATTCAAAGTTCGAAGCCTGCCACAGGTGATTTTGCAGGAGATCACTTTTTCACCATGGATTGAGCGTCGGCTATTCAGAAAGAATTGGTAACTACAGAATGTAAAATTGCCTTGAAAATTGCAAACAGCCAATAAATGCTAGGGTTGGTTGTGACGTCCTGTAAGGGACATGTTAGTAACTTTCATTTAGAAGCATCTGTCATTGGGATGTTGAAGATGGCCAGAGAAGATGTACTGTGGGCAGTGAATGATAACTTGCCGTATAGTGATAGTAATTAATGTATGAATGTGACCAGAGCACTTGAAAAAATGTGAGATACCTGCAGATTTGATTTGCAAACACACACACACACCCCCCCCCCCCCCCCCCCCCACACACACACACACACACACACACACACTGCATGTCCGCATTCATGCAATTGTTTGTCTCTTTGTGACCGACAGCTCTGGGGAGAACGGCTTCAGTGATGACATCTCGGTCCACGGTTCTCCGTCAGTCCAGTTGGCCAGGAGCTCTCTGGGTTCTAGATGCAGCAGTCCAGGCAGAGGTAGGGACTTGTGTAGCTGTAAACATAAACATTAGGAACCGACTCTTTCCTATACCATGAATATAAACATTAGGAAAATACTCTTTCCCGTACCATGAATATAAACATTAGGAATAGACTCTTCCCGTACCATGAATATAAACATTAGGAAAATACTCTTTTCCCGTACCATGAATATAAACATTATGAAAAGACTCTTACCATACCATGAATATAAACATTAGGAAATACTCTTTCCCATACCATGAATATAAACATTAGGAAAATATTCTTTCCCATACCATGAATAAAAAAAAAAGTCGCTTAAAAGTCGACAGGGTCGACTTCATCGCACCAGGTTTTATCCCATATGGCTCGATCTCTTTCCGCAGCGCGGAAAGCGTCGCACAAAGCACGAACTCCGGAGCTTTTAGCGACGACCCACAGGCGTCTCCGAAACATTTAACTCGTAAACCGAAGGGCGCGGCCCGGAATCGAACCCACAACCTTCGGAGCACGAGTCAAACGGCTTGACCACTTCGCCACAGAGACACCCTCCCATACCATGAATATAAACATGAAAAGCCTCTTCCCGTACCATGAGACATACTGGATATATGGTTCTAGTCCCATATTTTAAAGATCATTCGGCACATGATGGGTCATATGGTCATTATCATGCCAGTTATTGTAACTGTAGTGACCCTTCTGTTTCATTTGAGTAAAATATCACTTTTATTGCATATGGATATTTTCAGAAGTCTCCTTTCTTAGATCACATAGGGAGTCTCTCAGCACACCACACATACTCTATGGCACCGGTGAGGATCCAAACATGTGTTATATCAGAATCACACATGTTGTTAATATATTTTATTGGGTAGGTTTTCCCATTTTGAAATTTAGCATTGCCAGCCATTGCAGTCTTGTGTTCAAATCACATACATACATAATATGTAAATAAAACACATGGATGCGTATATACACACACCAAAGCACTCACTCATTTATACAGTAGAACTCATGTACACACAGATTGAGTGTGCTCCTCATGTGTTTAGTCTTGACAATTTTGACCCACTTGTTTCTGCCACTAGATACGTCACAGTCTGTGTACAGCAATCAAGAGGTGCCAGAAATCAAACGGGTAAGGGGCTCCTTGTGTCCACAAGCGTGTTTGTCGTTCTCACCTTTCTCTTTGTCGTGTACAAACATTTCTATTCTATAGCACTGGTTTTGCTGATTAGAAGCAAAGCACCATGGGTGAGAGAGCCTTTAAAAGCAGGCACCTGACTTTAGTTATTGATTAAATACCAAGATATGAATGAAGTTGTGCAGTTAGTCCTTGTCCTTGGAAGTTTGAAAAAGTCTTCTTGTATGTTACATAAAACCATTTTTAACTTACGGCTGCGAATCCTTGACAATTTGTAAACAAGTGAAAAAATCCCTTTACGCTTTGGAAATGTGGTTTTATAGAAGAATGCAGAAAATTAATTGGACAGCAAAAATTAGCAACCGGGGCATTTTAAGGGAAGCTGAGTCGCAAGGACAACTTATCACAAACAGAAAGAAGTAGTCCCGGGAAGGTTAACCTGGTCAACAAATGCCCGCAGAAGTCGGATGTGTCGGCCTAACGGCGCAAGAACGCAGCTCTGCTGTAAACAGGCACAACGCAGTCACATCCGAAAAAAAAATCCGGATGAATGAAGAAGAAGAAGAAGAAAGAAGTAGTCATCATTTTTTTGGCCACATTATGAGAAGACAAAAACTGGAACATGTTGTGACAACAGGAAAGATTTGTGGAAAGAGAGATATAGGAAGACAGTGTGAGAAGATTCCTGATAGTCTTGTGTCATGGTACGGAAGGGAGTCAACACACGAACTGATGCATGCCGTCAGTGATCGTAATTTGTCGAGAGGCATGATCGCCCAGGCCAGCTGCTGGCAAGGCACTGGATGATGATGGATCAAGGTCTGGGGTGGGCACGGTAGAGTTTCCAGTGTCCGGCCCAGGCTCAGAAGATTCCAGGTTTGATGTCAGCACAGGGCTGGGAGTTTTCCCAGAACCACTGGTATCTAAAGATATCATGTCTCCCTGTCTCTAGGGTAGTCAGATCATATACCTAGCCTTCTCACATAAGGCCAGCCACAGAAGGTCCACTGTGCCACTTCTACTGGTTCAAAATCTCACACCGGTTGGATCTGGCCAAGAGTAGGCTGTTAGGGTTCTGCACTGGCAAACTTATTAGGAAAGAAATCCAACACTTGGGTAGCCTTGACCTTGCATGAAATCTGTCTAGAAGAAGCAAACCTGAGACATGCATGCTGGGATTGAACACACTGACCTTTGAGGTGCGTAGCTTTGTGTAACACATTCCCCTTGAAAGAGAAACAAAGACAATCACGGCTTGGCTCCCTAAAGGGTGTCATTATAAAATATTGTCGTAAACATACTTGAATTCTTGTCTTCTACGTTATAATCATCGGTTTTCATTCTGAAGAATATAGTTTGATCCTCTTTCCACTATGATGGTCATCCTTGGAGAAGAAGCATACCATAACAAGATTTTCTTTCATCCACGTAACATAATGCTACTCCAACAATTGCTTCTGGTGTCTCCTTTGAGAAGAAGCATACTATAACATGATTTCCTTTCGTCCACTGTAACATAATGCTACACCGACAATTGCTTCTGGTGTCTCCTTGGAGAAGAAGTGTGCTATAACATAATTTCCTTTCGTCCACATAACATAATGCTACTCCGACAATTGCTTCTGGTGTCTCGACAATTCCTTCTTTTGTCTCGACAATTGCTTCTGTTGCCTCGACAATGTTCTGAGTTTCTGCGGAAGCATTTATTATACACAATCCTGCCCAACAGCAGCTATTTATTCTCCTGCCCACAGCTCCTGGATGTATCAAACCTGCTTTGTATTGCAAGGAGCTGTGTGGCTTGTTGAATGCTGTCATCTAAGCAGATACTGTGGCATCATTACTTTTATGTATTCATTGCTGTTTTGTGAGTGTTAAAGTGTGTCTGATTTCTGTTTCCTGTTGTCTAGTTCTGGGCTCAGTGTGTCGAGCCACTCATGTCATATGAGATCACTCTACATGAATCATGCAACTGGTTTTAAAAAAAGCTTTTAGATATCAGATTTTGTCCTGGTTTTGTAAATTTGCTGGCTGTGTGGCAAAGGGGTTACGAACACAATCCGTAATCCTGTATACCACGGTCGAAACAGCTGTGGGCGATTTGGCAGTAGAACGCCTTGCATTGGTTTTCACAAAATGGTTGAGTGTTGGTCGTTCAGAAAGCAATGATAAACTACTAAACATAAACTTGCCAAGAAATCACAAACAGCCATAAAATACTGGGGTTGACTTCAACATTCTGTAAAGGATATGCAAGTAACTTTGTAAGTTTAAACAATATTTTAAAGAGCATGTATATGAATAGTTAAACCAACGCAGCAACATCTGCAGCAACATCACTTTGTCTGTTACCCCATACCCTACCCAGCATTGCTATCAGCTGAAACGAAAAGCTCCGGTTGCACCCCCACGCGAAACCTCTTCTGATAAAGTCCAGGAGGTGTCATCCAACTGTGTTCCTGCCCGGAAAATCTCATCAGAAACTAGCAGTTACTTGAGTGGGCGGGCTGCAGTTGCAGAATTCAGCTACAAGTATTTCTGCCAGTGGAAGAACAAGTTCACACACAAATCCAAGAAAGCCAGTGTTAACAAGCATGTAACTGTGGCAGAACCTCTTAGAGACAGCGTTGTCTCTGTGAAAGACAGCAGTCACAGCCAGCATGCACATGTGGACCGCACCAAAGCCTTGCATTCTGCTTCAGATTCCTATACAGGGTTGAAGAATGTCTCCCCCGATGGGGAACTCAGCTCTTTCTGTAGCCAGGTTCTGACAAACACAGTTCCTGTTGATGAGAACGATAGGCAAGGCAATAAAATTATAGTGCTGTCAAGTTTACAATACCAGCATCAACAACATCAAGATATAAGTCAGATATCTGAAGAATATCCGTCACAGAAAATTGACTCATTGAAAGATGTTGGGAGAGGATTGCCGTTTGCTGGACCGTTTGATAAGGGTAAACAGAAGGCCAGGGGTTTTATTGAAGGTCAAGCAGCTTATGTAGGTAATGAAGCATCTGATCTTTCATTGGTTGGTTCATTGAAGGATGCTGGGAAAGAGATGTCCAGTACTGGACAGTTCAGTACAAGTAAAGAGGTGGGCAAAGTTTTCCCTGAAGGACAGCCTGTTGGTGAAGCTGCTGATTTTGATAATAAAGCATCAGGTCCGTCATCAGTTGGTTTATTGAAACAGTCTGGGAAAGGGTTGCCCGGTACTGGACAGTTTGATGCAAGTAAACAAGATACTAAAGCATCCAGTCTGTCAGCGGTTGGCCATGGAGATGAAGCAGAAAGAGTCAAGGAATGTGTTAAAATTGTTTTGAAACCTATTTCCATAACCCAGTCGGTTTCTTCTGATGGGCCAGATCAGGAAGACACCAAGGAACAACCACCATTTGATCTGCAGGTCAGGAGGAAACCACAAGGAATTGTTTCATTTCATCACCTGGACATGAAAGTGACAGCCACTGACAGTAACCGGCAACAGATGAGTGAAATGTGCATCCCATTAAAAGAACAACAGTTGTGTCCAGATTTCACGGTACAAAATGAGGATGGGAGAATAAATGTGGTCATGTTGAATGTTGATAAAGATATCATATTACTGACCCCACCCGTTGAGCAGCATGTTGATAAAGATATCATATTACTGACCCCACCCGTTGAGCAGCATGTTGATAAAGATATCATATTACTGACCCCAGCCGTTGAGCAGCATGTTGATAAAGATATCATATTACTGACCCCACCCATTGAGCAGCATGTTGATAAAGATATTATATTACTGACCCCACCCTTTGAGCAGCATGTTGATCCACATGATACCCATCCAGTTGACTTGCTGGCACCCATCTCTGACTCAACCGCTCCAGGTGGGTCAGGTATCCCACCAGTTTATGAATGCGCTCCACCTTCCCAAGGAAGCAATATCCTCCAGTTGGATGACGATAGCAACAGGAAAATGTCCCCAACAAATCTCCAGAACTCTGAGGGTGAAAAAGTCCCTGTGAGTGAAATGTACATTGTGGGTGAGATAGCCAAACTTGGCATGTCCAGTCTGAAAGCTTCGGAGTTGACCACAGATGGAAGTAGAGAAACCCCTTCGGAACATGGTCCATTTCAGATGGAGATGATGGCTGTGGCTTCAGACTTAGATCTCAGTCAGTCCGAGAGGTTCCTGGATGTGGAAGAGAACATGGAGAGAGAACCTACCAGTGTTAGATGGGATGACACCGTCAGGATGTGGGTTGATATTGATGGCGATACATATTATTTTGACAAGGAGCCACTGCTTGGGGACTTAAGTGATGAGGACAATGATGCTGAGTTTTATACTGTTGGTGATGCAAGTGATGTTGCCAAGGTTGAGAAGACGGAGAGCATCAAAGATGTTGAAACAGAGACCACATCTGTGCAGAAGTTACTGACAGCAGACACCTCAAAGTATTACACAATGATTGAGAAGACGGAGAGCATCAAAGATGTTGAAACAGAGACCACATCTGTGCAGAAGTTACTGACAGCAGACACCTCAAAGTATTACACGATGACCTACACGGACATTTCTTCAGTGGACCAATCAGATGATGATCAGTGTACGGAATCTTCGAGAGAACATCCTGTCCAGTACCACGAGCTTGAATCTCAGTCTGGGTCTGCTGAGAAGGCACAGACCTCAACTGCGATCAAGATTTTTGACAATGAGAAGGTAAAGATCTTGACCCAACACCTCTTGAAGAAACATCACATTTTGGTACCACCAGATGAGACAGCACCCAGTCCTGAGAGAACTAGTGCTGAGGCAATGACTAGCAATGAGATGATCACTAGCCCTGATAATACCACCAGCGGTGAGGAACTGTCCAGCTCTCAGGCATCTAGCAGTGCTGATGACAGCAGTGCAGAAATGATGGACAAGGCCAGGCATCGTAAGGATAACATTGCTGCTTCTTTGGCGAATAACCGGTTGAAATTATTAAATGAACATTTAATGAAACAATGCAGTCCATGTTCTCCCAGAAGTCTTCTTACTGATGAGGAGCCTGCAGATGACCCTATAGAAGCTGTGTGTGCTAATACGGAAGATACACCAGAGAAGAATCACGAGAGAAGTCTCCAGAAGTCAGAGGACTCTGACATTAACAGTCAGGTTAATTTAGACAAGCAGAAAGAAGAGGTTTGCCACAATCATACAGCCACAAAAGCAGATCTACTTCTTCAGAGTACAGAGAGATTTGATGCAGTAATCTGCAGCCTTGACATATGTGATTTACCAAAGACAGAAGTTGGGTCTCGCAAGAGTAGATCTCTTGAAGACACATTCACAGATCACATGCCAGATATCTGGAAAGATGACATTATGATGGAGGGATGTCAGACTGCAGCAGTCTTTGCTGATAACATGCAAGATGTGGCCGGCCAGGAAGTTTGTTGTTCCAGCTCTGAAACATGTTTGAATGAGGCTGAAAGAAAGCGCACACACACCACCAGCATCTTCAACAGAGATTCTAATACTTTCAGTGAACATAAAGGGGGTAAAAGTCAAGACTGTGCTACATGGAAGCAGCAAGGTTTATCCAGACAACAACGGTTATTTACAGAACTTAGTGGTCCTGTTATGGTAAAACCTGGGACAGATTCTTCTTCCTCTGGGTGCCTTCTTCATAAGAAGAACAAGGTATCTTTCTTTGGCCCCAGTAAGACATCAGTGTGCAAGAGTCTTTCTCCTCTGCTTCCTTCTTCCAGGTGGAGCTTAGACTGTGTCCGTTTCATCAAGAACACGGACAGAAATGTGTCAAGAGATGAAACTGAGGATGAGCCCAACTTATCTGACTCAACTGTTTCTCTGGAGATTAAGATAGATCATCAGCTGGACCCTGAGATTGGTGGCATGGAGAAGGCAGTTGGGAAAGCCCGGCCCAGCGTCTGTGATGGCAGCAGTTGGAGCTTTAAAGGCTTCATGAGCATGCTGTTGCCACAGACCGTGCAGATGCTGGCCTCTCATACGAAGTCCTACATCAACAGTTGTGTCCATTCCAGGCCGTCAGACAGGCATCTGCAGGAGATCCACAAGATTGTCATGGAAAGCCTCAGCACCGAGGATTACCAGAACCTGTTCAAGAAAAGCGAAGGCTCCTCTGTGGATATAACTGTGCAACAGGACAGTCCTAGCCCTCACTCAGGTGCAGTTAGTCCCCTCTCACAAACCAAGGATGTTGATGAACTGAAGCTTGGCCACCTTGATACTCCATCTCCAGATAGAGATGTCTTCTACACGCCCGACCACTCGCTAGCAACACCAAATACTCCTGAAGCAACAAATATCAAGTATGTAGACAGTTCCTCTCCAGTCATGGGTGCTATGTCAAAAGACCCAGAGCACACGCCAGCCAAATCACCACATAATCATCGACTTTCTCTTGAAGATCGTCAGAACCGCCATGACCATGACGTAGCTATACTGGAAAAGCATTTCCAGACAGTTCTTCGGGACATTGTAACTAAAGGATCTTCAAAACTGAGAAAGGTTAGTGAAGGAGCTCAGAGTCCACCTTCATTTTCAAGATCCCACAAGTGTGAGGGAGGAGGTGTCAGATCTGTAACATGTGGAGATGTGGTCTCCAGTGAAGGATGTGAACAGGAAGGAAATATGTCCCTGCATGATGCTATGTTATCACGTCTGCAGATGTCTGTACCTATTTTGGCCACGTCCCAGAGCAGATCAGAGACCAGGCAAGTCAGTGAAGATATGTCTGTGGAGCATTTATGTAGCTGGGCAGCGTCCAGGGAGTCGGTCCACATTGATAAGCTGGTGTCGGATGAGGCTACTGATGATTCCTTCAAAAGTTGTCAGGATGCGGTCCAAGGGAGTGAAATGAAGCACAAGTCTGCAACAAACAGTGATGGTCTGTCCAGGTATAAAGCTTCAGAGAAATCTCCTGGCTTCCCTCAAGACCACCCACCCTTGAATCTCACAGCGTCTCTAGCACAGAGGAGGATTGCCCTAGAAACAGTACAGGATGAGGATGAGTGGCAGAATAGCTATTCCCAGGATGAGAGTGATCTATGTTCCCATTCATGTCAAAGTTCTTCAGAATCAGCAGGAACCTCTGGTTCACCTGTTCTTGGTGATCCCTCCAGGGAGGCTGCAGGTTGTTACGATTATCTAACATTCATCAGTGGAAGTGGGCAAAGCTGTTTAAAGATTCCGATTCAGAGAAGATTTGAACCCAGTCTTTCATTCACTGAAAGCTTACTGCCAACATTAGATGATCACAGCAGGTCAGCCATCCGGTCACAGAGCCAGAGTCAGAGACAAATTCAATATCTTGACCCACTCAGAGATTCCTTACGGCAAAATTTAAATCCATCTGTTATCTTGTGTTCAGAAGCTGCATGTGACATCTGGACATTGGATACAATACAAGATCATAGTTCTTCTGAAGAAAGTCCATGGAAACCTGGCAGTGTTGGATCTGTGCTGGATTACAGAGATGATCCAGGTAATGAACATGTAGGGCCAGTTGAAAGGTGTTCAAGAGATACTGTCCGTGTGTTAGTTGACAGTGGCACTGTCAGAGATGAGCAGCTGGCCAGCTGTGATGCCTACAAAGAAACATGTCCCAGAAACAGTGATTTAATCAGCTTTGAATCTGTTGCCATTGAATCTGCTGCCAAAATGCCATTGATGTCAAGATTTTATAGTGATATAAAACACAAATGGTATCTTGAGGTTGATTCCGAGTCACTGCCAAGTAGCAATACAACTGATTTGCAGTCTGAAAAGCTTGAAACTCACATTCAATACATGGAAAGTTCCAGTAACAACAGGAACATAAAGGAAGCTTCAGGATTAAAATGCAGGGATCACATATTACAACATACGACAGGAGAGGAAGCAGTGAGGGGTTATAAATGTCAGGACAAGAAACTGAGAAGTGCGCTAAAGTTTCTCCGTGTCTCTGAGTATTTTAAAAGTGTTCTGGAACAAAAGCAGCTTCCGGGTTCCTGTGGTTGGGACTGGGCATTCAGCAGTGGACAGTTAGTGTCTTGTCAGAAATGTCAGCTGCCAGAAACCATGGTGGGTCTGTCATGGGATGATGATGTGTGCAAAAGTGTGACCTGTGAGAATGTTGAAAGTTGTAGCAAAACCCATGGACAAAACTCTGTTTGTGACAGTGGTTGTAAGGAAGCCAGAGATATAATACAAGGAGTTGATTTTTGTGGGAGTGGAGGCAATTTGAACTTGTTGAATCAAGATAATTCTCTGGTATATGAGCAGAGTTGTTCATCACATGGGAGTGGAATTCCTAGATGCAATGTTCTTTTGGACACACAGCTTGCAGATGGGCAAGAACTGGCCGAAGAGCACTTCGGACGTCACGGCAAATGCAGGTGTGATTGTTTTCTGGGATTTCATGAGAACCTGGGCAGTACCGATGTTCCAGTGGACAGTGTACGTGAACCTGTGGACGATACGAATGTGCCAGTGGACAATACACCTGTACCTGTGAACGATATGAATGTGCCAGTGGACATTACACATGTACCTGTGAATGATATGAATGTGCCAGTGGACAATACACATGTACAGGTTGGTACTATAAATGTGTCAGTGGACAGTGATGATTTGTCAGTGGACAATACAGATGTGCTAGTGGACAATGAAGATGGGGCAGTGGACAATGTAGATGTGCTGGTGGACAAAGAAGGTGTGCCAATGGACAAAATGTATGTGCCAGTGGACAATACACATGTGCCAGGGGAAAATACACACATTTCAGGGGACAATACAGATTTGCCTGTGGGTATTGCACATTTTACAGTGGACACGCTTGACACATTTGATTGCAGGGTGCCACAGTCAAAGGAGACTGGTGTGTTCATTAGTACGTGTCCTTTCTGTCAGAATCCTAGCTCATTAAGTGGTTTGAGTTCATCAGTTGTAGAATCTAGCTTGTCTACTAGTATTGGTCAGCCAGTAGCCAACCAGCTTGATTCATTCGGTGGTACAGTTTTCCTAAAGAAAACTACTGCTACATCTGGAGGTACATGGTCGTCAGTTGAGAAGGTGATCTCATCTCTTAGAGCATGGCCACCATTTGAGAATACCAGTTCATCTCTTGAAACACAACCATCGTTTGAGAATATGAGTTCATCTCTTGAAACACAACCATCGTTTGAGAATATTAGTTCATCTCTTGAAACACAACCATCGTTTGAGAATATGAGTTCATCTCTTGAAACACAACCATCGTTTGAGAATACCAGTTCATCTCTACGACCATCATTTCAGACTACCAGTTTATCTCCACAACCATCATTTGAGAATACGAGTTCATCTCTTGAAACACAACCGTTGTTTGAGAATACCAGTTCATCTCTTGGAATACAACCATCTTTTGAGAATGCCAGTTCATCTCTTGAAATACAACCATCATTTGAGAAAACCAGTTCATTTCTTGAAACACAACCATTGTTTGAGAATACCAGTTCATCTCTTGAAATACAGCCATCTTTTGAGAATACCAGTTCATCTTTATGACCATCGTTTGAGAATAGTAGTTCATCTCTTGAATCAACCATCTTTTGAGAATACTAGTTCATCTCTTGAAAAACAACCATCGTTTGATAATACTAGTTCATCTCTTGAAATATAACCATCATTTGTGAATGCCAGTTCATCTCTTGAAATATAACCATCATTTGAGAAAACCAGTTCATTTCTTGAAACATGACCATCATCTGAGAACCCCAGTTCAATTCTTGAAACACAACCATAATTTGTGAATACCCGTTCGTCTATTGAAACACAACCATCTTTGAAAAGACCAAACCATCTCTTGAAACAAGTCTGTCTTTTGAGAATACCAGCTTATCTCTTGGAAAGCAGTCATCACTTGAGAACCTCAAATCATCGGTTGGCTCAAAACCATAACTTGAGTAAACCAACTCATCTTTATGTGCACAGTGATCGATTAAGGAAACTATTTCATCTCCTGGCTTGTGGCCATCCTTGGAAGATAGTGACTCACACAGGGCAACCATGTTATGATCCTGCAAGACTCTCGGACATTAGGCATGGACCAGATTCTGCCGTAAAGTGGGAAACAGATGCTCACTTTCTGAGAGAGCTTGATGAAATGTTAGAAGAGCTGGTGTATCTTCAGCCGGGAGAAGGGGATGTCACAGATAGGGTCCTGCAGGCATCAGAGACAAAAGCATCTTATGAGAAGACAGCAGATGTTTGTAGGCCAGATTACTATAGTGGGCGGCTTACATCAGATAACATTCGGACAGATCTATAATCAAATCTCAAAGAACCATGTCTCGGAGAATCAAATCTCAAAGATTCATATTCTGAAGTAGACTATCATCATAAAATTCTACAGTTAGAGTATAGAGATTTAAGATTTTATGGTAAACACTGTAAATTACAGTGCCACGATAAATGTTCAGTGTCTAAAATTCATGATAAATGTTCTGCATCTGAGATTCATGATAAATGTTCTGCATCTGAGATTCATGATAAATGTTTTACATCTGAGATTCATGATAAATGTTCTACATCTGAGATTCATGATAAATGTTCTACATATGAGATTCATGATAAATGTTCTACATATGAGATTCATGTTAATGCTCTACATCTGGAACACATGATAAATGTTCTGCATCAGGAATTCATAATAAATGATCTACATCTGAGATTAATGATAAATGTTCTACATATGAGATTCATGATAAATGTTCTACATATGAGCTTCATGTTAATGCTCTACATCTGGAACACATGATAAATGTTCTGCATCAGGAATTCATGATAAATGATCTACATCTGAGATTCATAATAAATGTTCTACATATGAGATTCATGTTAATGCTCTACATCTGGAACACATGATAAATGTTCTGCATCAGGAATTCATGATAAATGATCTACATCTGAGATTCATGATAAATGTTCTACTTCAAAGTATCAGGATAAATATTCAACATGATATGAACAAATGCTGGTTTTCTGAAACTAGCAAGAACAAATGCTGGTTTTCTGAACCTCCATGTACCCCAAGAACAACTCTTGCCTTTCTGAAACTGACAAGAACAAATGCTGGTTTTCTGAAACTGACAAGAACAAATCTTGGCTTTCTGAAACTAACAAGAATAAATCTTGGCTTTCTGAAACTAGCAAAAATAAATGCTGGGTTTTTTTGGTTTTTTTTTAAAACTAACAAGAACAAATGTTGGATTCTGAACCTCCAAGTACCAAGAACAAATGTTGGGTTTCTGAAACTGAATGTCAAGAATTAACACTGGCCTTCTTAAACTGTTACTGTCAAGAATACATATTGACTTTCCTAAAATGCCAGATCATATTCTGGCATTAAAACAATATAAATGTTGGCATGTTGGCCACCAAGAATTGGCTCTCTGAAACCACCAAAAAGAAAGTCCAACTTGAAACTTGTGAGCAGAAACCTGGCCACTGAAGGTGCTGTTAAGAACGTGGTAAATGGACACGTGTAAATAGAAGGGTCAATGTTATTAAACCAAGGACTTGTTGCCAGTTTTTATGAGTAGCAGAGAATTTGACGTTTTGGGAAAGAAAGCTACAGCTTGTGAAATATGTGAGGATAGCTGTACAATCTGCTGCTTGGAGGTAAATGTGGAGGTTTCTTGGAGAATGTTGCAGTTCTACTGTTGACTTTGTCCATTTGTGTTAAACAAATTTATTTTTGTTTTTCATCAAGTTGTTGCTGAAGTTGAATAATTGAAGTTTTCAATTATTGCTTGCCTTTAGTTGTTTCTATTCAAATGTATTATCCTGATTTTATGTTAACATTTTACATACCGGTCTCCCTGGCATAGCAGTTAACGTCTTTCTCCATAATCCCGTATATTCTCGTGAGTAACGTAACCTGCGCAAGAATCGGTAGCGGCTCTTGCTGCGTTGATAACTTACAGGGTATGTGAGCCGGTCTCTCAGAAAGCAATGGCAAACTGCTGAGCATAATCTTGCCTAGTACATCAACAGCAGCTGAAAAATGATGGCATTGACTGCAACGTCCTGTAAGGGATATGCAACATTTAAAAATTTTTTTTTTACATAATTTGCATATTTCCTTTTTGTTACGATATTCTTATCTTAGCTGAGATATTCTAATTTGGCTTTTTTTGCTGTAGAAAACAGCAGAATTTGGTTACAGACAGACATGAGCATCAAACTTGTGTCTAGATCTTGTTACTGTGTGTGGATTATAACATTTTATTTAATCATACTTTCTCAGTGTATCATTTCCAGTTAGTGTAATGATACGTATGCCATCAATATCTCCACTTGATGATGCACTGACTGTCTGCACATGTATAGTTTGTCCAGTGATACATATGAAACTTATCTGGTTATGCTTATAATAGGCATCACTTATACTGCATGCTAGGAATTAGCGTGGCCAAATGGATAAGAGAACTCGCTCTTAAACTTCCTGTGTGCTGATGCTGAGGTAGTGGGTTCAACTCCTACACCAGTCAGTTGGACTAAAATCTTGACTTCCCTTCCTTGACCTGGGGACGTAAATTACAAGTGCCTCAAAAGTCGGAGTGGGTTCGCCTAATGGCAAGGGACACTGGTAATAGGGAAAGCTAATCCACATGCAAAAATCAGTCTAGTGCACTCCCTAGTTGTAGCATGTGTATAGACTATGCTTGAGTTTAAAGCAAGCGAGTGCTTTCCTCCTCTTCTCCACCCTCCCCCCCCACCCCCCACCCCCACCCCCCCCCCCCCCCCCCCCCCCACCAAAACAAAAACACACGCACACACAGCTACATGGTAAATTATTTCCTTATATTTAATTTCCACTTCATGTAAAGTACTTTTCTGGTTTAACACCTTTACCTGATCACTGTAAGTTAGAGATGTGGAGACACACACACTCCTTTACCACTACATGGTAGAGACACAGACTATAGGTATCTTTAAATACAAACATTATAGGTATCTTTAAGTACAAACATTATAGGCATCTTTAAATACAAACATTATAGGTATCTTTAATTACAAACATTATAGGTATCTTTAAATACAAACATTATAGGTATCTTTAAATACAAACATAGGTATCTTTAAATACAAACATTATAGGTATCTTTAAATACACAAATTGTAGGTATCTTTAAATACACAAATTGTAGGTATCTTTAAATACAAACATTATAGGTATCTTTAAATACACAAATTGTAGGTATCTTTAAATACAAACATTATAGGTATCTTTAAATACAAACATTATAGGTATCTTTAAATACACAAATTGTAGGTATCTTTAAATACAAACATTATAGGTATCTTTAAATACAAACATTATAGGTATCTTTAAATACAACATTATAGGTATCTTTAAATACACAAATTGTAGGTATCTTTAAATACAAACATTATAGGTATCTTTAAATACAAACATTATAGGTATCTTTAAATACAAACATTATAGGTATCTTTAAATACACAAATTGTAGGTATCTTTAAATACAAACATTATAGGTATCTTTAAATACACAAATTGTAGGTATCTTTAAATACAAACATTATAGGTATCTTTAAATACAAACATTATAGGTATCTTTAAATACAAACATTATAGGTATCTTTAAATACAAACATTATAGGTATCTTTAAATACACAAATTGTAGGTATCTTTAAATACAAACATTATAGGTATCTTTAAATACAAACATTATAGGTATCTTTAAATACAAACATTATAGGTATCTTTAAATACAAACATAGGTATCTTTAAATACAAACATAGGTATCTTTAAATACAAACATTATAGGTATCTTTAAATACACAAATTGTAGGTATCTTTAAATACAAACATTATAGGTATCTTTAAATACAAACATTATAGGTATCTTTAAATACACAAATTGTAGGTATATTTAAATACAAACATTACAGGTATCTTTAAATACAACATTATAGGTATCTTTAAATACAAACATTATAGGTATCTTTAAATACAAACATTATAGGTATATTTAAATACAAACATTATAGGTATCTTTAAATAACAAACATTATAGGTATCTTTAAGTACAAACATTATAGGTATCTTTAAATACACAAATTGTAGGTATCTTTAAATACAAACATTATAGGTATCTTTAAATACAAACATTATAGGTATCTTTAAATACAAACATTGTAGGTATCTTTAAATACAAACATTATAGGTATCTTTAAATACAAACATTATAGGTATCTTTAAATACAAACATTATAGGTATCTTTAAATACAAACATTATAGGTATCTTTAAAATACAAACATTATAGTATCTTTAAATACAAACATTATAGGTATCTTTAAATACAAACATTATAGGTATCTTTAAATACACAAATTGTAGGTATCTTTAAATACAAACATTGTAGGTATCTTTTAAATACAAACATTATAGGTATCTTTAAATACAAACATTATAGGTATCTTTAAATACAAACATTATAGGTATCTTTAAATACAAACATTATAGGTATCTTTAAATACACAAATTGTAGGTATCTTTAAATACACAAATTGTAGGTATCTTTAAATACAAACATTATAGGTATCTTTAAATACAAACATTATAGGTATCTTTAAATACAAACATTATAGGTATCATTTAAATACAAACATTATAGGTATCTTTAAATACAAACATTATAGGTATCTTTAAATACAAACATTATAGGTATCTTTAAATACACAAATTGTAGGTATCTTTAAATACAAACATTATAGGTATCTTTAAATACAAACATTATAGGTATCTTTAAATACAAACATTATAGGTATCTTTAAATACAAACATAGGTATCTTTAAATACAAACATAGGTATCTTTAAATACAAACATTATAGGTATCTTTAAATACACAAATTGTAGGTATCTTTAAATACAAACATTATAGGTATCTTTAAATACAAACATTATAGGTATCTTTAAATACACAAATTGTAGGTATATTTAAATACAAACATTACAGGTATCTTTAAATACAAACATTATAGGTATCTTTAAATACAAACATTATAGGTATCTTTAAATACAAACATTATAGGTATATTTAAATACAA
This sequence comes from Cepaea nemoralis, assembly GCA_014155875.1. Taxonomy (NCBI): domain Eukaryota; kingdom Metazoa; phylum Mollusca; class Gastropoda; order Stylommatophora; family Helicidae; genus Cepaea; species Cepaea nemoralis. The sequence continues at coordinate 234,845 of JACEFZ010000825.1, forward strand.
ACATTATAGGTATCTTTAAATACAAACATTATAGGTATCTTTAAGTACAAACATTATAGGTATCTTTAAATACACAAATTGTAGGTATCTTTAAATACAAACATTATAGGTATCTTTAAATACAAACATTATAGGTATCTTTAAATACAAACATTGTAGGTATCTTTAAATACAAACATTATAGGTATCTTTAAATACAAACATTATAGGTATCTTTAAATACAAACATTATAGGTATCTTTAAATACAAACATTATAGGTATCTTTAAATACAAACATTATAGGTATCTTTAAATACAAACATTATAGGTATCTTTAAATACAAACATTATAGGTATCTTTAAATACACAAATTGTAGGTATCTTTAAATACAAACATTGTAGGTATCTTTAAATACAAACATTATAGGTATCTTTAAATACAAACATTATAGGTATCTTTAAATACAAACATTATAGGTATCTTTAAATACAAACATTATAGGTATCTTTAAATACACAAATTGTAGGTATCTTTAAATACACAAATTGTAGGTATCTTTAAATACAAACATTATAGGTATCTTTAAATACAAACATTATAGGTATCTTTAAATACAAACATTATAGGTATCTTTAAATACAAACATTATAGGTATCTTTAAATACAAACATTATAGGTATCTTTAAATACAAACATTATAGGTATCTTTAAGTACAAACATAGGTATCTTTAAATACAAACATTATAGGTATCTTTAAGTACAAACATTATAGGTATCTTTAAGTACAAACATTATAGGTATCCTTAAATACAAACATTATAGGTATCTTTAAATACACAAATTGTAGGTATCTTTAAATACAAACATTATAGGTATCTTTAAATACAAACATTATAGGTATCTTTAAATACACAAATTGTAGGTATCTTTAAATACAATCATTATAGGTATCTTTAAATACAAACATTATAGGTATCTTTAAATACAAACATTATAGGTATCTTTAAATACAAACATTATAGGTATCTTTAAATACAAACATTATAGGTATCTTTAAATACACAAATTGTAGGTATCTTTAAATACAATCATTATAGGTATCTTTAAATACAAACATTATAGGTATCTTTAAATACAAACATTATAGGTATCTTTAAATACAAACATTATAGGTATCTTTAAATACAAACATTATAGGTATCTTTAAATACAAACATTATAGGTATCTTTAAATACAAACATCCCCTCTGCTGTGTGTCCACCGTGACGAGATAGAGGGGCTTGTGCGTCCCAATGACCCCAAGAGCTATGCCGACGGTAGCACAGCTACTGGTAGGGCCACCCATGTCGGACAGGTCAAGGGAGAGGGACCAGACGAAGAGACACACAAACCTGCTGCCTTGTAGGTAGACTGGGGACAGTCAAAGGCTAGGGAAAGCACCCCATATACATGCTTGTCGAAATCGGATGTACTAAGCCACAGGCTTGACAAAGCAGTGCAACGTGAAACCTGCTGCCTTGTAGGTAGACTGGGGACAGTCAAAAGCTAGGGAAAGCATCCCGAATAAATGCTTGTCGAAATCGGATGTAGTGAGCCACAGGCTTGACAAAGCAGTGCAACGTAACTTAATTCATGATGTCACAAATCAAAATTAATCGATATGGTGCTAATCCCGTGAAGTCCCATCAGGCGGTGATAGTGCCGGGCCCCCTGCCTCGAGGGGGTCCACCCATGACTACTGGTGGTCACCTTCCCCTGTGCTGTGGAGTCAAGGCACAGAGGAGTAGGTTAAGGGCTATTGACCAAATACCCCGGACATTCAACATACTACAGTGGAATGCCGAAGGAGTTTACAAGAAGAAAGACTCCCTAACACAGCGTCTTCATAAAGATAGAATAGATGTGGCATGCATTCAAGAGACACACCTCAACGCCAATCACAAATTCTCAGTCAGAGGATATCAGGCCACACGTTTCGACCGCGAAGGACACAAAGGAGGAGTTCTAATACTTACACGAAATACAATACCTTGCAGCGAAGTATCTGTGATCTCTAACAACCAAACGGAAATTATAGGTGTTGATATAATGATAAAGGACGTGAAAATAAGAATCAAAATATTAGCAGATAAGGACCTTACACTCTCAAACATGAAAATAACTGACACAAACTGCATTATTGTCGGAGACTTTAATAGCCGTTCAGAAAGATGGGGATACCCAGATACTGACAAAAGAGGAGATGAATTGGAGGACTGGGAAATAGACTCAAATCTCCATCTACTCAACAAAGCGGATGACACACCGAGCTTCTACTCCAGAAGATGGCTTACCACTTCTACTCCAAACTTAGCTTTCTGCACAGGAGACATCCTCCACAAAATCGATCGCCATGTGCTGGACCAATTAGCAGGTAGTGACCACAGACCAATCAAGCTTGAAATGAATATGGAGTATGTTCCACAGGAGCAAAAACCCTTGCCCCGCTGGAATTACAAACGAGCAGATTGGGACAGATTTGCCATACTAACAGACAAATATTGTGAAAACATAAATACACGATATGGCAACATAAAGCAAACGGTGGAAAGTCTAAACAGAGCGATAATACAGGCAGCCACTGAGTCCATTCCAAGAGGAGCGAGGAAAAATTACAAACCATACTGGACTGAAGAACTACAAAGTTTGGAGGACAAAGTTGAAGATGCCAGGAAGACAGCAGAGAGAGAACAAACAATTGAAGCAAACATCTCTCTCAAAGCCATCTCAGCAAAATATAAAAGAACAGTAAATCAAACAACAAGAGATTGTTGGAGGGAAAAAACAGAAAACCTGAATTTTGACAGGGATGGAAACAAACTATGGAAACTAGTGAAAGCCATGAACAATGAAGGACCTAGAAACAAACAAATAACAATTAAACAAGGAAATGCCTTGCTTACAGGCAAAAAGGCTGCAAATGCACTAATGGAACACTATGCAAATGCAAACCACATTGATATTACAACCGAACAGAAGAAAGCGATCAAAGACAAACAGATACATCATAGAAATACAGAGACAGCAGCAGAATATATGATAGCAAATCTAACAATGGAAGAAATGGAACAGGCAATGAATACCCTAAAAAAGAAGAAATCACCAGGAAAGGACTGGAATCACAAATGAAATGCTAATAGGACTAGGCACCAAGGCAAAGAAGAAACTACTAGCAGTCCTAAATAACAGCTGGAAGAGAGGAATAGTCCCACAGGCATGGAAGGAAGCTATACTAATACCAGTCCCAAAGAAAGGAAAAGACCTGGAAGAACCAAATGGCTATCGACCTATCAGTCTACTTAGCTGTGTAGGAAAATTAATGGAACGCATTATCAATGGCAGGCTAACATGGCATCTGGAAGAAAACAAACTCTTAACACCACACCAAGCAGGATTCAGAAAATACAGATCCACTGAAGATCAAATAACCTATATAGCTCAGGAAATAGAGGATGCCTTCCAAGAGAAAAAGCACACACTAGCAGTCTGGATAGATTTAGAAAAAGCATTTGATAAAGTATGGAAGGAAGGACTGAAAGTAAAAACTGCAAAACATGCATATTTGTGGAAAAATGTATAAATGGATCAGCCACTACCTTGAGAACAGAACTGCCAGGACAAAAGTACAAGGACAAACAAGCAAAATGATGCTGCTGGAGCAAGGTGTCCCCCAAGGAGGAGTTCTTTCACCAACATTATTCCTAGCATATATAAATGACATCACAGAAAATTTTCCAGCCAGAGTACACACATCCTCCTTTGCAGATGACCTAGCCATATGGACATCTGAAGAATATATTAGTACAGCTAACAGCAGAATACAGCAAGCCTTATTAGCGCTAGAGGCTGGTCAAAATCATGGCTAGTGAAGATAAGTGAGGAGAAAACAACATGCACAGTGTTCTCCCTCTCAAATAAAACTCAGCAACCTAAGCTGGTATTGAATGGAAAAATATTGCGCCATGAAGAAAATCCAAACTATCTAGGAGTCACCTTTGATCGTCGCCTGACATGGAAGACACAGGTTGAGAAAAATCGAACAAGAGCAAGGCAGAGAATGGCAATCATGAAAAAGCTTGCTGGTACAACGTGGGGAGCAGATGAGAAAGTTCTCAAGAAGTTATATACTGGACGGGTGAGGCCAGTACTGGAATATGGCATTGCAGCTTGGGCAACAGCAGCTAAGTCAAACTTTAACAAAATAAGTAGAGTCCAAAACCAAGGAATGCGAATCATAACTGGAAGCCTGAAGACAACGCCTATTAATGAACTAGAAAAGATCACTTGTTTACAACCAATGCAGGATAGAAGAGATAGCAGAGCCCAGCAACAAGCAGAAAAATTTAGAAGATTGACAGACCACCCTATGTACAACAGATTTAATGGTTTTGGAAAGGGAAGACTGAAGCGTAGCAACTTTGTAGAAACTGCAAAACGAAGGATTAGGGCAGATCCTATACTTAACATATCAACAGTCAAGCCCATACACAATGCACACAAGTTCCCAGCTTGGAGACAGCAGCAACTGCCTGAGATGATAGAAAACATTCCTGGTATTGAGAAAAAGAACACTCAGCATGAAACCGAAAGAAGAGAAATAACCCTAAACTACATAAAAGAACATTACCCAAGCAGGAATTGGACCCATGCATATACAGATGGATCAGCCAAAAATTCAATAGAGAATGAGGAGGAGGAATTCTCCTAAATTTAAAAAATGGAGTGAAAAAAACACATTCAATGGCAACTGGAAAATTTTCAAGTAACTTCAAAGCGGAGGTAGAGGCTTTGAAAACTGCAGCAGAAATGCTCCTGATGGAGGAAAATAAAGAGAAGCAAATAGCTATCTTCACAGATGCAAAGTCAGCTGTCTCAATACTCAAGAGCAATAACAGCACAGAACTAACTGACCTAAGAGCAGCACTCCATGGTCTATGCCAGAAATCCAAAAAAGTTGTAATACAGTGGATCCCATCACATTGCAGTATACCTGGAAACGAAGAGGCTGACAGACTGGCAAAAGAGGGCGGACGACTACCACAGCCTGACATAGACATAACCTATAATGAGGCAAAGAGGTTGATAAAAAGCACTTATAGAACCAAATGGGAATCTGAGCATCCAGGCCATCAGAAGGATGATGCATATTACAAACTCGACCGAAGAGAACAAGTAGCAATCTTCAGACTCCGCACAGGACATAACAGGCTGAAATACCACTTGTTCAATAAACTAAAGATAGGAGATACCGATGAATGTAATTGTAGAACTGGAAAAATGACAGCAAAACATTTGCTGCAGGATTGCCCAACGTATGCAGAACAGAGAAAGATATTTTGGCCCACACCTGCTTCATTTGAGGACAAGCTCTATGGAGATATCAACAAGCTCAAGTTGACCGCAGCTTACTTTAACTACATACAGGTTGACATTTAAAGGTGCATGAAGACCCAGAGGCATGAAATGGAATATTGCTTGGATAGCAAATCCATTATGTGGAAAGTCCAAATCGAAAGCTCGCTGTGTGGGCTTCATAAAAGGTGGAAAAGTGTCCTAGTGGCACGAAATGGAATATTGCTTGGATAGCAAATCCATTACGTGGAAAGTCCGAATCAAAAGCCCATTGTGTGGGCTTCATAAAAGGTGGAAAAGTGTCCTAGTGGCATGAAATGGAATATTGCTTGGATAGCAAATCCATTACAGTGGAAAGTCCGAATCGAAAGCTCACTGTGTGGATGTCATCTGCAGACTGCATACTTCTGGTTTCCGGAAGAACAGCCTATGGTGAACGGAAGGCCCAATATACGGAAGTGAGGCTAAGCAGCCATGTGCAGGACGTGACGATTCCTTGGGTGAGCCCAGTACCAGAGCGCTATGTATCGGCTCTGCAAGTATGGAAGCCTCCTTGGATGGCGGGGAATGCCCATGGTCTGCCCCTGCCTTCCCTTGAGGGCTGACCAGGATCTTTGGCTGTTCTATATGGACCAGCTGGGATGGGGGATAACACCACAACAGTGAGAGTCAAACATCCTAAGAAACCCCCGGGAAGGTTAACCCGGTCAACAAATGCCCGCAGAAGTCGGACGTGTCGGCCTAACGGCGCAAGAACGCAGCTCTGCTGTAAACAGGCACAACGCAATCACATCCGGAAAAAAACTCCGGATGAACGAAGAAGAAGAAGAAATACAAACATTATAGGTATCTTTAAATACAAACATTATAGGTATCTTTAAATACACAAATTGTAGGTATCTTTAAATACAAACATTATAAGTATCTTTAAATACAAACATTATAGGTATCTTTAAATACAAACATTATAGGTATCTTTAAATACAAACATTATAGGTATCTTTAAATACACAAATTGTAGGTATCTTTAAATACACAAATTGTAGGTATCTTTAAATACAAACATTATAGGTATCTTTAAATACAAACATTATAGGTATCTTTAAATACAAACATTATAGGTATCTTTAAATACAAACATTATAGGTATCTTTAAATACAAACATTATAGGTATCTTTAAATACAAACATTATAGGTATCCTTAAATACAAACATTATAGGTATCTTTAAACACAAACATTATAGGTATCTTTAAATACAAACATTATAGGTATCTTTAAATACAAACATTATAGGTATCTTTAAATACACAAATTGTAGGTATCTTTAAATTCAAACATTATAGGTATCTTTAAATACAAACATTATAGGTATCTTTAAACACAAACATTATAGGTATCTTTAAATACAAACATTATAGGTATCTTTAAATACAAACATTATAGGTATCTTTAAATACAAACATTATAGGTATCTTTAAATACACAAATTGTAGGTATCTTTAAATTCAAAGGTAGTGGCCTTATGCATGTACTTGTCTGTGCGTGCTGTTGAGTTGTCGGTACTGCTGTCTGTCCCACTCTTCACATGGGACAGTGAGGGGCATTTTGTGTGATGTTCACTGGCACAAGAACAGAGCATTGTGATGGTGACCCTTTGCCGTGAAGTTGAAACTGCTGCTAACTAACTAAATACAAACATCAAACAGACACACAACACATCGGTGCAGACTGAACAGGATTGTTCTATGTTGTTGACAAATTTTGCTTATCTTACCCAGAGAACAAGCATTCCATCCTCCCAGCATAATGGAAGCAACCCATTGCCTGCAGAGAGAGCAGACAAAAGGCTGTCCAACATCTCTGCTCAGGACAGAGGCAGTAAAGTTGACGACAGGAGACATTCCGAGGAAGATAACAACAACAGCAGCATTAGCAATGAACACAAGGACATGTTAGTGTTTGTTTCCTGTGATTCGTGTGTCTTGTTTTTACAAATCTTGTTACGGAAACATGGGACAGTGAGGAGCATTTTGTGTGATATTCACTGGCACAGGAACAGAGCTTCCACTCTACTACATTAGCTAACTCTGCACCTGTCATTTTTCTATCCTCGTTAATGGTTTTCTTCACTCTAGCTACATTTCCAGTGTTGGGTGAATGTTTTCTCTCAGATGTTGGCAGATCGGCAAGATTTGAGCCGCCATACTTAAACTGCCTACACTAGTATTTTTTTAATCAAACAAAACTAAGAGGGAAGACCAGGAGAACTTTTAATCAGATAGCGGTGGGAACGATTAGTAGTATGACTCTTCACTGGCTGTTGAACGAGGGGATGGAGCAAGTATGGGAATGTCATGAGTGCAGTGATGTCGGTTCTTAACTCAACTCAACTTTTAAATCAAAGCATATGAAGGATCATGAAAAACTGGTTCATCTCCTTGTGTATTTCTGTAGTTGTTTGTTCCTGTAAACTCATGAATTTTATCGCAACCCTGGCCTCTGATTTCCTCAATGTTCTGACAAGTCATTGGAACAGCAGTTCTGGTTCCTAGGGTATGTTGCGCTGTGCACCAAAGCGGGAAAACCCATTGAAAAAAGAAATGCATACTTGACACGTTCAATGCACATAGTTTCAACTTTCTGCTATTACTCCTTCATAGTGAGAGTGAAGACTTATGGTCAATCCCTGGTCCATACCGTTGGAGATTGTAAGATGTAGAGAAACATGAACCCCCACACTAGTCAACATGGTGCTTGATGATGATGATGATGATGATGAATGACATGCCTTTTGTCTTCATGTGTAGTGAATCAACTGTTATAAATATGATATATGGTACTTTTATCTCTTCAGGCATCACAATGTGTATAATGAGCCCCATGAGACGCCTTCCAACCTGGCAGCTAGTATTGGACGTGTAAGCATCCGTCACGAGTTCTCCGAGTCTGACAGCGATGATGACGACGATGACGAGCCAGTCTATAGCAACCCTGCATCCAAACACCCACTGGCTAGCCCACCACCTAATACTCTCTATGCTGTGAGTAGTCCAGTTGTTTTCCTTTATTATATTGTGTGCTGTGGGGAACAGATGTTTGTACTCCCGTTGAGGCTTTTGAACTGAACTATTTCTGTCCCAAGCAACACACCCTGTGTGATTGGCTATTCCTCAGGTGTACCAATCAACAGATCACGCATGATTGGCTATTTTTCATGTATACTAGTAAATGGCTGGCTCCATGGCAAAGGGGTTACGGATGCTATTTGTGATCCCGCATACCGCGTTCAAAACACAGCTGCGGGCGCTTTGGAAGCAGACTGCCTTGCGCTGGTTTCCTATACAAGGGTATAAGTGCCGGTCGTTCAGAAAGCAATGGCAAACTACTAAATGTAAACTTGCCAAAAAATCACAAACAGCCCAAACATGCTGGGGTTTGACTGCAATGTCCTGTAAAGGATATGCAGCTAACTAACTAGTACATGAGTTATCTATGATTCAGCATGTGTGCTAATCAGTAGGTCATGTGTGATTGGTTATTCTTTATGTGTGCCAGTCAGTGGGATAGATGTGATTGGCTATTCTTTATGTATACCAATCAGTGTGTCACATGTGATTGGCTATTCATTATGTGTGCTAGTCAGTTGATCACATGTGATTGACTATTCTTTATGTGTGCTAGTCAGTTGATCACATGTGATTGGCTATTCATTATGTGCACCAGTCAATGGTCACATGTGATTGGCTATTCATTATGTGCACCAGTCAATGGTCACACGTGATTGGCTATTCATTATGTGCACCAGTCAATGGTCACACGTGATTGGCTATTCATTATGTGCACCAGTCAATGGTCACATGTGATTGGCTATTCATTATGTGCACCAGTCAATGGTCACACGTGATTGGCTATTCATTATGTGCACCAGTCAATGGTCACACGTGATTGGCTATTCATTATGTGTGCTAGTCAATGGTCACATGTGATTGACTATTCTTTATGTGCACCAGTCAATGGTCGCATGTGATTGACTATTCTTTATATATATATATACCAGTCAGCAGGTCACATGTTGTTGTACTTACATTTAGTGTACTAGAGATTTAAAAGTCACTGTGCTTTGGAAAGGACATTTATGAAAGGCATGGTTCCTGGAAGAAGAGACTGGGAAGGACCAGCATGACAGTGGGCACAGGACATTGCAGATAGCTTGGGCATGAGAATGCATGACGCGGGAGAACTGGCCAAGTGTCCAGCGACCCTGGTGAGATGTGTTGAGAGCAGTGTTCTGCCAAGCATCTGCTGCATGATGATGATACTAAAGAAATTAGCCTCGACAGCAAGCTGGCCTGCCTGCCTGTGGCCATGTGATTGAATCTCCTTTGAGGCAGGGGTTTGTTCTTTCGCTGGTCTCGACTCCCAGGTCCACCCAGTGGTTTGTTCTTCCCTGATCTGGACTCCCGGGTCCACCCAGGGGTTTGTTCTTTCGCTGGTCTCGACTCCCAAGTCCACCCAGTGATTTGTTCTTTCCCTGATCTCCGACGACATGGGTCAGTTGTGTTGACTCCCTTCCATGCCATGGTGCAAGAATTTTCTCACGCTGTCTTCCTCTATTTTCTTTCCACAAATCTCTCTGGTTGTCACAACATGTTCCACTTTTTGTCTTCTCATAACGTGGCCAAAACATGATGTTTGCCTTTTTCTGATGTTTGTGATAAGTTGTCTTTGTGACTTAGCCTCCCTCAAAATGTTGAGCTTACTCATTTTGGCTGTCCAATGAATTTTCAGCATCCTTCTTTGAAATCACATCTCCAAGACTCCTAGGGATGTTTTTGCCTGTTTACTAATTGTCCAGAATTTGCAGCTGTATGTTAAAATTAGTTCCATGTTTTCTAACTTCCAGTGGCTTATTCCATAAAATGTTCTTCATTTGATAGAACGCAGTTTTTGCTTGTCCTATTCTGTTCTTTATCTCGGTGATACATCTTCCATCTGATGTTATCCATGTGCCTAGATATCTGAATGTCTGCACTTGCTCCAAAACAACATCATTGACTATAATTGGACATGTAGGCGCAATTTGTGTCTTTGATTTCACCATGACTTCAGTGTTACAGAAACATTTGTAGAACACTACAGGTGAAGAGAAGTTACTGCATTCGTGATTGATGCTCAGGTAGTCGCACATAAAACACCCGACCTTTTGGGGTTTTCAGGTGCAAGCATTCACATATACAAAGAAGCGAGGATGA
>JACEFZ010000827.1:0-92500 GCA_014155875.1 Cepaea nemoralis
TGTGCTCCAAAAACGTAGATATCACCGTGTGAACTGGGACAGCTCATTACCTACTAAGCTCCAATCCGGTGTATCAGTTGTGTTAAGCACAGAAAACAGTGTCAGAACAATACATAGTTACAGACACGAAGATACTGATCTGCGACACCAGCGAACTCGAGAGATGCACTACCGATAGAACACTAGTATGACTGTGCAATGTATTTCAGATACCCAGGCCAAGTGTGTATATATAGAATGCCTATAAGACCAATGTACATACATGAAGGCAACAACTAACCTGAGGTAGCTTAATACCATGTATATAAACTTATTGTGATATGTAAGATAACATTTTAAGATGGTGATAAATTAGAGGTAGAATAGGAGATATAATAGTTTTCATTTATTTTAATAGGTTAGACAGGTCAGTTAATTAACCCACTTACTTAGCGTAAAATTAAATTAGAATAGTAATTTAGACGTAAGAATAGGTAATTACAAACTAAATTAAAGTTTTGATAGAAATAGTACCACTTATGTTGTTACATTTCATTTAGCTTCAGTGCAGTGCAGTTCATTCCATCCTAATGAAACCATACCATCTAGCAAACATTACCAGTTACTATTAACATCATTTTACATCATAATAGGATAAAAAGATTAGATAAGTGGACATACATCATTTACACCATTTAAATTAAGAACATCATTCATATAATTCCTTTATGCATTTAAAAATATTACTTAGAATAGTTTTAGAAAAGTACATAATTGGTGCTCACATTATCCATGGCATTAAGGTACATAACTCAGATCACATCAATGCCATTTAAATAGTTAGATTACATCCCTTAGATTAGATAAACATAAGGATTAATATAAGCATATCATATAATTAACATGACAAAATTTAGTAAATTAGTTAACACATTAAATACATATTTATAGAATTAATATTAGTATATTAGGATTTAGAGTTTTATTTTAGTAGAACATAGCGGATGATAACACCAAGGGGACAAACCATCAACCCTTTCTCGTCCATGTAAATATATGCTAAATACATGACTCGTGCAGCGATTGTTGCACAGTCATTGAGCTCAACTTTCTAAAAACTGAGCCAAACCTGTACAGTGTCACTCCAAGGTTTTTAAATAATCGGGAGAATAAAAGATGTGTGACAGAATTAAGGGTGAAAGGAGTGTGACAGAAGTGTGAAAGTGAGAGCGAATGGAAAATATACAAGAGAGTGAAATCGGTCAGCGGGTTTTTCTGCTGCCTAGCGCGACTTCTAAATTTTGTCTGCGTTAAATGTTGGTTTTCGTTAGTGGAAATGTGCTAGTGTGAATGTGTTGTCTAGAGTATAGTTTAGATCTTAGATTACAGTATTTTAAGTCACGAATTAGTGTTATGCACCTGGTTGTGGCCACATCTAACCAAATTATGACACTTGAAAACTTAACATACATACACATAAACGTTAGAAACATAGGTTAGAAGCTAGAATAGAATATTAATTACATCCAAACACGCAAACAACCAGAAAAACAAACATATAAAATACATACACATTTTGTAGATCAAAGGGAGATAACTTCGGGTCAGGGGACATAATAGACAACGAAACACTAACTTAACAGTGAAATGGAACTTTACACGCGGAAGCGTAATAGGTAAACCTGTCGCACACACCTTGTGTAATGGTTGTTAAATATTATATGGGGGACATGAAGCAATTCATGTGTTGACCCTAAAAAAGTCAACTTTGTATGGGTAGTAAGTTAATTTACTATGTGAGGGCAGGTCTTATAAGACAACGGTCCGGTTCAGACATACCTCTAATGAATATAATATGGCATGTGAGAAGAGGGCTCACGCCAACCATACAAGTTTGTGGCGATTGCCAGTAGCCAAGTAAAGTATTACTACATTGTGACAATAGTCAGTAGAAGTCTATTAGAGTGCCCAAAGCCAAATTATCTAGTCTTTGACAAAAATTAGAGACACTAATTTTTAGAAACCTCTTGCGTCACAACCAATAAGTAAAAGTTGATGACGCAACACAGGAGGGGACGGTGTGTGTCAAAGACTCGAACGCAACCCCTCCACCGGGGAGAGCAGTCAACCTCGAGGTGACCAGGAGGTGATACGGTGCCCGAGGGAAGGGCAGGGGAGATGATGAAATGAGAGATGGTTAACCATTCTCTCATGAGACACGCAGGCGTTGTTCAGAGAGTTAGCACTCTGATCACGCCAGCATCACGCCTCGTGGTAGCCACGGAGAAGTTGAGTGCCCACTCAACATACCACGGCTGCGATCAACGTGCCATGTGAGGCAACACGCACCAAGGTCAAGGTCGATCCGCGTGGTGTGTGACCACGGGATGAGAGAACGGCAGACCGGGGACGGGACTTGTAGTGTGCACATCGTAGAATAGCGATAGGGGTTTTTGTGTAACCAAATAGATAGAATATTAGCATAGGCGTTAGCAATTAGTGATAGGTAATTCTGTGGCTTTGTGTGTGGGTTTAATAGCGACTGTAATATGCTTGTAGCGAGCCAACGGCAATAAAATGTACCATGTATTTTCCTCGCACACGACTTGCAAGTTTTAATGTATGGTGTGGGAGAAGTATCCGATGATGCCTGTCAGATGAGTGTTGTTATTATATCATATTGCACGGGGATGTTGTTATGATGTAATATTGTACCTGGGATGTGGTCATGATGTCATATTGTACAGAGTATGTGGTCATTATATCAATTCGTGCCAGGGTTACTGTCACTCCCGTGTGTTGCCGGGGCCCATAAGGGAAGCAAAAAATAGCAACATGTCCTAAGAGGCGACTAAAGAGGTTTGATGGTTCCGTCGCCCTGCTACTGAGTGAGTACTGAGTGACACTGTGAGCTGTGAGTTTCGTGTAAAATGCTTTTGAATCTGCCCGAGGTTTTTTGGAAGGTGACTGCATGTTCGGAGCGATGGCAGATGGCTATGTCTCAGAGTTGACCGGTTTTTGCTTTACGCAGAAATGCGTGGCTGCTGGGCTTCTGGTTGACTGCCACTGCCATCGACGATGAACTGTATTTCGTGGACTGTGTGGGTGAACATCTAGGAAACATCTAGATGAAAAAATGACTGCTGATTCCATCAGAAATGTACTGGGTATTTCGTGGGGGGACTATTGTGTTGACATTCTGGCGGCGGCATTATGCACAGTGTATCTGTGCGTGCTGTTGTTTGTCGAGACTCCTGTCTTTTCCACTTTTCACATTGGGCAGTGGGGAGCATTTTGTGTGATATTCACTGGCACAGGAACGGAGCATAATGGGGACGACCCGTTGCTGTGAAGTTGGAACTGCGACTAACTAACTAACTAACTAACTAACTAACTAACTAACTAACTAACTAACTAACTAACTAACTAACTAACTAACTAGGGTTACTGTCATGTCACACTGTACCGTGAATGTTTTCATGATGGCATTGTGTACCGGGGAAGTGACCATGATGTCATAATGTACCGGGAGTGTTGTCATAATGTCATGTTTTGCCAGGGATGCTGTCGTGTTATATTGTAACGTCAATGTTGTTGTGGTATATTTTTTCGCAAGCCGTCAACGTCGCTGTGAATATTCCCCGCAATACCATTCAAGATTACCACCGCAACAGTGCTGGTTTGTTCCCCACTTCTAAAATCCTAATTTTACAATAACAGACTCATTTTCGACGTGATAGCCAAAAACGTGGACGGGAAAAGCTAACATAAAAATAGCAACGACCGGTTCACGGCCTCATTGTGCGTACCACAAACTCGTCGTCACTAGAAGAAGGCCGACTGTGACTGCTGGAAATGGTAGCCTCGAAAATCTCTACGAACGCAAGATAGAAAATCAAGTCGAGAGAGAAAAGAAGGACCAACAAACCAGCAGCCAGTGTATTTGGAAACCCAACCAAATCTAGGACCTGACATCTTGGTGTTGACATGTGGTGTTGGAGCCTATTCATAAAGAATGAAGGTAGTGGCTAGACCATCTAGATGCACCTGACTTTTGTGATAGAAGCAACTTTGCTAAATGAAGCTCTGTGAGAGAGTGGGGCAGAAACCTATCCACCTGCAAAAGTTCCATTTCCCTTAGAGGAGAGGTAAATTTTCTTTAGCATAATTTGCCTGACAAATGGAAAACCCCAGAGCCAACTAAACTATTCTACCAACCTGGAAAGAACAACACACTGAAGCTTAACATATATCACAGTGACTGCTTGGAGCAGGAATCCATAACCCACAAGTCAATACAAGGGAGTGCAGACCAATTTTTCTGTTTCAGATTTACTACCACAGAGGATCTGCAGGAAAATTACCTGAGAAATTGGACAATAGCCTGTAGTATTGGTCATATATGGGGAGGGGAGTTTCACTGATGGAGATATATAATTAAGTGTAGAGATCTTGATGTAAATGAACTTCTGTTTTTTTTTTCATGAAGATGTATTGAATTGAATATTGTTTTAAAATCTTTACTGTTCATTACTAACTGTATAGTTAATAAATGATGAAAAAAGAGGTCATTTCCTCTCGTGAGTGTATTTTTTCTTGTCATAGTCAATTAGTTTAATTTAAACAACCCTAGATAAAATTAGGTTAACTGAGAGAGGAGAGGCAAGGAACCACCAAAAGGATATTTTGGGTATTAAGGGAAAAACTTTTAATTGTTTTCCTAGAGGTATTCCTTGGTTTTCTGAGACTCTATTTATAGACTCAAGCAACTGAGCCATTAAAAGTTAACATAATTAAACGAGCAGGATCACATTGGAAACGAGGAACTTGTGTATCCTCTATCTCTTTGGGGTTGACCCAACCAATACATCCGACAGTTGTCATGGTGTTAAACTATATCGGGGATGTCGTCCTGATTCATATTGTACCGGAGAAATTGTCATATTGCCACGGAGTTATTGCTATGATGTCATATTCTACCGTTAATGTTGTCATGTTGTACTAGAAATATTTTCATGCCATGTTGTACCAAGGATGTTGTCGTCATGTCATTTTGTACCGGGAATGTCATCATGGGGTCATATTGTATCGCAGATGTTGTCATGACGTCATATTGCACAGCGGATGTTGTCATATTGTACCAGGGATGTTATCATGTCACACTATCCCACGGCTGTTGTAATGATGTGATATTGTACCGGGGATGTTGCCATGATGTCATATTGTACTAGAAATGTTGTCATGATGTTATATTGTACCGCGGATGTTGTCATGATGTCATATTGTACCGCGAATATTGTCATGATGTTATATTGTACCGCGGGTGTTGTCATGATGTCATATTGTACCGCGGATGTTGTCATGATGTCATATTGTACCGCGGATGTTGTCATGATGTCATATTGTACAGCGGATGTTGTCATGATGTTATATTGTACCGCGGATGTTGTCATGATGTCATATTGTATCGCGGATTTTGTCAGGATGTCATATTGTACCGCGGATGTTGTCATGATGTCATATTGTACCGCGGATGTTGCCATGATGTCAAATTGTACTGTGGATGTTGTCGTGATGTCATATTGTACCACGGATGTTGTCATGATGTCATATTGTACTTTGGGTGTTGTCATGATGTCATATTGTACTGTGGATGTTGTCATTATGTCATATTGTACCGCGGATGTTGTCATGATGTCATATTGTACCGCGGTTGTTGTCATGGTGTCATAATGTACTGTGGGTGTTGTCATGGTGTCATATTGTACTGTGGATGTTGTCATGATGTCATATTGTACCGCGGATGTTGTCATGATGTCATATTGTACTGTGGATGTTGTCATGATGTCATATTGTACCGCGGAGGTTGTCATGATGTCATATTGTACCGTGGATGTTGTCATGATGTCATATTGTACTGTGGATGTTGTCATGATGTCATATTGTACCGCGGATGTTGTCATGATGTCATATTGTACCATGGATGTTGTCATGATGTCACCTTGTCTTCCTCAGTGGTTGCGGCTACAATGAACAATGTTGCTACGTGCCTGAGGCAACACCCAAACGTATGTCATCTGTACATGGATGTCATCTGTTATGTCTTCACCGTGGATGTCATCTGTTATGACTTCATCATAGATATCAACTGCTGTCTCTTCGATATGAATGTCATATATTATGTCTTCAGTGTGAATGTCATATGTTATGTCTTCACAATGGATGTAATCTGTTATGTCTTCACAATGGATGTAATCTGTTATGTCTTCACAATGGATGTAATCTGTTATGTCTTCACCGTGGATGCCATATGTCATGTCTTAATCATGGATGTGATTCTGTCTGCGTGACTGCTCGTATATATTGTGTCTGTCTGTCTCTCTGTCAGTATGTTTGTCCCTCTGTCTCATTACCTGTCTGTGTGACTGTCTGCTAGTTCTTCTATGTATCTGTCTATCTGTCTGTCCATGTATATCTATCAGTTAGTCAAACAAGCTGTTTGTCAGTTAACTGTCTGTATGTCTTACTGTCTGTCTAGATGACTGTACCTGTCTGGTGTATTTCTGCATGTCTGTTTGTGTATCAATATTGTCTGTCTCTGTTGACGTGCAACAGCATCGATCACCACACATAATAGAAAGTATCATAAATATATTTGCAGGTAGTGATAAGCAATTATAAAAATAGAAGAAAGAAGTAGAGATTATGTTTCGCTGACCTTGGTTTAGAAAAGTTAGGAAAAGAAGTTTTGCATGTTACATAGATCCAGTTTTAACATACGGCTGCGAATCATGGACAACTAGTAAACATACGAAATAATTCCTGTGGGTTTAGAGAATGCTGAAAATTCATTGGACAGCCAAATTGAACAATGTGGATATTTTGAGAGAAGCTAAGTCGCAAAGACAACTTATAACGAACATCAGAAAGAGGCAGTCATCATTTTTTGGAACATTATGAGAAGATAAACGTTGGAACTTGTTATGACAAACGAAAAGAGTTGTGGAAAGTGCAATAGAGGAAGACAACGTGAGAAAATTCTTGACAGTCTTGTGTCATGGCGCGGAGGGGAGGCAACACGTGAAATGATCCATACCTTCAGAGATCGCAATTTATGGAGAAGCATGATCGTCTACGCCAGCCACAAAAGGCACTGGATGTAGATGATAATGATTACGAACTTAGTCTGTTCGTTCAGTTGAATTAAGAATCGGCATAATAGCACTTAGGACATTTCAATACGTGCTCCGTCAACGTCTTCAACAACCAGCGAAGAGTCCCAACGCCAATAGTAGCAGTAGCTAGTCTGATTGTATGTCTGTCTGCCCTTTCCTCGGAGTATGTGAGTGTCGGCTCAGTTACCCTGGTCACTTCCCCGCAGCACCATACTCTCCAAGCCGTGATAATATATCTGTTCTTCTGCACTGTACCCACAATCCCATGCGGCCCCGACTACGTCCTGCCTTGCCGTGGTACAGACCCAGCCAATCTGTCCGCCTGTTTGTTTCCAACACACCAGCGTGACCTGGGTGAAAATCCAACATGATGTTCTCTATATATATTTGTTGGATGGAAGCTTGCCCAGTGGTTCAGACAGACAGACAGACAGACAGACAGACAGACAGACAGACAGACAGACAGACAGACAGACAGACAGACAGACAGACAGACAGACAGACAGACAGACAGACCACTATGTATTCAGTGGTTTGTTCGTGACGTCATGAAACACTATGAACAGCCAGCCAGTTCTACAGCGGGACAGTTTTAGTTTAGTTTAGTTTAGTTTAGTCAGGAGAATCTCAGTTCAGTGCATGAACTCCGTAGCACCGGCGAGGATCCTGAAATACTTTAGGTAGATTTTTAACTCGAAATGTTGCCCTGGCAGCGCCGTTAGGCTACTGTTTTTCGATTTCCAACTGTCAATTGATATTTTACGTGCGTAACAATACACACAGGCGTCCTATTTCACCACCCAGAGACCAGGGGAAATTGTGTTACTAGAAGTCCACGTGAAAAAATCCCGGCTCTCACCGGGGCTTGAACCCGGGACCTCCAGCTCTCGAGCCGGACACCATACCTCTAGAACACACAGCCCCCTTACAGTGGGACATTGATGGCGTAACCTGCCGGCAGGGTGGACAAGGGGGTCAAACAGACATCGAAGTATCCTTGTACAATTCCACCTGGGCTCGCACGCCGACCCACACTGACACAGGTATCAGGAAAAGTCTGTGGAAGTAAAGGCGGACTGTGTGATACTGATCACATCACCCCTGCCGACTGGTCTATAACGATATGGGGTTAGCACCATGTATCCACAACGCCTTCGGGCTTATAAAAGGGTCTTTACTCACTACTTACTTACAAGTACTACAGCAATACCAGCTACTACTACCACCGATACTATTATTACTGATGCTTCTACAACTGTGTTAAGCGGCACTCATCAAACCCAACATCCCACATTCTGCCAACGCTTCGGGAGGAGGAGCGTAAATGGGAGGCTACAAGCCTTATCCTAGAACGATTAAATGCAACCTGGGGACTAAATGTCGTGGCAGGGCTTTGGTTGGCAACTGGTTGGCAATTGTTCTAGAATGGAAGCTCCGACAGACGGACAGTTAATACAACTGATACTACTGCAATAACAACTATTCTCTCTTTCTTATGTCCCTGACTGCTCTATACCGTTAGGCGCCATGCTTATTTGATGATTAGTTTCCGAACTAGGGCTCGCTTGGTCGCTTGGTATGTTGAGATGTGAGTTTTTAAGGTGTTGATGACTCCGTCGATCTATCTTTGTGTGGTCTTCCCCTGTCTCTAGATGTTTCCATTTGCATGTTGTATGCTCTTGCCGCTGGCGACATTGGGTTCATTCTCACTAGATGGCCAAACCAGTTAAGTCTTTGTCTATCAATGAATTTAACAACTGGTGTTGCTGTAACTGTTTCATAGATCTCGTTTCTAATATAGTCCTTTCTTGATGTGTTCGCTGCTTTTCTCGGGCATCTCATTTCACATGTATGAGTTTTCTCTCTTGTTCTTTAGTTAGTGCCCTTGTTTGCCATTGATAGCACAAGTTGGCATAAAAATTGCATTCATAATGCTCTTCTTAATTACTATTACTACAGCTATTGCTACAACTACTAATACTACTACAACAATACCACCAACCAGAAGTGCAACAACCACTACTACTGCTGCAACAACAACATAAATTACTACTACTACTACTACTACTACTACTACTACTAATACTACTACTACTACTACTACTACTACTACTACTACTACTACTACTACTACTACTACTACTACTACTACTACTACTACTACTACCATGACTACCACCACTACTGGTACTACTATTATTACTATTGCTACAACAACTTCAAATACTAACACTATTCTTCTTTTATTTCTTCTTCACGTCTTCCTCTTACTCCCCTCCTCTTTTCCTTCTCTGCCTCTTCTTCCTTCTCAACTAACAACATGGACCGATAACATCACAGCTGCCGTGACTACAACAACCCATACGGCCGCATCATCCTGTGGCGTGCCTGACTACAACCCCACACAGAAGATTGTTGGCGGCTCACAGACTGTAATAGAGAAGTACCCGTGGCAGGTCGGTCTGTTTGCCTGATTGTATGTTCATTGTGTGTTCATTGTCTGTTAATTACGTGTTCATTGTGTGTTAATTGTTGCTCACGACTGATCGTGTTTGTCTCATTGCGTGTTCATCGTGCGTTCAATGTGTGTCCATTGTGTGTTCATTGTATGTGCATTTTGTGTTAATTGTGTGTTCATTAAATGTTCATCGTGCGTTCAATGAGTGTTCATTGCGTGTTCATTGTATGTTCAGAGAGAGAGAGAGAGAGAGAGAGAGAGAGAGAGAGAGAGAGAGAGAGAGAGAGAGAGAGAGAGAGAGAGAGAGAGAGAGAATCCGTCTACCGCGCCCTACGAATGTTGTGGGTTCGATTCAGGCCTACGTTGTTTCGTTCACGACTGCAAGTTTCTCGGAGACTCCTGGGGATCGTCACTGAAGCTATGGAGTTCATGCTTTGTGCTTTGTACTTTCGGCAGGCCGCTCTGCGAAAAGACACCCAGCCATATGGGATAAAACCCGGTTACTGAAGTCGTTCCTTTTTCCTTTTACACCCTTTTAAAACTGCATTGTTATTTCTCATCATCATCATCATCATCATCATCATCATCATCATCATCATCATCATCATCATCATCATCATCATCATCATTATGTGCCATACCGATAAGCGTGGGCTGTCATGTTTCGCCATTTGCCTAGAAAATCACGTTATTTATCAGCACCGTGTTATATTAATATCTTGCGTTATTTCTCCGACCTCAGGTGTCCATACACTACAGAGATTATCACATCTGTGGTGGCTCGATCATCTCCGACCGATGGATTCTGACTGCAGCCCACTGTATACTAGAGCAAGTATTCTAGAACCCGTATATAAGAGTACATATTTTAGAATATGTTTACTAGAGTACGTGTTTTAGAACTTTTAGAACTGTCATTTGTCATTTACTGCCAATATAATACCTTGCAGTGTATGGCGGGAGGTGGGGGGGGGGGGGGGGTCTTTGAGCCCGAGAAATTAAGGCCGCCTGGCTAGTGCATTCGCCGCGAACTGTGCAGGTTAGGATTTTCTTTTTTCCCCTTTTTAGAACATGTATACCTTTTTACATATCCTTTTTACAGGACATCGCTGTCAACACCAGCAGTTTATTGCTGCTGCTGATGTATTGGCAAGTTTACGTTCAGTAATTTCCATTGCTTTCTGAACGACCGGCTCCCGTACCAATTCGTTAAAACCGAGCTCAACGCGGTCTGCTGCCAAATCGCACGCAGTTGTGTTTCGAACGCGGATAAGCGGGATTACGAACCGTGTCCATAACACTTTCGTCACGGGGACCGGCTCATATATACTAGAGTAAGTATTTCAGAATATGTACAATAAAGTAAGTATTATAGAATATTTAGAGCATGCATAATAAAGTCAGTATTTTAGAACAAGTTTAATATAATCCGGCTCCATGGAGAAGGGGTTACCGACGCAGTTCGTAATCTCGCAAACCGCGTTAGAAACACAGCTGCGGCAGATGTGACAGCAGAGCGCCTTGCGTTGGTTTTTTATGAAATGATATGGGTGCCGGTCGTTCAGAGAGCAATGACATACTATTGAACGTAAATGTGTCCAGGAATCTCGAACAGCCACAAATGCTGGGGTTGGCTGCTACATACTGTAAAGGCTATGCAATTTTTTAAAACATAAAGTAAATGTTTCATAATGTCCACGAGAGTAAGTGTTTTAGAACACGTATACTACATTAAGTATTATAGATGTATATTAGAGTTCATATTATAGATTTATTGTATACATCTAATCTACTAATAATTTATATCATTTATATTAGAGTGTGTATTATATAATCTAGAACCTCTATGTTAGAATAGGTATTATAGAATCTAGAACATTTATACTATACTTTAGAGTCTAGAACATTCATAACTATAGTCCTTCTACCATAGACTATAGTTTGTATACTAGAATATATCAATTTGAACATATTTTTCTATATGCTAAAGCCAGTGTAGATAGGTTATATACTCTAAACTAGAACTAATTCCATTGAGTCTACACCCTGAAAATAATAATCAACATAGTGCTCTCTCTACTCTATTACTAGAGATAGTAAATATGTTGGCATATAGTGTTTATTAAACAGTTTGCTTGTTAGGCTGTATGTGTGTGTTCTGCTGTTTGCTTCATGGATTGCCTGTTGTCAGCAACTCACTTGCGACAGGCATACAAGGATTCCCTACTTTTGCACTACACGAAAGTGACAACTCGTATTGTTTGCAAAAGGATACATTTTTATTTGGAGCTGATAGTACATAAGCTCCACGAGCGGAATACCACATCGGTATTAAACATCATAGTATGTTATGAAGATGTAATGAGGAGATGATGTTGATAATAATAACTACTGAAGCTAAGCCTAAGTCCTAACTATTAATACTGTCCTTTTCAACAACAAAGTATTCACAGCGGATATACAGTCCGTCGCCTACGCCGTCTAGTCCAAGTCTGAACAAGCTCTCTGTGGCGTGTTCAGCCACGAGCAATGGGCTCTCCGTGCTTCCGTTAGTTTACGTGCTTGGAGTTCCAGCACGCTGGTCACTTGGTTATCGTAACTCGTATTGCAGGGTCACTTCTCGTGATGCGGGTTTCCCAGTCTCTTGGGTAACCCCAGCTCACGTACACTCGTTGCCCTCCTTGTTGACACGAGTGTGTCCCGTTATAGCACTATTTATAGTGTTTGTGTCCCTTCTGTCTGGTTTCCTAAATCGCTATGTTTCTTCTCCCTTCTCTAGCTCTATTTAGCTCTTCTTAGCTCTGAGCTCTTACGTAGCTCTTTGACAGGCTCTTCTTCCTCCCCTGTTGTGTTACAAACTTTTAAGTTGGGGGGGGGGGGGTAACATAAGTCGTAATCTCACTAAAAATTGGTTGTCTAATTTTGTCAAAGACTTCGTAAGTTCTCTACTTCTCTTCTGGGGATAGGACAAGATATCTCCTTTCCTTCTTCACACTGTTGTATTCATTCACTTGGCTAATTGAGTAGCCCACCACACTAGTACAGTTGGCTATAAACTGTCATTATATTTCTGGGAATTGTGTGATCCGGAACCAATGCCATAAGACATGTCCTCCGATTGTCCAAAATTGACAATCCCATACAACTTGCCTCTGTTACGAGTACAATACATGGACAATAAATGTTCATGCTCCCATATAATAATTGCCCCAACTAGTATACATGCTTTATGCGCCACTCTTTACCTTTTTAGCTTCCGCTTGTGAAGAAATATTTAAGTGTTACACTAAGGTTTTCGAGATGTTATTGTGTCCCATGTTGGAGTAGTTATCGTTCTTTGCAAGTAATGATGTATGCAACTTTATGTGTTAGTTTTTCTGGTTGGTTGCGTGTTTTCTATTAAACTAAAGTGTATTTAACTTACTAATATGTGTATGCGTTTATAATTTACGTGTATATACTCTTTCGAGCGCCGTAAAGCTGTTTATTGTAGCCATAAACGAGTGTGTTATGCTGATTCATGACTACAGTCCCGTTTTAAGATGCTCAAAATATGTTTTATACCTCTATCACTAAAGTATATCATCTACACATTTAAAATCTCAACAACACATTGCTTACACAGATTGAGGATCGCTTCTCGGCCTTTTGGCTAAGATCAAGTGTATTTGCTGTCCCTTCCAGTAGTGCGCTTGGTCTGGTCGGAGGCCGGGAGGATCAATCTCGGTCCCGTGGCTAAGGTCAGACGCATTTGCTGCTCCCCGCAGTAGTGCGCCTGGTCTGGTCGGGGGCCGGGTGATCCACACACCAAAAAAAAAACCTCACATTAATCACTTTAAATGTGGGCCCGGTGGACCACTGTGGGCAATAGCTCACAGTGGGACTAAGGGTCCACGCCAAAAACAGGGGAGGCGGGGAACCAGCTCGTCTGGGATGACCGCCAAACCCTAAAAAAGAAAAAAAAAAAAAAAAAATTACACAGATTGACACAGACAAGTTACAACAAGTCGTATTATGCGGTGAAAGAAAAAAAAATTACCGCAACTCTTTCACTCTCCTGATTTAATTCATTCTATCTCTCTCATTCACACATCTTTCGTTCATCTTTCATTAAACAGTGGTTTTAAAATATTTGGTTCAGTCATTAAAGTATGGTTCAAGAAATAATAACTGGATGAACATTAAATATATACAATAAATAGTTGGCTGAATTTAAACAGATTTTCAAGCCAAATGACTGTGCTGTGTTTCTGCACTCGTCATATCTATAAAAAAAATATACATGGTTGCAAGGATTGTTTGCTACCTATCCTGTGGTAATGACTAACATATTTAATCTACTGTAAGTTGGTGTACTGTTCTAAATTAATCTAAGGGAACTAATCTAATTAAATAATTAAATTTGGGAAAAGTGGGTGGTTAGTTACCTTAAAGTGTTTTTAGTACATGGAATGAATATAAATTACTAAATGATGGGGTTAATTTGTAAGTGATGTTTTAATTACCTAAATATATAAATAAATATGTTTAAATGGTGATAAACTAAAGTATTGTTTCCTAATTGAAAATATGATGTAAATGTTACACTAAATAAGTTCTTAACTAACTGTAGATGAATTATAACTCTGAAATGTCCTAAATAAGGTTATATAGGTACTTCTACATTCATAATTCTAATGTCACTACAAAAATATGAAGTTATACGCAACTGTTTATAAAAATTTCTATTTAACTAAACTAATTAATTACATCCAGGTGTGATGTTGGAGCAGTGTCCTCTGTAGAATGTCCTCAAAAATAGAGTTCAACTAGACAAAGTCTGATTTACGCTCTCATCCTGGGTAATGTTCCTACTAATGGTATACTACTGATTTGTGTAGGTTCACGTCTAACAGTTCGATCCACTCACGTGTTGTATCATGGTAGTGGTGTAGACAACTAATAATGTGTCTGTTCATTTCACTGTTGCTGACACGGTTAATACGGTTTAAGCGACTGGCAATGGTAACGCACTATAGTGTTCACAATCACCACATAGGGCACTAGGTAATTACAGTGTCAGTGTCTTTGGTGATATCAGGTCGCTCTCTTCTCGTATTTCAGGTATCTGAATGTGAGAAGGTCTGCTCAATGTGTCAGCCAGAGAGTTCATGCTTCCCTTCAAATGCTTAATAGTGAATGCATAATTTTGCAGTATCAAGGACCACCTGTAGATCTTGTTATTGCGATGGACGCCAGACTGCATTACAGTCAGCGGCGAATTATCGGTTTCAATGACAAACTCTGCACCCGCTAGGAATCTATGAAGTTTCCTGACACAATAGATCACGCTTAAAGCTTCCATTTCAGAGGCTGAGTATCTTCCTTCAGCAGGGCTGATTTTACGGCTTACATACATTATCGGGTGGAACTTTCCTTCATAAAACTGGCCTAAGACGCCAGAAATGGAAATCGCACTTGCGTCTGTACGGAGGAAATACGTAAGGTTCTGATTAGGCAAGCGTAAAATAGGTGGAACGCTAAACATATGTTTCAATTTTGATAAAGCATCAATTAACTGTGCATCTTGAACATTCAATTTTACAGATTGTCAAAATCTCCAATAAGTGTTTAGAGAGTTAATAAGTTAAGTAATAGAGTTAAGACAAAGTCTAGTAGGGAGACACCAGACAGGAGAGACACCAGCGCTATAAATAGCTTCACAAGGGGACACATTTGTGTCAACAAAGGGAGCATTAAGGACAGTTGAGCGAGGGCTTCCCCAAGCCATTGGGAAGCTTGGCCTTACGAGTAACCGTGGAGTACCCGGTTACTGAAGTTAACGAGCCAGCATGCTGGGACGCTATGCACGCAAGACTCGCTAATGCACGGAGGATAGAGCGCCCGTGCTTGACCACGCAATGTGTAGCGTGAAGACAGACCAGACTGGAGACGATTAGAGAGTAGACGTGTTCTTTATAAATGCTATAAGTTTCTAGACAATAGTTAATATTAGGCTTTAGATTCAGTTAGTGATTACTAGTATCATTCTGACCACTTCATTACATCCATGTAACGTACCATGTTGTTTAATGTCAATGAAGTATGCCGCTCGCAGAGCTTATGAATTACCAGCTCTAAATAAATTGCATCCCTTTTGCAAATGACACGAGTTGTTATTTCGTGCGGTGCAAAAGTAGGGGAGTCCTGAAAGACCTGTTGCAAGCAAGTTGCTGACACAGATGCTTTCAAAATATTAGAAAAAACGCTGGTGATTTCCGCCAAATTGGGTATAAATTTGCTGTAATAATTGACCAGACCAAGCAAACTTCGGAGCTGTTTCTTGGTCGTTGGCATAGTTACATTGAGAATCTTGGTCACAATTCTCTCATCTGTTCTAAGTTGGCCTCTGCAGATCGTATGGCCTAGGAAATCAATTTCTTCCATTCCCAACTCCACTTTGGTTGGTTTTACTGTAAGACCGAATAATCACAATCTATCAAAGACATGTCGCAGTTTCTGTAAGTGTGATGTCCAGTCTGCGGTATGGATACAAATGTCATCAATATAAGTAGATGTATTATTCACTCCGTGCAAAAGGTCCCTAGTGAGTTGGACAAAAGTGGCTGGGGCATTACGAAGACCGAAAGGAAGAAAACGTTACTCATACAGACCTAGATGTGTTAAGAAAGCTGTTAACGGGACAGACAATAAGTGCATCGGGACTTGCCAATATCCCCCCGTAAGGTCAAGTTTAGAAAAGATACGTGATGTTGACATATCAAGGATAAGATCTTCACATGATGGGATAGGCTCTGCATCGACTTTGGTCACGTTATTTAACCGGCGATAATCGACGCAGATGCGAATTGTCGAGTCCTTTTACTTGACAAGGACTATAGGAAAAGAGTATTCTGACTGTGATTTTTGAATTATTCCACTCGACTCAAGATTTAAAAGTTCTTTGTTGAGACTCTCCCTGTAATTTAACGGGATGGAATAAGGTCGGCATTTGATAGGGGTGTTATCAGTCAGAATAATGGAGTGTTCTATCCTGTCCGTCCTACCTGGGTTGTCGGAAAAAATGTCCCTGTACTCCGTTACTAACTCTATGATCTGTCGTCGTTGCTCGTCTGTGAGTTTCGGTTCTAACCGTATGCTATCAATTGTCCCAGTCGTGTCTACCTTCGGGACAGGTAATTCTATTCCATCGTCATCTGTCTGATTAAGTACTGTTGTTGTACTAGCTGTGTGTTCTGTTTCCTGACTAGGTGTGTTTGCGATGTCGTCGTTCTCTGTCGCCCTATCTAGTGTAGTTGTGTTGTGTACGTCTGTCGTCTGGTTGCTTGGTGTAGGTGCATTCTGTTCGTCTGTCATCAGTTCTTGTCGTGAGAAATAAGGCTTCAGCATGTTGATATGAAATATCTTTAATTTTCCGTTTATCGATATTTCATAATCTACATCTGATATCTTTCGTTCAACTTTGAATGGCCCTTGCCATGACGTTAGTAACAAGTTACGTTTATCTGGTAGTAAAAGTAGAACCTTTTGATTGGGTTCAAGGTGTAGGGTTATGGCACCCTTATTTGCATACTCGCGGTACATCTGGCCTTTTCTCTCCAAAGATGATTTGGCCATTACACACGCCTTCATAATTCTATCGCGTGTCTCTGTTACCATCTCGTATGGTGTTACTGAGGTTGGACTCTCCACTGAGCTAGTGACTAGCTGATGGTAAATAGCTAGGGGTCCACGAGGGTTCGCCCCATAAACTAACTCAAAAGGTGAGAAACCCGTACTTGAGTGAGGAATTTCTCGGTGGGCAAACAGCACTGCTGGTAATAGAGTATCCCAATCGGATGGGTTCTCTGCTGTTACCTTTGCCAGCATGTGTTTTAGATCCCCGTTAATTTTTTCTATAATTCCATTGCTAGCAGGGTGATAGGGGCTACTGAAATGCTGTTCTATTCCTAGCAATGTTGTTAGGGCTTGCATAGCAGCCGAAATAAACTGAGTTTCTCGGTCGGATAAAATGGTTCGAGGAAAGCCGAATCGACAAAATAGATGTAAAAATACATTTGCCACATCTTTGGAGGTAATGTATTTTAGTGGCACCGCTTCGATCCACCTTGTACAAAGATCCACGAGGGTTAGTAAGAACCGGTTTCCTTTGTTCGACACCTGATTCAGGGGTCCCAACAATATCCACCGCTACACTTTCGAATGGTCTAGAGGCCAATATAGAACGTTGAACCTCGGCTGTTACATGCTTTCCCTTTCTCACTAAATGTTGACAAATGGTACATGACCGACAAAAAGATTTAATATCGTTAAAAAACTTAGGCCAATAGAAATATGACAAAATTCTAGCTCTTGTTTTGTCATAGGCCAAATGTCCAGCAAACGGTGAATCATGCGCAATCTTTAGCACATTTTGTCGGTGTTGTAAAGGTAACACCTTCTGCTGAATGTCATGGTTATTGGTGGTATAATAACGCATGAGAATTCCGTTATGTATTTTAAAATACCAAGATGCATTTTTAGTTACTTTCGCTCGCTCACCTAACAATTTAAAATAAGGTGCGATATTTTGATCGGTGCGTTGTGCCTCGATAAACTCTTGTCGAGTGGTATTGTTACTAGCACCGCTAGGTGTTAACAACTGTAACATTTCATTTTGTAGGTCAGTATAATGTGTTTGGGTTTCTGACCTCGTTACAGCATTAGCCGTGTTTGTTTGTTTTCAGGCTAATATTTCGTCATCAGTACATTGTTTTAATGATGGCAAGCAACCCAGGATTACCTCAGTACAGGGATTTTGCAAAATCGCGCACGTAAATGTGCCGGAAAGGAACGGGGTGTTTATGCGGACTTTTGCCAGCGGGTATTTCTCAATGTTACCAGAGAACGTGCGGCATTTGACAAACTCACCCTATAATCTTCTGGCTTAACTTGATCTCTTTTTACCCCAAGTAAAGTGCTTCCGTTATCAAGTAAACATTGGCATGGTTGTTCGTTGACCAATGCATCGTAGAACTTTAGATTACCTCTGGATGCTACAGCTGCATTAGCATCTTCGTTGGAACATGGTATAATATGCCCACATTTAAGTTTCCCATCCGCATGAAACTGGTGACACGTGTCACATTTATTAAAGTCTAATATATCAGTAACTACAGCCACACTCTCACACTCATTGAATGGTAAAACATTTTCAAGCTCAGAATCAACTACACTATCATCGTCAGATGATGTATCTATGAGCACAGCATTGCTAGCCTTCATTCTTTGCCTGCCCAAACACTTAGCCGAATAGTGGCCATAAGAGGAACAGAAGAAGCATTTAACCGCACGTTTGTATGAGTTTCGTTTGTTTTCCTGCTTTTCATCATCATTTCCAGATGAGCAGGGTAAGATGGACTTTTATCACACATCGAGTACTGCGGATGAAATAATTTGCAGTATACACACTGTGGTGGCTTCTGATAAGGCTTGTCTTTCTTCTGATACCCTTTTTGGTTGTAAGATCTGCTAGGTACGTTCTTAACAAAAGCAGTGATCTCAGTATCATGTAAAGATGTTTTAAATATGTCGCGGTTTGAAGAAAAATAAGCTGAACCACGTTTTTCGAGTTGTTCAATAGATTCAATGTCTGCTTGTTGAAGGAACTTAGCAAAGGGAGTAGGAACTGTGGATATGACTTTATCCATCACCATTAGGTAATGTAATTTATCAAAATTCTTCCCTACTTTTGCCGCCTTAAGCCATTTATTGAATATACTCTGAACATTTGATACATAGTCCAAGAACGTTTCAGTTGGCTTTGGTTTTATCTGTGAGTACTGGATCTGATATCCAGGAGCATCGAGTAGAAAATGCTGCATAATCCTATCATGGATATACTGATAGTTACTTCTTAGTTCTGTTGGTATTGATTCGATCACTTTTAATGGCTCCCCACTGAGGTTTCTCATGTAGATCATCGCCCAATCTTCCAATGGTATTTTCTTACTTTTGAGCTGGAATTCTATATTCTCAGTCCATGCTGAAATGGAATCGCCTTGACTGAAGGGCTTGATGATCCCCTTATATTTAGAGAATTTATGACTCTTCTGTTTAATAGAGGCTATCTGGATGTTTGAGTCAATTTCCATCTCTTTCATCTTTAACTTTGTTTGTGACTCTACCTCTATTTGCTTTTGTTTTATTTCCAATTCCTTCTGTTTAATGGCGTCTTCCATGTCTATCTGTTTTTGTTTCATTTCTAATTATGTTTGTTTTGTGGCTTGTTCTAATTCTAACTGTTTTTGTTTGGTGGCTTCCTATATCTCTTTCATCTCTTTCTGATGCTGTCTTTCCAATGCTCTTTCATCTCTCTCTCTAGAGCAGCTTTTCTATCTGTTTCTTCTTTGTATTTCTACTCTGCCCATTTCTCTAATTTCTCTCCAGTATGGACTAGTTTTTGGCCAGCCTGGATGCAGTCATTTAATGATGCCATTATATGGCTTTCTGTTATTTCACCACTGATATCAATATAATTTTTACAATATATACTTTTACAGTTATTATGTGTTAGATATTTACAATCTTCACTGAAAAAGAAGATGCATGGTTAATGATGGTTATCAAAATTATTGGAAAATATACTCATCTAATCTGCTGAAAAATACGGCACTCGGGATGTTCCACCGTTGTCTTTCGTACACACAACTGATCGACTTGCTTGTACAACTGATGTCTCTGTTTAATAGAGCATCAACACTTTAGAAAAATGCATGTAGTATACACTGCATGGTTGTTATCAATTTAACCAATATAGTTTCTGCGGTTGGTAACTTACAAATGTGATGTAAATAATGATAAATGATGTAAATGATATGAATATTATGATAGTATAAATGATCGTCAATGAATTGTAAGATGATTCGTCAAATGAACGTCAATGTCGTCTTGTCTTCACTTTCTATCGTCTCTGACTGAGCTGCGCTATATGACTTTAGCTTAACCTCTAATCTATTTCTCTTGTGCAAAAAGAATTTGCTTTTGCACAAGTACATGCGTGAATGTGATGAATGTTGACATTATGACTGTATCACAAGAAATGTTTCACAAATGGTAGTTAAATTTGTAATTTCGATACATGTTTGCAATTTGCACACAATCGCGGTTTATATTTCCTACATTTCCATCAAAAGAATTTACATAAACAACATAAATAACGTTGTGTAGAATTTCCGAATTTATGTGGGAAATTGGTAGATTAATTGTGCTTGAAAGTGGTTCAAGCCTCACAAATGTTAATTAAATGGTAGATTACCGTACTTTTAACAATAAATGGTACTTGAAGATGGTTCAAGGTACTTCTGACGCCAATTGGTATTCTATCAATTGGTAATTAAAGGTGATTCAAGGTACTTCTGACACCAATTGGTATCCTGCCTGTCAGCAACTCACTTGCGACAGGCATGCAAGGATTCCCTACTTTTGCACTACACGAAAGTGACAACTCGTATTGTTTGCAAAAGGATACATTTTTATTTGGAGCTGATAGTACATAAGCTCCACGAGCGGAATACCACATCGGTATTAAACATCGTATTATGTTACAAAGATGTAATGTAATGAGGAGATGATGTTAATGATAATAACTACTGAAGCTAAGCCTAAGTCCTAACTATTGATACTGTCCTTCTTAACAACACAGTATTCACAGCGGATATACAGTCCGTCGCCTACGCCGTCTAGTCCAAGTCTGAAAAAGCTCTCTGTGGCGTGTTCAGCCACGAGCAATGGGCTCTCCGTGCTTCCGTTAGTTTACGTGCTTGGAGTTCCAGCACGCTGGTCACTTGGTTATCGTAACTCGTATTGCAGGGTCACTTCTCGTGATGCGGGTTTCCCAGTCTCTTGGGTAACCCCAGCTCACGTACACTCGTTGCCCTCCTTGTTGACACGAGTGTGTCCCGTTATAGCACTATTTATAGTGTTTGTGTCCCTTCTGTCTGGTTTCCTAAATCGCTATGTTTCTTCTCCCTTCTCTAGCTCTATTTAGCTCTTCTTAGCTCTGAGCTCTTACGTAGCTCTTTGACACCTGTTTATTGAAATATATGCGTTGAAATGTTTATGTATTGGACTGTTTATTTCTTGGGCTGTTTGGTGAAATGACTGTTTTCTAGGTTATCAGTGTGTTGAAATGACTGTCTGTTGGACTATGCGTGTAATGAAATGTTTATTTGTTGAACTGTTTATTAGATTGTGTGCTCGAATATCTACTTATTACACTGTTTGCTGTTGTGTTTGTTTGATGTGTTGTTTGTTTGTTTGTTTGTTTGTTTTTAGGGCTGCTTGTGTATCGGACAGCTTGTCTGTCGGACTGTTTGTTATACGGTTTGTCTTCCGGACTGTCTGTCAACTGTTTGTTTATCGGACTGTCTGTTGTCAAATGTCTGTTGGTCAACTGTTTATTTATAAGACTGTCTGTTTGTCAATATTTGTCTATCGGACTGTCTGTTTGTCAACTATTTGTCTGTCGGACTGTCTGTTTGTCAACTATTTGTCTGTTTAACTGTCTGTTTAAACATGAAACCATTGTCTACACGCCAGGAACCCGGCGCCCATCACCACCTCCCAATTCACAGTCATCGCCGGCAGCAGCAACCAGCAGTTCTACTCTCGTGTGGCAAACT
Source organism: Cepaea nemoralis (assembly GCA_014155875.1). Lineage (NCBI taxonomy): Eukaryota > Metazoa > Mollusca > Gastropoda > Stylommatophora > Helicidae > Cepaea > Cepaea nemoralis. The sequence continues at coordinate 22,275 of JACEFZ010000827.1, forward strand.
ACTACACTTCAGTGCAGATCATCACCCACCCACAGTAAGTCACGTCTCTGTCCATCATCATCTACCTGGTGTCCGCTTTCGTGTGGTTGTGTGCATGCGTACACTTGGTACGTCATGTTGTGTGTGGAGAGAAACTGTGTAGTTATCTCCCACTTGTTGATGATCATTTTCCACATTTATCTCCCTTTGTTTAAATATTTAGACGCAAACATTTTAAATATTGGTTTCCGCTGCTCGGGTGTGTTTTCTTACTGCATTTCTGGCGCGCGTGTGTGTGTGTGTGTGTGTGTGTGTGTGTGTGTGTGTGTGTGTGTGTGTGTGTGTGTGTGTTTATTTGTTTGTCTGGTTTCCTCTGATAGATCTCAAAATGTTTATGACGGGCATCTTAACTGACGCGTTATATATATATATATATATTCTGGTAGAGATGTCGGAGGCCAGAGTGGAGTGGCATTTTGTTTAGACAAGACAACTGCAAAAACTTTAATGGGATATAATCCAGTTAGTGATAGAATCCTCACTATTAGACTTAAAGGCCGTCCAAAAAAACACAACTCTCATACAGATATATGCACCTACTTCAACTGCAGAGGAGGACGAAATTGAAGATTTTTTACAACACACTACAAGACACATTAAATAAGATTGGTCATAATGATATAGCAATAATAATGGGAGATTTTAATGCAAAAGTAGGTGCAGGAAGAGCTGAAAATGAGAGACACATTTTAGGAAAATTTGGATTAGGAAATAGAAATGATGCTGGTGACAAATTAATTGAATTTTGCACAGAAAATGAGTTAACGATAGTCAACACACTTTTTAAACAACATCCAAGAAGACTCTTCACATGGAAGTCTCCAGACAGTTTTACCAAAAATCAGATAGATTATATTTTAATACAAAGAAGATGGAGATCAAGCATAACATCTGCAAAAACCCTACGAAGTGCAGACTGTGAAACAGATCATCAGTTATTAGAAGCAGATCTGAAATTAAAACTCAAAAAGCTTACCCGAGGACCAAGGCCACTTCGTTTTGATCTCACAAACATACCAGACGCATACAACATAGAAGTTAGGAATCGCTTTGGGGTCTTGATGTCTGTACAAGAAGAAATGACACCTGATGAACTGGCAGTACAAGCTAGAGATATCTTGATAAATGCAGCCAAAGATCTAATTCCGACCAAGAAAAAGCAACTTAAGCCATGGATTACATTAGACACATTAGAAGTAATAAAACAACGAAGGGTGCTGAAACAGAAAGGAGATGAATCAATTAACCACAGGATGAAGTATAAATCTTTAACTCGAGAAATAAGAAAGAACACAAGAAAGGACAAAAAGTCAATATATACAAGATTGCTGTACCAGAATAGAGCAATATCATAAGGCTGGAAGAGATTATGAAATGTTCAAAGAAATGAAGTTATTGACAAGAAATATTCAACCTCAATTGAATGTTATCTGTGACAAGATGGGAATACCTTAACAGAATCTAGACAAATTCTAGAAAGATGGCAGGAGTACTGCAGTGGAATGTATGATATGAGTGACAGTGAGGATATGAATGAGATACATGAGCCAATGACAGCAGAGACAGAACCTGAACCCTCATTAGATGAAATTGCTTGGGCTATAAAGAACCTGAAGAATGGTAAATCTACCTGGATGTGATGAGATACCAGCTGAACTAATTAAAGCGGGAGGAGAAGAAAGCATACACATATATCATGCATTATGTACAAAGATTTGGAAATATGGTATATGGCCAAAAGATTGGAAGAGAACTATCTTCATTCCAATACCAAAAAAGGGCAACCTGAAATTATGCACCAACTATAGAACTGTTGCCCTGATCAGTCATGCAAGTAAAATCCTACTAAAAGTCATAATGGCAAGACTTCGTAAGAAAATGGAAGAAGAGATTAACGTAGTTCAAGCTGGATTTAGACAAGGAAGAGGAACAAGAGATCACATATTCAACATGCGTTTAATAATAGAGAAGTGCAGAGAATTTAATGTAAACCTATACTCATGTTTTGTGGATTATTCAAAGGCATTTGACTGTGTACAGCATCAGAAACTTTGGGAAATCATGAGGACTATGGGCTTTCCATCACATGTAGTACAACTCATAAAAATGCTCTATCTAGACCAACAAGCAGCAGTTAGAATAGATGGCGAGGCATCAGATTGGTTTGACATCAAGCAAGGAGTCCGTCAGGGCTGCGTGCTGTCACCCTATTTGTTTAACCTGTACGCCGAAAATATAATGAGAAATGTAAGAGATGATATAAACAGGGAGCTATATGATGCCCTAAATATCGGCGGTCATGACATACCAGAGATTCGATATGCTGATGATACAGTATTACTATCCACAACACAGAATGGCATAGAAAACCTAATAGCCTCAACCCAATTGAATAGTGAAAATCACAACTTATATCTTAACATAGCAAAAACAAAGATAATGCATACAGATAAAACTACTATGGAGAAAGAAATATACATTAATGGGGGAAAATTGGAGGTGGTGGAAAATTTTGAATATCTTGGGTCATTGATTACCAATAACGGTGACACAATGAAAGAAATTAAACGGCGACTATCCATTGCTCTTCAAAGACTAAAACAGATGAATAAATTATGGAGTGGGACAGACAGAACTACAAAAATTAGATTTTTAAGAGCATGCATCTTTCCCATTGCAACATACGCCTGTGAGACATGGACACTTACTAAACAAGCTGAACAGCGCATAAACGCCTTTGAATATAAATGTTATAGACGAGTTCTAAGAATATCTTGGGTAAAGAAAAGAACAAATGCATCCATACTTCAAGAGTTGAATATTGAGGAGGGATGGCTATTAAAGACGATAAAACAAAGAAAATTGAAGTATTTTGGTCACTTGAAACGTCACGAAGGTTTGGAGAGAACAATAATGGAAGGGTATATGCCTGGGAAGAGAGGAAGAGGAAGGCCAAAGAGAAGATGGGTTCAGGATGTGGCGGATGATCTCCAGATGGGTGTATCAGACGCGGGACATCTTGCTTGTGATCGAGAAGCTTTCCGGAAGGTTGTTATGAGAGCGAGGTTCTGCAAAGGACATGCTACTGAAAGAATGAATGAATATATATGTGACGAAACGCCTACAGATCGTCAGATCTCTGCATAATAGCCCTTTGAAGGGAGTGCGAGGCGTTGGTCTCCCTTGAAATTAATATCAATTAATAGGGGATTTCCCTAGAAACGTAGTGCGGGGCGGAGCTATTCTAGTTATTTATAGAACAATCTAGAATGTTCCCTTAAGTGCGTACGTGGGAAATAGCTCTAAGTTCACGAGTGCTTCAGGCAGCACGGGTTGGTGGAACTTATCGTGACTCTGGTTTTCTTCATGAATCATGAAAGTCACGCGGCCCGTGTAGGCGAGTGGAAGGCGCACTGACATTGTCGTGGTCAGTCGCCCACCAAATCTCAGCGTGAACAGATCGCAGCCAACAGGCTGATGTAATTTTGATGTCAATAATCGCGGCCAGTGCGGACATCTGCAGTCAAGGTTGTGATTCTTCAATCACAGGTTAGTTGAATACTTATTCTATTATTTAATTGTTGTCGGGATGCCGTGCTGAGTTCCCGGAATGAATTAATTGCCGTCGCAAAATTGAGTTATCCGTTACAGTTGGCGGTTGCATATTTAAGTAGGCTTTATCGATCAGCGATGTAATGTGTTCCCTGACGGACCAAGCCGTATTCCACAGCGAGTGGTGTGTACATAAAATAGGCCGAACGATGTGCGTTACAGTGTGTAGCAGTTACTGGTTTGGTTTATTAATTACGCAGGCAAGGCGACAGTTTGTCAGTCATTACATCAACATGCATGACGCTGTAAATGATAAGGTAGAGCTTATTATTAGAGATGTTGAATGTGCTTCGTGACATTAGAATTGTAACTTAATTGTTCTATCAGTGGTGGTGATTTTTCGAGGAATCAAGGTGAGATCAGCAGTGGTGTATTTGCTGTGTGCAGATAGCCGTGTTATTCCGCGTAAGCCGAATGGTGTTGCATCGATAGGATAACAGTTGATAGAAAGTATTCCTGATACTATAGTTACTGATGGTTGTCATGTCCGTCCGCTACGATGACCGTGCATGTTCCATCTTACGTTTGTCTAGGCAGCGGGAGGTAGGCCGGTACCCCCAACCCGATAGGTAATAGGTCCGACCCAATGAGATCGTGCAGATCCGAAGAGTGAACATACCCGATCGAGGGTGAAGCGGCACTCCGTAATTCGAGGCCGTGGTGTCTAGGTAGATCGAGGTTTGAACCTAACCGTTTCTGTCTCTAATATTCTACTCTTCTGGAACCCGGATTCGGTTCATGGAGTACTTGGAGTTCTGCCGTGAAGTAGTAGTATATGAGAAGAATAATCCCCCCCCCCCAAAAGGTGGAGTCAAAGTTTGGTAGTGGAGTCTGGAGGTTTGCTACATTGGATGACGTGACTTAAGTCGTCACGGGACAAGGTACACGGGACCTACAGTAGCTGTGGGAAAGTGTAATGGTGAATGGCCACCACAGCTGTGCTAGACCGGCACAGGTATGACTGACCTGAAAGATAGTCAGTGAGTACAAGGGCAACTCAGGATCGGGGGCAGGGATCCCAGACCTGACTCTATGGCTGTGATATGATTTTGTTAATTAAGTGTAACAAGTCATGAGTTCTCCTTGGTTAATGCTATAGTAATGAATTATCAGGAGTATAATTCATTATGGACATATAGTTATTAATGTGTGTAATTGATCAATCCATGGGTTAAGGGATTGGTGAATTGATGAGTCTGTCAGGAAGGAGATGTCCGGCTGGACACCTTCTCGATACAGTAATCCCTACACTGAAAGGAAAGTAAGTGTATATGTTGATTGATGATGGAAGATGAAACCGGATTGGACTGGCACCAGGCGAAGGATGCTTGACAGAGTCATACAGTCGACTCTGGTGCTAGGGGTTATATGTAGCCCAGAAGTGTTACTTGACTGAACAGGGTGTGCTATTGCTGTTTCTACCATCATTATGCCTATATATTATAGTGACTAAGTAGATCTATGATGTGATGATTTCATACTCATGTTGGTAGACATGAGGAATGTCTGAGAGGCAGGTGACGGGGTGGAGAATGCAGGTAGTCTTTGTTGTAGTTGAGTACTCACACCAACCTCTCCGTGTTTCAGGATCTGTTATTACTATACAGAAGAAGATTCAAGAGCTTCACCATGAGCTCTATGGGCCCACTCATTCCAGTGCCTATCCAGAAGTTGATTGAGGCCATACTGGGACTGGTCGTCTGATTCTGCGAGATCAATGTTGGAAGGAGCTGAGTGCTGAATAGTCGGTAGGTCTAGGTTAGGACCTCCGTCAAGAGTCCGACGAGTGTCATCCGATCCTGTGAGGATCCAACACTGAAACGTCTGGTGATTCTAGCCAGCGAAGCACTGGTGACATTCAACCTCAGTGTACACCTTGGTGATTGCAAGGTAGTGAACTTTCCAGTTGAGCAGAGTGATCATTGATACCGGTCACCATGGCCTGTGTAATATGCTTCTGACCCGGCTGGGTTGTCAGGGGACACCGTGTATAATATATGCTTAAATAGTGTTTCTACATTGGTTACCTTTCTGAAGCAACATGTGGTCCAGTGAACTAGGACATTGATTACAACATGGTTGGGAACACCAGAGTGACATGTTTGTTAAGGTAGGGAGCTACCTCATGCCAACGTGATGAACTGTTGACAAGGTTTGGTAAGGTAGGGAGCTACCTCATGCCGTCGTGATGAACTGTTGACAGTGTATGCTAGGTTGTGATTTATACCCAATTGATCAGGGTAGTTACATGATACTGTGTGAAGATCTATTTGTCCAAGGACATGGAACTAAGGTGAAGTGTTTAGTCACCTGATAGACTTTACCAGTGACATTGTGTGTTCGTGTGGAGCAACCGCTCATTTTGTAGGTGACATATCAGTGTGTGGGTCACTTATGAGATAGAAGAGTGACCTGGCTCTTGTGTATTTTGAGACGGTGCTACATGTACTTTTTCTGCAAGTGGGAGACCGCTAATATGCTAGGGTCGGCCCAGACTTCATCAGGAGTGTGACGAGTTAAATAGGACGACAGCAAGGAAGGAGCCTTGTTCATCGGTGCAGTGTCAGTCAGGCAGTGGTACTGCGCTTGATCAGCCCTTGCTTGGTTCTCTGTGTGAAGAGGGAACTTTGGAGAGGCAGCAGACCTTGGAGTTCCAGTCCACTGGAGGAGCCTGGGTGAGTCGCTACCACTACTGGACAACCGCACGAGCTATCGTCCGCCTCCATGATGATGAATACTCATCTGCATCTCTGATATTGTACATAGTTCTTCGTCTGGCTTTCAGCCATCCTTCTCTGTGTTGTGGTTGACGTAGTTCAGAATTAAATTTTTGTTCTCTTAGCTATGACTTTGTGCAGTGATATGACTGGTGTCTGGTCCGAGCCCCCTTGGGTTTGGAACCCTAGGTGAGGGAGGGGAGGTTAAGCTGTCCCGGCTTGTGTGGGGCCTGGTAGATGTAGAGTGCTATTGAGGTGGTTGGAGCAAAGGCAGGGGATTGTATCTATCGTGGCAAACCAGACCAAGCCCCGGCGGTTTTGTCACAATATATAATATATATATATATATATATATATATATATATATATATATATATATATATATATATATATTATATATATATATATATATATATATATATATATATCACAATTATGTCACGTGATCTTGCATGCGATGCCAGATTGCATTTTTAGACAAAGATTGTGGGAGTTTGCGTGGTGGAGTGGATGCGAACTATATCATACGGCTCACGACTGCAGTTTCCTTCCTTCCTTATTTAGTTACTTCCTTTCTTACTTATTTACTTGCTTCCTCCCTTTCTTTCTTCATTCCTTACTTACTTACTTACCGTTCTATTGATACAGCAAAGACTGTCTGGGAAGTTCCTCACACTCAAATGGTTTCCCACATCCATACAACTACAACATTTTCTTGTCTACAAGATAGGTGTCATTCAGTCGATGACTGTCCATGATTATTCGTGGCTGTTGTTACAAAGATGAAAGATAAACTGTATTTGAATGTATTTGATAAACTGTATTTGCCTTGTCACAGGTACATCAGTGTATTTGATAAACTGAGGAACAATATTATTGTAATGTATACTATAGCATGTTGTAGTTTTGTTGCCGAAGTATTATTGCAACGTCCCTCAACTTGACAATCTAAGTCCTCGCAAAGTCCCCCAATGTGAGAATCTGAGTCCTTACAAAGTCCCTCAGCGTGACAATCTCAATTCTTGTAAAGTCTCCCAACGTGACAATCTCAGTTCTTGCAAAGTACCTCAGTATGACAATCTCAGTCCTGACAAAGTCCCTCAGTGTGTAAACTTAAGTGCACCATTGTCTAACCCAAATTCGTATGTCTTATAGTCTTGAAGCGAAAGTGTATCAGGCCTTTGCCTTTTTTGAGTCAATGTCATGGCACCCTATCACTAAATAACAGAAAATTTAGTACTACTGTCAACAGAATGAGCACTTGGCAGCCAAGAGAACTATAAAGTTAGTAGTGGTGGTCGGGCGAGACAGGAAAGACAGAACGGAATTAGAACTTCATCAGGGTCCGTCATTGTTGCACCACAACATCTGAGTTTATTTGCAACAGATCCTACATTATTTCATCTAGTGTCTAACAACCATTGTTTCCACGGAATGTGAGAACAAGAAAAGCTTAAAAGGCATATGTGCTTCTATTTAATCACAGATCAAGTGTTTTAATTGGATCATGTACTATATTTCAATTCACTTGGGGTGCCACTAAAAATCGTTCTACGTGCCGTGCATTGTCACGCGAACCATATGTTGCCGACGCTTGTTCTATAGCATTATAAGGATTGTTATGCACTTCTCTTGGTGAAAATAAAAATTATAAAGAACGCCTAATCTTGTTATTAAGGTACCAGGCAACTGTACGCAACGACATTGCCCTGATCAAGGTCAACAAAGCATTCGACTTCACTGGTCGACAGAAGAAGCCAATATGTCTGTCTAACTCTGGGGATGTCTTCACTGGTCAGACCTGTGTAGCTACAGGCTGGGGAGCTATCACAAACGGTGAGTCTTTGCGGGCTTGTCAGATCTTAGATGATAGTGTTTTGACAACGGACTCGCGGAAATTTCTGAGACGGGAGAATGATACGAGTAATTAGTTTATTTGTAGCGTGAGGTGTATTGATTCGTGAAGTGGTTGTGTGCCCATGTAAAGTGTGAGACGTCGTGATTGGGCTCTTCGTAGTGTGAGACATGATGATTGAACTATTTGTTGTCTGAGACTTCTTTAACGGTCCATTTGTTGTCTGAGACTAAATTATTAGCCTACTTAAAGTATTATGCGTTGTACTTTGTCTATTTTCAATGGTAGACATTATGTTTGGTCTATTTGTAGCTTGAGTATGGGAATTATTGTATTTCCAGTGTGAGATTTAATGACTGGTTCGTCTATAGCGTGAATAGTGATGATTGGTCTATTTGTAGTATGAATCATGGGGAGTGGTTTATTTTTAGTGTGAGACTTGTTGATTAGTCTATTTTTAGCGTGAGGCTTGTTGATTAGTCTATTTTTAGTGCGATGCTTATTGATTGGTCTAATTGTAATGTGAGACTTGATCATTGGTGCCTCTGTAGCATGAGACTTGGTGATTGATCTATTTGTAGTGTGAGACTTGGTGATTGGTCTATCTGTAGTGTGAGACTTGGTGATTGGTCTATCTGTAGTGTGAGACTTGGTGATTGGTCTATTTGTAGTGTGAGACTTGTTGATTGGTCTATTTGTAGTGTGAGACTTGGTGATTGGTCTATTTGTAGTGTGAGACTTGATCATTGGTGCCTCTGTAGCGTGAGACTTGGTGATTGGTCTATTTGTAGTGTGAGACTTGTTGATTGGTTTATTTGTAGTGTGAGACTTGTTGATTGGTCTATTTGTAATGTGAGACTTGTTGATTGGTCTATTTGTAGTGTGAGACTTGTTGATTGGTCTATTTGTAGTGTGAGACTTGTTGATTGGTCTATTTGTAGTGTGAGACTTTTTGATTGGTCTATTTGTAATGTGAGACTTGTTGATTGGTCTATTTGTAATGTGAGACTTGTTGATTGGTCTATTGGTAGTGTGAGACTTGATGATTGGTCTATTTGTAGTGTGAGACTTGTTGATTGGTCTATTTGTAGTGTGAGACTTGTTGATTGGTCTATTTGTAGTGTGAGACTTGTTGATTGGTCTATCTGTAGTGGCAGCCGACCAGGACTCCCAGATGTATCTGAGGGAGGTGAGTCTGCCAGTAGTTTCCCGCAGCGTCTGCTCATACTACATCGGCGCGGTGGATAGCAACAACATCTGTGCTGGGCAGACGGCTGGCGGTAAAGATACCTGCCAGGTAAGCTGTCAGAAAGCTTTGATTTGCTAGGTAGGCCGTGAGTGAGCTAGTTTTTGCTTTGGTTTCTGGTAAGGCATTACTTTGATTGGCGGCTCCGTGGCGAAGGAATTAAGGCAGTTCATAATCTCACATACCCACGTTCGAAACACAACTGTGATGTTTTTTTATGAAATGGTATGTCTGCCGGTCGTTCAGAAAGCAATGGCAAACTACTGAATGTAACGTTCCCAGGAATCACGAACAGCCAAACAATGCTGGGATTGACTGCTACGTCCTGTAAAGGATATGCAACAACTCTATTACTTTAATTGCCCCTGGCTACCTCCGTAAGTTATCCAGCATTGCTGAGGACGGAGAATCTTGACACTGCACGAACTCCGTAGCACAAGCGTGTACTGCCAGTCTTCTTATAGTCCATGCTAGACATGTAGGGAGATGTTTTTTGGGAAGAGATGGACACACTGTAGACGTTATGTGTCGAGATTTATGCAAATTCTGGACGTTATGTGGGGAGAGATGTACAAACACTAGACATTGAGTGAGGGGGGGGGGGGGGGGGAGAGAACAACAAACACTAGACATTATGGGGGTAAAGTTTAGTCAACACTATATATCATCCAGAGAGACTCAGAAATGAGGATGTGGCACCTGTATTGTCCAGACAGGTGTAAGACAGTGTGACTGGTATCGCGAGTCTGTGACGTGATAGAACGTCAGCTATTAGATTGAACGAGCAGAACTGGCCTGGTTTAGTGACGTCACGATATGGTGACCAGGAACTGCTCGGCAGGATGTCGCAGGCCTGGTGGGCAGATGTCTGGTGGTCCAACATCCTGTTGTTGCAGGAGAAGGCATTGTTGAGACAACTGTTGGGAGAAAACGTGTTGGGTGATTAAACTGTTGAGTGATTAAACTGTTGGCTGATTAAAATGTGGGTGACTAAAGTGTGGGTGGCTAACTTGATAGTGACTAACGTGATAGTGGCTAACGTGGTAGCGACTAAAATGTTGCTGACTAAAGTGATTGTGACTAAAGTGATGGTGACTAAAGTGATATTCATTTAAGTGATAGTGACTTAAAATATTGTTGATTAAGTGATAGTGACTAAAAGTAATAGTGACTAAACCGATAGTGACTAAAGTAATAGAGGCTAACGTGATAATGAATAAAGAGATAGAGACTATACTAACTGAGACTATGGTAACTGAGACTAAAGTAATAGAGACAAATTAATAGTGACTAAAGTAATAGAGGCTAAAGTAATAGTAACTAAAATAATATTAACTAAAGTAATAGTGAATAAAGTGATAGAGACTAAAGCAATAGAGACTAAAGTGATAGTGACTAAAGTGATAGTGACTGAAGTGATATACTGTGGCTAATGCTGTGATGACTACAATGTTACTAATTTATCTGAAGCTTACTAAAGTGATAGTTACTAAAGTGATAGCGATTAAAGTGATAATCACTCAAATGAAGCTGACTAAAGTGATAGTAAATAAATTGATAATGACTAAAGTGATAATCATTAAAATGAAGCTGACTAAAGTGATAATGACTAAAGTGATCATGACTAAAGTGATAATCACTAAAATGAAGCTGACTAAAGTGATAATGACTAATGTGATAATGACTAAAACGAAGCAAACTGAAGTATCGGTGTAAAACGGATCAGGTAAAAGTCAGGATGGCAATTACTTGGGCCGGACCATCCTACTAGGACCTGGGAGCAGAAATAGTTTCTGAGGATGATCGTGGTGGGGAAGGGCCTTCTCAAGGAAGTAGATGTGAAAATAACATGATAAATGACACGCACAGACGTTAGGTACGTGAGTAAGTCACAGACAGGAATTGGGAGAGGCGGTTACCTAGGAGGGGGGAGGCAGGGGACAGGTGAGAGGCAATTAATGAGACATGAGGGGAGCGGCACATATACAAAATGAATGACGGGCAGATAGGAAGATAAACAGTCACGGAGCTATTATAGCATAATGAAGACAGGATTAACATAAAAGAGCAAAACAAAAACAACAACAAAGAAAGTGAAAATCGGTAACCTTGGGGATATTATACAGCACTTCGACATACTTGCCTCTAACCATTTCAATTCTTCTGACATTCTTTAAAATGGAGTCGACGATATATGGGTCACAGCATTAAAGCCAAGTTACACTAACAGCTTAATTAGGCTTACAGTTGAAAGCCAGTTAATTAACTCTTTAAGATGCATCCAGGCAGCGGGAATCAGTACTGTTGAAGATGCAGCTGTATAACTCTGCTGACTTACCTCTATATATCCATATATAACCGTTTGCACACCTTCGGCTCCACGTTTTCTTATTTGGCACTTTTCATAACTGAAGTTCTACTCCTCCTCCCTAGCAACGAAGTATGTGCAATGGCCTAGCAACATTTCATACCTAGACTTTCTATTCACTTCTTAATTTGTAATTAAATGTTCTAATGTCGTGGTTTTCTCTAGATATGTTTATGTTGTTCTCGACGAAGTGACTATGTTCGAAACGTCGATTCGTTGTGTCGTGGTATATTTTTTGTTCTTTTATTAACATTGATATTTTTACCCTGTGATTTACATTGCCGAACTTGCGTTCGTTGTAAGATATGTACGCTATGTCGGCGTTTCTTATCTCTCATATTTATGCAGCAGTTACACATGCCTAACTGCTGTTATTTTGTATTGTTATATCCTGCTGCAGCCGTTTCTTCTCTTATCTATCTTCTCATAACGTGGCCAAACAATACTGACTGCCTATTTTTGATGTTTGTGATAAGTTGTCATTGCGAGTAACATACACTCACTTCTTATAGTTAGTTAGTTAGTTAGTTAGATAGTTAGTTAGTTAGATAGTTAGTTAGATAGATAGTTAGTTAGATAGTTAGTTAGTTAGTTAGTTAGTTAGTTAGTTAGTTAGTTAGTTAGTTAGTTAGTTAGTTAGTTAGTTAGTTAGTCAGTCAGTCACGGTTCCAACTTCACGGTAAAGGGTTGCCCCACTATGCTCCGTTCCTATACCAGTGAATATCACGCAAATACTCCTCATGCCCAATGCGAAAAGTGGAACAGACATGAGTCTTGACAAACCAACAGCCCGCACAGGTGTACTATGCATAATGCTGCTTCTAGAATGCCAACTCAAAAGTCCGCCACGAAGAATGCAGTTCATCGTCGATGGAAGCAGCAGTGACTAGAAAACCAGCAGCCACACATTACTGCATAAGGCGATCCAGTTAGTTCAGCGACCGGTCGGTCGCCATTTTTCTGAACATGCAGTTCACCCATCAAACAACCACGGACAGTTGTAAAAGCACTCCACACGAAATTCATATCTCACAGTGTCGCTCCATGCACTCAAATGTCGAATCATGCACTACCAGTCCAACATGAAGAAAATGCGTAAGCAAATCGTAGCCACAAGCATAAACACTCCAGAGGCCTTTATAGCTCAACAGCTTATCCTCCATGTTGTTATAACGTGGCCAAGTAACAATGACTGTCTACTTCTGATGTTTGTGATAAGGTCTCATTGCGAGTAACATACCCTCACTTCTTATAACTAGGGCGACTCCGGAGGACCTCTCGTCTGCAAAAATGCCCAGGGAGTCTGGAAACAGGCGGGAATCGTCTCCTACGGCCCGGGTTGCGCAGAAGCCTACACGTTCGGTGTCTATACTGAAGTGGCCAAGTTCAAGTCGTGGATACAAGATGTCATGTCGAGATATTAGCCTGGCGATAGGGATGTCACATCCAGACCGTGGCGATAGGAATGTCACATCTTGATAACTTTGTTTAAACAATGTCGCGGTGTTTTGATTGTTTGTATCACGTTTACACAACGCTTTTCAAACAATGACGCAATATTGTGTTCCTTGATGTCACGCTTACACCACGTTTATCAACCAATGTCTGTATGTTGTCATACTGGCTCCCCCTAAAGTTAGAAGACGGCTACGCCAATGCCACATACAAAGAAACACGACTCCGTGCACAAATATGACATAAAAGCACAGATAAATGACTAGGCACATATACAAACGGGTATTTGTACATCTCACTACACTTCCTTTGTAGAACAGATTTCATAAATTCTTTCTTCCGTTGTTAACATCATTCTCTATGGATGTGCAAAGAATTACTCAACAGACGGCAGCAATTCGCTGCATATTGTTTCACAATGGACTGTGGGGCAAATCTGTTGATGACATCATGTACTTCATTTTTCAAATTTTGTCTACATACAAACACCATGTACAATACAAATGCATACTTTACACATACACACACAGAGACAAACGGCCCAGTCTAATAGCCCAGCCATTGTTTGGAGCACAGATTGGTGTTGCTGGTTTGATGTCATAGCTCCCAGGTTGTGAAGACAGACAGGCGTGACTTAAAGATGATTGACAGGCGGCCGCTTGCTGTCAGACATGTGACCTTTCACATAAAGTTGTCAGTTCAAGGCACGAACGATGATCCTGTACTCTCTCTCATCTCTCTCTCTCTCTCTCTCTCTCTCTCTCTCTCTCTCTCTCTCTCTCTCTCTCTCTCTCTCTCTCTCTCTCTCTTTCACGCGCACACACACACTCTCTCTCCCTATCCACCTACCTACCCATCCATATATATATGTATGTATGTATGTATCTATCTATCTATCTATCTATCTAAAGGGCCGAATGTAAGACGGGCCTGTGTGCCCAATTTGATACCTTTTAAAATAAAGTTTGTTCGTTCGTTTCTTCGTTCTATCTATCTATCTATCTATCTATCTATCTATCTATCTATCTATCTATCTATCTATCTATCTATCTATCAATCTATCTATCTATCTATCTATCTATCTATCTATCTATCTATCTATCTATCTATCTGTCTGTCTGTCTGTCTGTCTGTCTGTCTATCTATCTATCTATCTATCTATCTATCTATCTATCTATCTATCTGTCTGTCTGTCTGTCTGTCTGTCTATCTATCTATCTGTCTGTCTGTCTCCCTGCCTGCCTGCCTGCCTGCCTGCCTGTCTGTCTGTCTGTCTGTCTGTCTGTCTGGCTGTCTGTCTGTCTGTTTGTCTATACCATATCTGTCTTTTCCCCTTCCGTAATTTCTCTCATCCCGCTCTTTCTCACAATGTCTGCCTTTTTCTTTCTCTCTTTCCGTCTCTCATAACTTTCTACTTCTCTCTTTCCATCTCTCACAACTTTCTACTTCTCTCTTTCCATCTCTCATAACTCTCTACCTCTCTCTTTCCATCTCTCATAACTCTCTACTTCTCTCTTTCCATCTCTCATAACTTTCTACTTCTCTCTTTCCATCTCTCATAACTTTCTACTTTTCTCTTTCCGTCTCTCATAACTTTCTACTTCTCTCTTTCCATCTCTCATAACTTTCTACTTCTCTCTTTCCATCTCTCATAACTTTCTACTTTTCTCTTTCCATCTCTCACAACTTTCTACTTCTCTCTTTCCATCTCTCATAACTCTCTACTTCTCTCTTTCCATCTCTCATAACTCTCTACTTCTCTCTTTCCATCTCTCATAACTCTCTACTTCTCTCTTTCCATCTCTCATAACTCTCTACTTCTCTCTTTCCATCTCTCATAACTCTCTACTTCTCTCTTTCCATCTCTCATAACTTTCTACTTCTCTCTTTCCATCTCTCATAACTTTCTACTTTTCTCTTTCCATCTCTCACAACTTTCTACTTCTCTCTTTCCATCTCTCATAACTCTCTACTTCTCTCTTTCCATCTCTCATAACTCTCTACTTCTCTCTTTACACCATTTAATTAACAACGATCTAATAATTGACAGTCAATCTGGGTTTCGACCTAAATATTCTTGCCATAGTGCTCTAACAAAAATGACCGATAACTGGCACTTAAACATCAACAACGGTAGAATTTGTGGAGCGGTGTTTGTAGACTTTAAAAAAGCTTTTGATATGGTAGATCACGATATTTTAATTAGAAAACTAAAACAAATGAAGATAAGCACCAACATGGTGAACATAATTACGTCATTTCTATCCGACAGACAACAAGACGTTTCCTTCAACAACTGTCTATCAAGACCCACACAGCTTAATATTGGTGTGTCTCAGGGCTCAATACTAGGTCCGCTGCTGTTTTGCAGTTTATATTAATGATCTTCCTTTATATATCAATACAACTTGTGATCTATTTGCAGACGACTGTACTATATATACTAGTCAAGAAAACCGTAGTGAATTAGAGAATTCTTTACAAAAGGAACTCGATAATCTTACTAGATGGAGCAATGAAAACCGTAATGCAAATTAACATCGACAAAACCAAATCCATGCTAATAACGACCAGACAAAAACTACAGACACTAGCCACAACTGGATCACCGCTCGAACTCCGCATGGGCACGTTACCTATAGTTAATGTGAATGAACATAAAACACTAGGTCTTTTATTTGACAGTCATTTGAGCTGGAGCTCTCATGTTCACGTTCTTACCAAGAAAATAGCACAACAAGTTTACCAACATGCTAAAATTCAGCACTTCCTGGACGAAAGCACACGAAAAATATTCTATACATGCTATATCCAATCACATCTCGATTACTGTTCCACAGTTTGGGATGGTTGCCCTAAATCTAATTTAAAACGACTATTCGTCTGGTTTCTGGCATAAAGCACGTTGAAAGTAATAATTTGTACAGTCATCTAAGACTTCTACCACTTCAAAAGCGATTCCTTTTCAACAAAGCCAAATTAGTGAACAAAATTATATCTCAAAATACCCCAGAGTATCTTCTGCCGCTGATTCAATCTAATGCAATGAACAGCAAGCGCCTAAATTTGTTACATGTCTCAAAGCCTAGATTGGACCTATACAAAACATGTTTCGCCTATTCTGGTGCGCACTTATGGAATGATCTGCCTCCAGATCTGAAAACTCCAATGAGTCCCTACACATTTAACCGAAAACTCTTTCAATACTTAATCCGTACCGACTATATGCCACCATAATTCATTTACTGGTATAATTGTTCATTATAATTGTCATTATAATCGTTCATTATAATTGTTTAACTATAATTGTTCACTATATATGTGTGTGCGTGTGGGAGAGAGAGAGAGAGAGAGAGAGAGAGAGAGAGAGAGAGAGAGAGAGAGAGAGAGAGAAAGTGGGTGTCAGAGAGAGAGTGAGAGAGTGAATGTGTGTGTGTGTGTGCACGTGCGTGCGTGTGTGTGGAGAGAGTGATTGAGCGAGAAATGGTAGGGGAATGTGTCAGTGCATGCATTCGTACGTGTATGTGTGAGAGTGAGTGAGGGGAGTGTGTGCGTGCATGCATGCGTTCATGCGTATGTATATGTGTGAGAAAGTGTGATTGAGAGAGTGAGTGTGTGGGTGAAGGATTGTGTGTGTGAGAGTGAGACAGTTCGAGAGTTGATGTGTTAGTGTGTGTATGTGTGTGTGAGCGCGCGCATGCGTGTGAGTGGGTGTATATGAAAGAATACAGAGAGAGAGAGAGAGAGAGAGAGAGAGAGAGAGAGAGAGAGAGAGAGAGAGAGAGAGAGCTGAGCAGATGCATGTCATGTAACACGCATGTTATGTAACACGCGAATCCATATGTTTGTGTATTCTCATCTGTCATATTATCAGTTAAATACCATTTGATTTTATCATGTATATATGAACTTATGTACATTACTGTAGTTTGAGTGAGAGAGTCAGTGAGTGTGAATGAGAGACAGAATGAGTGAGCGTGAGAGTGAATGTGTGTGTGTGTGTGTCTTCTCTGTGTGTATCTCTGTGTGTGGGAGCATCACTATTTTTACGTCACACACAGTTTATGTACACATTTTTCTCCATGTTTAACATTTTTATGAGAATGCTCAGACAATTATCAGTGTATGTGTGTGAGTAAAGTCTGGGAGTTTGTTCATACTAGTTTCAATGCTCACGTGATACATTTTGTATGTGTCTGGATGTGAGGAGGTGTGATTGTGTGTGGAGGATATGTATGAGTGTGGGGATATGTGTGGGTGGGGGATGTGTGGGTGGGGGTATGCGTTTGGATGGGTTGGGGTGTGTGGGTTTTTGTGGGTAGTGATATTTGTGGGTGTTGGTGGGATGTGTGGATGGATGTGTGGGGGTGAAAGTAGGGGTGTGGGAATGGGTGTGGGGGATGTGTGTATGGGTGGAGGATATGTGTATGGGACGGGTGTGGGGTGTGTGTGTGTTTATGTGGGTGGTGATGTGTGGGTGGTTTGAGGAAGTATATGTGAGTGGCGGGGTTATGTGGGTAGGGGATTGTGTTGGGTGGATTGGGGATGCAAGGGCGGGCGGGGAGAAGTGTATGGTGTGTGGGTTTGAGATATGTGTGCGGTGTGTTGGTGGGGGATGTGTGCATGGTGTGTGGGTGGGGGGGGGGTGTGGTGGTATGGGTGAGGATATGTGTGTGGGTGGGGGATAGTGTATGGTGTGGGGATGTGTGTGATGGGTGCGGGGAATGTGTGTATGGCTGGGGTGGTTGGGGAAGCATGTGTGCGTGGATGGGGAATGTGTGGGTGGGGGTGTGTGAGTGGCTTAGGGATGTGTAGGTGGGTGAGGTATGTGTCGGGGTGGGATGCGTGAGTGGGTGAAGGATGTGTGTGGGTAGGGGTATTGTGATCGAGAGATGTTTGGTTGGGGGTGGGTGGGTGGGGTGTGTGGGTGCTTAGTGGAGGATGTGTGCGTGAGTGAGTGTGTGTTGGTGGACGGGTAGTGAATGTGTGTGTGGGTGGGGAGAGGTGTGTGGTGTGTTGGTTAGGGATATTATGTGGGTGAGGTATGTGTGTGTGGATGGGGGGATTTTTGTGGTGTGTGGGGTGGGGTATGTGGGGTGGATGGGTAAGGGTATCTGTGTGGGTGTGGGTGGGAATATTGTGCGGTATGTGGGTGGGGGATATGTGTGTGGTGTGTAGGTGGGGATGTGTGGTGGTATGTGAGGTGTGGGATGTGTTGGTGAGAGATATGTGTGTTTGATGTGCGTGGGTTGGGAATATTTCGTGGTAGGGGATGTATGTGATGTGCGGGTGGGGATTGGGTTAAGGCATGTATGGGTGGGTGGAGGATGTATGTGTGGGTGGGGTGGTGTGTGAGTGGATTGGGGATGTATGGGTGGTTAGGGAGATGTGTGTGTGGGGGGTAGGGAGATGTCAGTTGGTGGGGATGTGTGTGTATGGTTTGGGGATGTGTGAGTGGATGTGCGATGTGTGGGTTGGTGGGGGATTGTGTGCGTGGGTGGTGAATATGTGGTCAATGGAGATGTGGCTGGGGGATGGGTGGTTTGAGGTGTGGATGGGGAGAGGATGTGTGGGTTAGGATGTGTATGTGGGTGGGCGTGGGATGTGTGGGTTGGTGGGGGAATGTTTGTGGGTGGCGAGTGTGTTTTGGTTGGGGGAACAGGTGAGGGGAGAGTGTGTGGGTGGGGGATGTGCGGAAGGGGGATGGGTCGGTTGGTGGGGTATGTATGTGTCCCTTGGTGTGCGTGTGTGTGGGTAGGTGGGGGTGTGTGTGGTGGTGATGTATGGTGGGGTGATGTATGGGTAGGTGGGAGATGGGCCTCATAACATGGTAATTTGCCTTGTTTATGTTTACAACATTCATTTCACAATGTTTATTTTTCTTCCTATGTAAATGTATAATGCTCTTGATGAATGAAAGACGAGTGATTGGAAGGGCCGAATGTAAGACGGGCCTGCGCGCCCAATTTGTAACCCTAATAAAGTTGATTTGATTTGATTTGATTTTCCATCTCTCATAACTTTCTACTTCTCTCTTTCCATCTCTCATAACTCTCTACTTCTCTCTTTCCATCTCTCATAACTCTCTACTTCTCTCTTTCCATCTCTCATAACTCTCTACTTCTCTCTTTCCATCTCTCATAACTCTCTACTTCTCTCTTTCCATCTCTCATAACTCTCTACTTCTCTCTTTCCATCTCTCATAACTCTCTACTTCTCTCTTTTCCTCTCACGGTCTTTCTCATATACACCAATTTATATTTTATTTTTGCCCCCCCCCCCCCCTCCCCGAACTCCCATCGCTCTCTCTCTCTCTCTCTCTCTCTCTCTCTCTCTCTCTCTCTCTCTCTTTGCTCGCTCAGAATCTCTCTCATCCCTCTCTGCTTTTCTCTTTCATCATCTCTCTGCTCTCTATCTCTCTTTCCTTGTCAGGGTGAAGGATGTGTGTGAGGGTGGAGGATGTGTGCTTAGATGGGTGTTTGGGGTGTGTGAGTGTGGGTGGGTAGATAGGAGATGTATGTTTTGATGAGTGGGTGAGGGATGTGTGGGTGTTAGTGGTTGAGGGATAAGTACGTGTGTCTAGGGATGTGTGAGGGGATGAGTGTATTGGTTGAGAATGTGTGTGTGGGTTGTGTGTGCGTGGATGGGAGGTGTGTGTTTGTGAATGGAGGATGTGTTGGTGGGTGGGGATATGTGTGAGGGATGTGTGTATGGGTGGGGATGTGTGTGTATATGGGTAGGGGTGTGTGGTTAAGGGATGTATGGCTGGGGGATGGGTGGGTGGAAGATGTGTGGTTGGGTAGAGGATGTGTGGGTGGGTGATTGTTATATGGAGTAAGGGTGTGTGGTTAAGGGATGTTTGGTTGGGGGATGGTGGGTGGAGGAAGTGTGGTTGGTTAGAGGATGTGTGGGTGGGTGATTGTATATGAGTAAGGGTGTGTGGTTAAGGGATGTTTGGTTGGGGGCTGGGTGGGTAGAGGATATGTGGGTGGGTGAGTGTGTGTAGGTTAGGAGATGGTGGAGGATGTTTGTAGGGGTGGGCTCGGGATCTGTGAGTGGGCTGGGGGAAATGGGAGATTATGTGGGTGGGTGCGGAATTTGTGTGTGGGTAGGTGCGGAATATGTGAGTTGACGGGGAGATGTGTGTGTGCGTGGGGGATGTGTGGCCGAGGAATGTGTTTTTGGCTGGGTGGTTGGAGGTGTGTGGGTGGATGAGGATATGTGGGGGAGTGATTGTTGGTGGGTAATGGGACGGGTAGAGGATATGTGAGTGGTGGGGGATGTGTGTAGGTGGGTGGATGTGTGTGGGTTGGGATGTGTGGGTTGAGGAATGTATGTGTGCTTGGGGTGTGGGTGGATGGGATGTGTTGTGGGTGAGAGAGGTGTGTGGGTGGGGAGATGTGTAGGTGTAGGGATGTGATGGATGGGTGGGGGAATGTATGTGTGTGTGGATTATGTGTGTGGTTGGGTAGGGGAGTTGGAGTGAATGGGGGATGTGTGGGTGGGTGGTGGATGTGTCTCATAACATAGTAATATGCATTGTTTATGTTTACAGAATTCACGTGACAAAATTTTTGTTCCTATGCACTGTTGATGAATGAAAGATGAGTGATTGGAAGGGCCGAATGTAAAACAGGCCTGCGTGCCCAATGTGTTACCCTTTGAAAATAAAGTCTGTTCGTTCGTTCGTTCTCTCTTTCTCACATATCTCTGTTCATATCTCTCTCATCTATCTCTTTCTTTCTATACCTCTTCTCTCTTCTCATCTTATCCCTTTCTCTCTCATTTGTTACTTCTCCCCCCACCCTCTCAGTCTATCTCACTCTACATCACACATACACACTCATAAATACATCCATAAACACACACACACACACACACACACACACACCATACACACACACAGAGAAGCCCAATCCCCGTATTGTTATATCCCGATGACACCTCCTGCCTCAGGCAGATCACATCTCTCAGCGTCTAGACAGGTAGGTCACACTCACAGGTAAGCTCTCGTTCCGTCTTCGTGTTAGGAAAATGCAAAGTGTCACCATACATGACAACACAACAGATACACGCGCAACAACAGGAGTTGTTACAATAAACAATACAAACAGAATACACAAAGGTTTCGTGCAACAGGCATTATTGCTGCATAACAGCAATTACAACTGCTGTACCTAACGAATTAACTCCACACACACACACACACACACACACACACACACACACACACGCACACACGCACGCACGCACGCACGCACACACACACAAACCTCGTATATCATAAACCATGTGAAAATTGGCAATACCTACGGTTCAGACAACATCACAACAGAAATATCAATGCCTTAGAAGACTATGGAATAGACCGAGTCATCAGACTGCTGAACAAAATATATGATACTGGAGATATACCTCCTAAATTATGAAATTATGTATTTATTGCAATTCCAAACTAATCAGGATCATCGGAATGTGATCAACATCAAATAATTCGTATATTGAGCCACATAACGAAGATTTTGCTAAGAATTATCACCAAAGAGTTAGGAAGGAAGGAAGGAAATACAACCCGAAATAGGAGAACAATGTGGGTTTGTAGAAGGCAAGGTTTGTAAATGCTGTGTTTATGCTGAGAACATTAATTGAACGTTCTATTGAAGTAAACAAAGACATTTCTATCTATCTTTGCTTTATTGACTTTACAAAGGCTTTCAATAAAGTAAGACATGTCAGCATGATAAATATGCTTGCAGATATACGAATTGATGTGAAAGACCTTAGACTTGCAAAAACATATATTGGAAACAACAAGCTGCCTTAAGAATTGATAATGAAGTTGGTCAATATCAGCCTATTAAGAGAGGTGTGAGACAGGGATGTGTAATGTCTCCAGATCTGTTTTCTCTGTACAGTGACTGCTCGTAGAAAAACTAAGAAGTATAAACGGACTGACCCAAACGGCTATCGACCCAGCAATGTTAATGGACTACGAGATAGATCAGCGATTCAAAAAATAGGTACAGTGAACGTCTGTGGTTTCAATAGTAAAGAAAAAGAGCTTATAGAAACAATGGAGGAGAGGAAAATTGGACTGATGGGAATAGCGGACACCAGAACAAAGGGGAAAGGATGCAAGGAGCTCCACCGCAGTTATACGTTTGTTTACTCTGGAGTAGAACAGCAAGAAAGGACAGGACACGGTGTGGGAATAGTCATCGAACCACGGCTAGCAAGAGGAATACTAGAAATAAAATATATATCAAAAAGAATCATAACAGTGAGAATAAAAGAACAAACAATTACAACATATGTACAAATATACGCACCATGTAATGCAAACAAAATGAGCAAGAATGCGAGGACTTCTACGAAGACATACATGACGTGCTAAATAAAATAGATAAGCAGGACAACATCATAGTTATGGGAGACTTCAATGCAAGACTAGGACATAACAGAGTGGGCATAGAAAAACACCTGGGAGCATTTGGAGATCAGCAAAATGAAAGGAATGATAACGGAAGTAGACTGATAGAGCTTTGCAGCCAACACGACCTCTATATAACAAACACATTCTATAAACATAAAGATTCGCAAATATACACCTGGTATAAATGGAACGATCTAGATACTAAAAGCAAAATTGATTTTATATTAACAAGAAATAATAGAAAGAGAAATATATTAGATGCAAGAGCAGTGCCCGATTTCAGTATAAACACAGATGATAAAGCAGTCGTTGCCACAATAAGAACCATCAGAAGAAGAAAACAAAGAGCAGGAAAATACATGCCATGCGAATCAGTAAACTTAGAAAACCTTAAAGACGAGGCAGTAAGGGAAAATTATGAGAAAGAACTAACTGAACTCTTTGTAAAATTACCTACAGAAAGAAAAACAGTGGAAGAAGAATGGGAGATGTTCAAATCAAGCATTTTAAATACTGCAAAAATAAATGCGGAACCACGAAAAAAGGCAAAACACGGATAAAAAAAATAACAAGTTGGTGGAACGCAGAAGGTAAAGAAAGCGGTAAAAGAAAAAAAGGAAAAAATATAAAAAGTGGTTGAAGAGCAAACAGGAATGGGATTACAGAGAATACAGAATAGCGAGAAGACATGTGAGTAGAATAGTAAAGAGGGAAAAACAAAAAGACTGGAGGAAGGTATGGAGAAACCCTAAATAAAAACTACAAGGAGGCAACTAGAAACTTCTACAAAAAGATAAGTGCAATGCGAACCAGAGGAGAACCCTTTGACCCAACTGAAATAATTAACAGCGAAAATGGAGAACCAATAAGTGAACAAAAACAGATCCTAATAAGATGGAAGCAGTATTTCGAACAACTTCTCAACATCCCATCAGATTTCACAGGAATTCAAGAGACATATTCAGATGTCACCGAAGAACTAGAACCAGACATACTAAAAGAAGAAATTATAGAAGCCATCAGATTATCCCCATTGAACAAATCACCGGGACAGGATGAAATACCAAATGAACTAATTAAAGCAGCAAGAGAAGTAGGAACAGCTTGGCTACATAGACTATTCAACCATGTTTGGGTAGAACAACAGACACCACGAGACTGGGGAAACGCCATAATTATCCCAATTTGGAAAATCAAAGGCAGCAAAAGAGACTGCACACTATACAGAGGCATTTCACTGTTGAGTCATACTGGGAAAATATTTTGCAAAATTCTTGAAAAAAGATTACGAACTACTTTAGAACCCCAGATAAGCGAAACGCAGCTTGGATTTAGGAAAAACAAAGGATGCACAGACGCCATTTTTGCTCTTAGACAACTTATAGAAAAATCAATTGAATTCAATGAAACACTCTACTTAGCCTTTGTCGACCAAGAAACGGCATTCGATACGGTAGATAGAAACAAGCTGTGGGAAATCCTTAAACAATATGGAGTGAGTACACATCTAACAAACCTATGTAGAAGTTTATACAACAACAGTGAATGCATAGTGAGAGCAACTGGAGGACACTCAGAACCCTTCACCATAAGATCTGGAGTACGACAAGGTTGTGTCCTGTCCCCTCTCTTGTTCATAACATATATAGACAACATATGTAAAGAAACCAGCCAAGCAGAGACAGCAAGAATACCGCATGACGAGAACACAGAAGAAGAACCATCTGCAAATCTAACCATTAGAGAACTCCTGTTTGCGGACGACCAAGCACTAATAGCAAAATCAGAAGCTGAATTACAAGATCACATGAATAGTCTAAATGAAATGTGTAGGGAACATAACATGAAAATTAGCACAAGCAAAACAGAGGTAATGACTATAACTAAAGAAGAACAAACACAACAATTCACCTAAACGAACATCCCTTGAAACAAGTGAAGAGTTTCAAGTACCTGGGAAGTATAATATCATCAAATGGCAGATCAAAATACGAGATCGAAAATAGGTGCAATAAAGCAAATCAACTCATTGGACAAATGGCACCAATACTAAAGAACAAACATGTATCAATAACTACTAAGAAAGCACTTTACAACACAATCTTCCTACCAACTCTGTGCTACCAATGCCAAACCTGGACAATGACAGAAAAAGAGAAAAGAAAAATCACAACAACAGAAATGAGGTTCCTGAGAAGAATACTCAACCTATCAAGAAGGGATAAGATCAGAAATGAAGAAATCAGGGGGTTAAGTGGGAAATCCTTAAACAATATGGAGTGAGTACACATCTAACAAACCTATGTAGAAGCTTATACAACAGTGAATGCATAGTGAGAGCAACTGGAGGACACTCAGAACCCTTCATCATAAGATCTGGAGTGCGACAAGGTTGTGTCCTGTCCCCTCTCTTGTTCATAACATATATAGACAACATACGTAAAGAAACCAGCCAAGATGAAAAATATACTGGCCAATAAAATGCCGTCATTTGCAACGAGAAAAAATAGCGATGAGGTGATACATAGAACCTGTAGTTTTGTATGGATGCGAATCGTGGACAATGAGCAGACAAGCTGAAAAACAGCTGATGGCTGTGGAAATGTTGTTGCTGAGGAAAATGCAAAGAATATCTTGAACAGACATAAAATCCAAGTCCTACAAGAAACAAATGAAAATTGTAAACTTTTAGAGAAATTATTAGATAAATTAGACGTAGACAGTCAACATTTTTGGTCACGTTATGAGAATAAATAAATTGGATAACTTGGTGACAACTGCCAAGTAAATACCTGGATGGCTTGGCCCCGTGGTATGGTCAAGACAAGAACACCGAGCTGATCCACGACTCTGTGATCGAGTGAGATGGCGAAACATGATCGCCCACGCTTATTGGCATGGCACATGATGAATAAATGAATTGTAAACCACACAGCAATAATAATAGATGTAACATAGAAATAACCACATAACATAAGAACACAACAATAGGTGTAACAAAGAACATTAATCACATAGTATACATTTGTCTTGTACAGGCGAATACACAGACACCCACTGACAATGACTAATATATGACTAATATGACTAATACTCGCTTGTTAAACTTTGCAGAGGGCAATAATGATTAATCTACACAAGCCAGTTTTATGCAAACAGAAAGACATGTTAGTCAGTTTAAAATTACCGTGGTAGACAATTGACATTACTGTGTGAACATGTGTATATTTCAGCTTGAAGGATTTGTCTTGTTATTTTACATTATTTTGTGTGATTTCTGCAGTATGTACCTGACGAGATGCAGCGAAATATGCCAGGCAATAAATCGTGCAATCTATTGTTTGTGTCTTCGTTATTCAAATACATTACGGGAAAACATTGTTTTGAATGACTAATATGCTTGCACTATAAGAATAAACTGTTATGACTAACTTCTTCTTCATCTTCTTCTGCGTTCATCCGGAGTTTTTTTTTTTTTTTTTTCCCGGATGTGATTGCGTTGTGCCTGTTTACAGCAGAGCGGCGTTCTTGCGCCGTTAGGCCGACACATCCGACTTCTGCGGGCATTTGTTGACCGGGTTAACCTTCCCGGGTTATGACTAACAATATATAAACACAGCAAACTGTTGCAGCAAACAAAATACACACATAGCTACAATTATTGAGCTTTTCGCTTTCCGTCCTCCCACTTTTGCAGTTAGGCGTCGGGGAGAGGGGAAAGTGGAGTTCCGGTGCCTGGAACTATCACTTTTCTTCCCTTCCCCTCCATGGTTCATGAGCTTTTTTAAGAGTTATTATAACAACTAATATATACACATAAGCAAGGATTGCAACGAATAATATATACACGTCAACAATTATTGTAACAACTAATATATACAAATATAGTCAGTTAGTTACAACATAACATGAGATATCCGGTCTAGATGACGGTTGTGTAATTTGTGTGCCAGGATGTAAAACCAGGAGTTTGTTCTCAAGATCTGCGCCAATGCTACGGATTTTCGTGCATTGAGCTAAGCAATCATTGAGTGAATTTTCGCACCGTACGTTTCTGTGGTGTTTGGTTTTTTCAACATGGCGGAACAATTTTTGAGTTCCGTGCGGACGGTAGTCAACAAAACAAGGCGACGGGCCCATCGTGGTGGCCCCAATCGACAAGGCATGTGAGGTGGGGTAAGACGTTTTAGACTTAAATGTGACCGTCTGGGCCTCGGGAATACTCGCATTATATATTAGAACAGCGCCAGCGTAAAACAACCAGACCCTATTCTCGAAAACCTGGTTTACAGGACGATTCTCATTTAGGACGACATGGCGATTCTCATTTGCAACAGTATGGTGGCATCAGAGCTAGACATGTCCAGTTGGAACAATGATGACATACAAATACAGGCGGTTAGAGTTCTACCATTCGTGTTGGTTAATGTTTATGCCCATAACGCGAGTGTGGATTCCCAGAAGTGGCAGTGCTTAAGTGACATATTAGGTCACGTAAAAAAATGTCGTTTTCTGTGGCGATTTCAACGCTAAAGGCAGATCATGGGGTAACATTTCCCACAGCTCACAGGTGGAGGAGCTCGAGACTGCACTTGAAACCATTGACCTGGTTTGTATAAACAGTGGCTGTCTTACCAGGACAGCAAGCCGTCCAGGCGATGAGGACATTGCTATTGATCTGGCGCTGGTTTCTCCTTCACTCACTACAGTGTGTAGATGGGGTGTCCTAGGGTACCACGGCAGCGACCACCACCCTTGCAGTATATTGGTAGAGAAAGGCATAACCAGGCAGTACAAGTCAACGGTCAAGACTTTCCAGTATGACAGTACCGGGCAAGATGTGGTGAGTAAAATAAGGCGTGATAGCGCAGAAAGTTTCAGGGCAGGAAAAAAAAGCTGGGAGCAGCCACCTTGGTGGAATTTTGAGGTGGAGAAGGCCTGGATGGATACGCGTAGTGCTGTAAGGAAATGGCAAAAGCCAAGAATAACAGAGTTGCCCATCCTAGTCCCTGAGTGCACTTGGAAAGAGAGATGCATACAAAAGTAAGCTATTTAAAATAACTGGTTAAGGTGGTTAAAAGTAAAAAGTGGGCAGATGTGTGTCAAAGAGTAAGCACAGACAAGTCACCGAAATTGTTCTGGCGACTGCATAAAAGTATGAGTGGGGTAGTCAAAAATAAGAGAATTTCTGACTTCCAAGGTGCTGACCTCAACTGGCAGAGGACTGACGAGAACAAGGGCAAAGCCCTCTTCGAACGCTATCTAGAACAGAGCAACCAGACAGACATGAGAGACCGAAATATTGCCAAGGAGGTCACCTCAGACAGATGCAAGGCCAAGAACATTTCGTTGGATGAAGGCACAGTGACAGTGGAAGAAATCAAGGCTGTGCTGTGACGATAAAATAACAGCGCTCCAGGCCCAGATGGCATAAGATATGACGACATCAATAGATGCAACGACAAGGAGCTAGAGCAGTGGTTCTCAACCGGTGGGGAATTCCCCCCCCCCCCCAGGGGGGAATTTTGGGGTTTCCAGGGGGGGGGGGATGAAGATTATTTCAAGATCGCGTTAATACAAGAACCGATTACTTGATCTTGTTTTTCCTTTCATACTTTACGCTTCTGTACGCATCACCCTTCTGAAATTCATTTTATAACGTAAGTAGATCCGCAAATCACATTTTATGTACATGTACTAGACTTGTTTTAGTATGTGCTATTAAATTTAGCTTCAATTATTACGTATACTGTGTAGGGGCAGGGGGAAATTTTTAGGGAGGAAATACAAAAGGGGGGGGGATGACGTTCTAAAAATATGGTAAGGGGGGGGTATGATGTCCTAAAAATATGGTGAGGGGGGGGGGGGAATGACGTCCTAACAATATGGTGAAGGGGGGAACGGACCAAAAAAGGTTGAGAACCACTGAGCTAGAGGAACTAGCAGACATGTACAACAACAGTATAGGGAGTGCTAGCATCAAGTAGGAGTGGTTACACAGCTATCTGATTCCCTTGCCGAAGCCTGGCAAAGACCACACAAAAATTCAGGGATATCGAGTAATAACCATGCATAACACAATAGGCAAGCTGCTGGAGAAGTTAATTGCCAGAAAAATATCAAGCCAGCTAGAGAAGCAAGGTGTTTTCACACCTTCCCTGGGAGGGTACCGTCCCAAAAGAAAAACCTGGACCAATAAAGCAGTTTTTGCCCATGATGTTTATGAAGGCTTCCACTCAGGCATAGAAACCTTTGCTGCAGCGATTGATCTGGGGGACGCGTACAACAGAGTACCACTGGATTTGTTCATGCTTCAACTTCTTGAACTGAACATAAGTCCTCCTTAGTTGGATCGCTGCAGCCTTCTTCCAACGGAAAGTAGTTTTTAGATGTGACAGTTGGACTTTGGAACCAACAACAATATATCCTGGCCTACCACAGGGATCACCATTATCTCCGGTACTGTTCAACGCCTACACCGTGAGAATCACCAGCGAGCAGATCACTGGACCGGGAAGGACATTGTCATATGCCGATGATGTTTTAGTGTATCGTCAGGGTAAGGATAGAGAGCAGGTTGCCGTGGAACTACAAACCAAACTCAATCGCATAAGTACTTGGTGTGTTGAAGCTGGGGCAATGGTCAAACCAACAAAGGCAACAGTGACATGGTTCTCATTGAAGAATCATATTGCCAACACTCCAACACCAACTGTAAAGCTGTGTTCAGAGACTGTGGAAAGAACGCAGGCAATGAATTACCTGGGGATTCGTTTTGATCGAAGCCTTGCTTTTAATGAGCACATAGCCCAGGCGGTAACAAAGGCCAAGCGGGGTTTGGCTGCGATGCGGGTGATGGCTGCAGCAAACTGTGAGCAGCGCCATCTATGCTTCCTATACGAGGGGCTGGACATGTCTGTTTTTGAGTATGCGATGGCGATCCTGACTCTCAGCCGTAAGCAGATAGAAAGGATGGAAAGGATACAAAACGAAGCCATGCGCATTATTCTTGGATGCACAAGAGATACAGCATGCAGGGCGATGCGCTACCTTCTTGATTTTCCAACCATTGAAGACAGACTACAAATTTGCAGAGCACGTGCCTACCTCAGAGTTAACGCAAACACACAACATATACTGCATAGTGAAATTAGGAAGGTAAAGGGCAGCAGGTTAAAAAGAGGAAGGTCGTGGATGGGTTAAGCCGAAGAGATTCTTCAACAGGTGTGTTCACTGGAGGACTTAGAACCTGGCGAGGAGTGGGTACAAGTGCCAACATATTTATGTACGTCCTTTTCAGTTTGCATCCAACTAGACAGAAAATGCAGACAAGAAAATCCAGCTGCTATGGAAGGCGGAAGTACAAGCGTTGATTTTCGAGAATTCGTAAGACGGTGATGCTGTCATTTACACAGATGGGTCGGTCGTCCGACATGTGAGATGCAAGTCATGGCAGTAAGTAAAGCAATAACATGGCTCGAGACACAGACATTCACTAGGGCGTGTTTCCTTAGCGACTCAATGAGCATGCTCAAGAGGATAGAGACGGCTGGATCGGAAGAGAATGGTTGCTGTCTCTGGAGCAGTTTCGGCTGGCAAAGATTAGTTTCATCTTCGTGCCAGGGCATACGGAAATACAAGGAAATGAACGGGCTAACAAGCTCTCAGGTAAGGCTACTGTGGAGGACGGACGCGCCATGGACAAGGCTGACATTCTGAATGCTCTACGAGAAGTAAGACTTTTGCGAGAACCAAGTGATGACTGCGAATCTACAACCATGGCCAGACTGCGAGAACAGCAAATTAAAAGCTGTGTGGCCAAACAAGAACACTACGCAGGAAGCCAAAGAAGATTGACAAACCAACACAGAACTGGTGTCGTTAGCCGCTACACGCTACGGGATTTGCTGAGGAGGGATCCGAGCACTTATGGGCTAAATGGTTCGATGTGCAATGAGGACGATCTGTCGACTTTCTAACTAGTTAGTCAGTCAGTCAGTCAGTCAGTCAGTCAGTCAGTCAGTCAGTTAGTTAGTTAGTTAGTTAGTTGTTAGTTAGTTAGTTAGTTAGTTAGTTAGTTAGTTAGTTAGTTAGTTAGTTAGTTAGTTAGTTAGTTAGTTAGTTAGTTAGTTAGTTAGTTAGTCACGGTTCCAACTTCACAGCGAAAGGTCAGCCCATAATTCTCCATCCCTGTGCCAGTAAATATCACAGCAAAATGCTCCTTCACTGCCCCATGTGAAAAGTGGAACAGACAGGAGTCTAGAAAAACCAACAACCAACAGGTATACTGTACTATGCACAATGCCGCTGCCAGAATGCCAACACAAAAGTCCGCCACGGAAAATACAGTTCATCGTCGATGGAAGCGGCAGTCACTAGAAAACCAGCAGTCAAAGATTTCTGCGTAAAGAAACACAGTTAGTTCAGCAACATGGCAGGCCGCCATTTTCTGAACTTTCAGCTCACGGCACAAACAACCGCGGACAGATGTACAAGCACTCCACGTGAAATCCACATAATACAAAACACACTTTTTTAGTGTAAGAAACAAGTAGATACACATAATAACAATGGTTCCAACAAACAAAAGATCAACAAACCAAAACATATTACTTGCAATTGTTGTAACAAATAATATATACACATAATATCACTTGTTTTAATACACAATATATACGCAGTAACTATTGTTGGTTAAAATTATATACACACAGCAACACTTGTTATATAAAAACAACATATACAGCAACAATTATTATAACAAACAATACATACATAGCAACAATTGTTATATCAAACTATATATATATATATATATATATATATATATATATATATATATATATATATATATATATATATATATATATATATATATATATATATGCTGTATATATGCAGCAACAATTGTCATAACAAAAACATACACAGGAACAACTTTTATAACAAACATATACACAGCAGCAATTGCTGTAAGAAACAATATATAAAGCAACAATTGTTATAACAAGCACACACACACACACACACACACACACACACACACACACACACACTCACGCGTGCGCGCGCGCACATAAATAAATATATATTTATGGTGGTGTTGACTGCGATGTCCTGTAAAGGATATGCGATCTCTCTCTCTCTCTCTCTCTCTCTCTCTCTCTCTCTCTCTCTCTATATATATATATATATATATATATATATATATATATATATATATATATATATATATATATATATATATATATATATATATATATATATATAAAGTCGTGGCTTGCTGATGAGCTTAATCTAGCCTAGGTATCAACATACAGCTGAAAGATGCTGGTGTTGACCGCAATATCCTGAAACAGGATGGAAACGTGGGGAACAAATATATATATATATATATATATATATATATATATATATATATATATATATATATATATATATATATATATATATATATATATAAATCGTTGTGTGTATGTATGTATGTATGTCCGTCCTTTATGCGTTCGCGAACGGTCCAACCGATTGAGATGAAATTTTCTACACGTTTTCCTTTCATTCCTGTGCAACCAACTGTGATAGTTTTATCTATCAGCTATCAGTTATTACCTTCCTAAAATTTAATTTTGTAATTACATGACTGAACACAAGAAAATATAAAAATATATGACAAAAAGGAATATAACTTTTAGTAGCATTGTTATATCTTAAGTTAAGTCCCCTGGCTATAGAAATCTATATGAATTAAATGAGGTGCAGCCGGGCCAGGTCAGACAGACAGATAGACAGACAGATAGACAGACTGACAGACAGACAGATAGTCGGGAACGGGAGCCAAGTTTACTTTAGATAGATCTCTTCCAATCATATTTTCTATCTATTCTTCTATTCTATCTATATTTTTAACGGGAACGGGTCGAACATAGATAGATAGATAGATAGATAGATAGATAGATATATAGATAGATAGATAGATAGATTAGATAGATAGATAGATAGATAGATAGATAGATAGATAGATAGATAGATAGATAGATAGATAGATAGATAGATAGATAGATAGATAGATCCCCGCCAGAGCCTGGGCGAAGCCGGGCCGAGCAGCTAATATTTATCGTTTCCAAGAAGGGGACTTAACATAAGAAAAGTTATTTCAAGGGTCATAACTTTTAATAACATCACTATTATTTTATGTATAGAT
Organism: Cepaea nemoralis; assembly: GCA_014155875.1. NCBI lineage: Eukaryota > Metazoa > Mollusca > Gastropoda > Stylommatophora > Helicidae > Cepaea > Cepaea nemoralis. The sequence continues at coordinate 55,201 of JACEFZ010000827.1, forward strand.
TGTTGCATTGTTTTACCTTACACGCAGCACGCCTGTTAAAATGCAGGTTTTTTTTTTTTTTTTGGGTCTAAAAAAAGAAGAAGCCTATCCTTTGATGTACTGTTGCCTCGCATCCCAATGATTCCAACAGACATGCCATTCGAATTCAAACGCCTGCAGTTTCCGGTGCGACTTGCATTTGCCATGACGATTGTCTTAAAGTGCCTGTCCTCTAAATCCCACGGGACCGTACACTTAAAGCAACTTAAATTGAACTCGTCAAGAACAGATCAGAACAACAAAACATGTTCTATCTTACCAACAGGATCATGAATATATGGCAGACTCAAATCGAGCAAGCGAAAGACGTACTTTTATTCCGCCGCAGGACAAAAGATATAACTCTTGTAGAAACGTGAGCTGATCCCTATACGCAGGATCGGCGCTCACTTAAATAACATCTACCTACGAGCTCTAAGTCCAGCTCGCTGCCCTTGAGGCTTAATTATCCAAATCCTCAGTTCAACTGATTAAATAAAAGTCTAGGTATCCGCACCCGGTCTTTCTACTGTTGTGTTGTCTTTAATACATTCCTCTCCGGACTCCCAGCTGCTTCATCACGAAATTACCGCCTCCAGGTGTCACCTTCACACGGAGCCTTTTAGAAACACATCCTTTCGAATCCACAATTCACAGCGTCCCCCGTTGCCGTCCAATGACGTTGTTTTCCTTTCCTTGGTTTCTCATATTTGTCGTCCAGTTTTGTGACTGTCTGGGAAAATCCAGTAAGGTCTCTTCTTTATACTTGGTGGCGCGTGTTCCGTTATGTGGCATAATGCCCCCTCCCAGATAAAAAAAATTATTTATAATTTTTTTCTTTATATCTGTATATCTGTACGACTACCACAACAATTTTAACCACAACTGAATAGTACTTGGTTTTACCCCCTTATCTACCCTAAAAAAAAATAAAGCTACATAACGGGCACGCCCACCTGTCCAAACCCTCCGTTGGACGTCGTGTGGCTGATTATGGGCAATCAGACCAACTAATAACATATTAGTCCCTACCTTGTCATAATAGACAAGTGTGTCCTAACTCTAGGTTTTACCATGAGTTTAGGACGAGGGTAATAATGAGGTGTTCCATGTAACCATTTTTGTTGTAGTTGACCCTTGTTGTCCTTGTTTGGTACCATACATCTTTTCCTTTTCCTGAAATTTATCTCCATGGGTAGGGTGACTTATACGCTTTCCGCCTTGAGAATCTATTGATCCTTTTCCTGTGGATATCTTAAGAATGTCGCTTGATTGTATCTATTCTTTTGCTCCTTCTGTGCAGCTTAATCCATCTACTATAATATTAATTAATCCAACAACCTTGTTAATGCAAGTAAATAATTAATATCATCGAATTCAATATTTATATTAATACCAATATCATATTAATATCAATCTGCAATTACTTATTAATAATTTAACAATCAACTAATGAATAACTATTATTAACACAATCATATACCGTTCACAGTTAGTGTGACAATACAAAACAAAATACTTGGCTTAGCCATTGAATGTCCAATGAATGTTCCAATCATGCGTCTCTTGTGAAGTTCTTATTCCGCGTATTGCCTTCACTCACGCTGTCAATGGAAAATCGGTAACCTATGTACCTAATTGACTAAATTCTATTTGTAATAATAATCTATTAATATTTAGTTGATTCTTATAGCATTGTTCCCTCAATTCGGCACTATCTGAATATATCTTTATCGAATTTCTTAATAACTTATGAAAGAACAGAACATTAATATATATAACTAATTAACTTATAACAAAGAACTGCCTTCTATTCAACTATAATCGACTGAGAATGTCAGCAAGATTATTATCCTTTCCAGGAATGTGACAGATGTCAAATTCATAATCTTGTAACAGTAATGACCATCTATGTATTCTCGAATTCTTCGGATGACCCGATTTGAAAATTTGCAAAGGTTTGTTATCCGAAAGAACCAGAAATTTCCTACCTAGTAAGTATCTAGAGAATTTCTCAATACTTTCAATTAAAGCTAGAGCTTCTAGTTCAGTAACAGCATAGTTTCTCTGAGTTTCAGATAGCTTCTTACTGAAGTAGAGAATAGGATGTAGTTTCCCTTCATGTAGTTGAAGTAATACAGCTGAAATAGCATGTAGACTAGCATCCGTTTGTAAAACAAAATCTTTTGAAATGTCAGGTAATTTCAAAATAGGATATGTACTAAATAGAGTTTTTATTTGTTGTAATAACTTCTCATGATCCTCTGTCCAAACTATCTTTGTTGGTTGACCTTTCTTTAACAGTTCCGAGAATGTTGCTGTCATATGTGCAAAATTAGGGATAAACTTTTGATAATAATTAATCAACCCTAATACACTCCTAAGCTCCTTCTTTGATGTTGGAGGTTTGATATTGAGAATCTTTGTCACAACTAATGGATCTGTTTTCCTAAATCCGTTAGAGATTCTATGACCTAGAAATTGTATCTCAGTAAACCCTATCTCAATTTTACTTGGTTTAGCTTTCAACCCATGTTCTTGTATTCTCCGGAATACTTGTTTTAGAATTTTAACATGTGTGTCAATATCACAAGTATGAATACAAATATCATCCATATACGTTGCTACGTTGGTAATTCCATGAAGTAATCTTCTCATCATTCTCATGAATGTACTTGGTGCATTTTGTAAACCAAATGGAAGATATGCCCATTCATATAAACCTAACGGCGTGCTAAAAGCTGTAATATGCTTTGAATCTTCCTCCATTGGAATTTGCCAATATCCTTTTGTAAGGTCAATTTTCGAAAATAGTTTCGAGTTTGCCATGGTTTCAATTAACTCATCGATATTTGGCATAGGTTCTGCATCTAGTAAAGTTAATTCATTAACTTTCCTATAATCAACGCATAAACGTAATGACCCATCTTTTTTCTTAACAATTACAACTGGTGAACAGTAATTTGAAATTGATTTCTTTATAATTCCAGTTTTATCTAGATCTGAAATTTCTGCAGTAACTTTTTCCAAATAATGTATTGGAATAGGATATGGTTTCACTTTAACTGGGATATTTGATAATAAAGTTATCTTATGTTTAATCAGTGATGTCTGTCCCGGTTTATCTGAAAAAATTGAACTATATTCCTTTATTGCAATAATAAGCTTTTCTCTATCTTGTACTGATAAATCTTTACTTATCTGTATCGCTTGCCAATTACTGTCGCTATTCACTATAGGTGTTGGAATTTGTTGTTGTATAGCATCTTCTTGTTGCTCATTAATTACCCAACAAGCTGTTGCTATCCTATGAGGAATTTGTTTTGTCACTTGACCTGAGTTATCCTCACGTGGAATATATGGCTTCAACATATTAATATGAAAAATTTTATGTTTGCCATTGACATCAATACGATAATCTACATCGCTAATTTTCTTAATTACCTTAAATGGACCTTGCCATGAAGTAACAAGACAATCTCGAGGATCAGGTAACAATAACCAAACCTCTTCTTCTTCTTTCAAGACTATTGTCTTGGCGTTCCTATTACCATATTGTCTGTATCTTTCTCCAGCTTTATCTAGTGCAGATTTTGCAATCTGACAAGCTGTGATAATTTTTTCTCTTAATTGTGTCACCATTTCATATGCATCTCTTTTCGGATGATCATATGTTTTCTTTGTGAGTAAGTCATTATATATTAATAATGGACCTCTTGGATTTGCTCCATATACCAATTCGAATGGAGAAAACCCTGTACTAAATTGTGGTACCTCTCGGTATGCAAATAGTACTGCTGGTAATAACATATCCCAATCTTTGGGCCTTTCCGCAGCAACTTTCGCCAGAGTTCGTTTAAGAACTCCGTTGTAGTTCTCATTCACACCATTTGTCATCGGGTGCCAAGGTGAACTAAACACCTGTGGAATCCCAAGTATCTTCATTGCCTCTTGAGTAGCCGTTGATATAAACTGACTACCTCTATCTGATAATATGCAGCTAGGAAATCCTATTCTGCTAAAAATTATCAACAATGAATCTAGAATGGATCTACTCGTGATACACTTTAAAGGAATAGCCTCTGGCCAACGAGTACACAGATCAATCATAGTTAATATGAATCTATTGCCTCGATCAGTAGTTGTATTTAGTGGACCCACAATATCTATAGCTATTTTCTGAAATGGTCGTGATGCCAAATCAGTTTTCTGAACATGTGCTTTGGGATGTTTGCCTTTTTGTGTGGTCATTTGACATAATGTACATGAACGTACATGTGTGGTAATGTCTTTGTTATATCCAGGCCAATAGAACTGCGTTAGCAATCTATTAGTGGTTTTAGCAATCCCCATATGACCAGCGAATGGAGAATCATGTGCTAATTTTAATGCTTCAGTACGATATTTCGATGGAAGTACAGTCTGAAAATAACGTGATGTACCTCTATCATATCGCCTCGATAAAATATTATTGTCTAGGAAAAATTTCCAATTACCTCTTTTACCTTGTTTTGTTGGTTCACTCAACTTCTTAAAACAAGATTTTAGAGTCGGATCCTGTTTCTGATCTTCTGGTAAATCAGTCACTAGTCTGATATTATTTTCTAATTTGTCACTGTCTTTATCCCTTTTGTCTTGAGCTCTTGTAATTGCGTTAGCTCTTGCATGATCAATCTCCCATTGCTTTGCTTCATCATGCATTACTTGTTTCGCATCTGGTATGTTACCAATCAGTAATCCGGCACAAGGATTTGGTAATACCGCTGCATTTATTGTGCCTTCGTAATATGGTGACATAATCGTAATCGTGGCAATCTTATATCTCTCTATTGTGCCACCGAATGTTCTGCACTCTACAGTCTCGCCTGTATAATCTTCTTCTTTTATGAGCTTTCGATCTACATCCGACAATCGAAGCTCCAGAATCACGAATGCAAGTAGTGGGTTCACCATTTACCCATGCTTGATGAACTTTTAGTTTGCCATTTTGTATGCTAACGGCATTAGCTTCATGAATAGTTTCTATACATTCATTACTAATACTGTCAGTTATACCCTTATCTGACTTACTAGTCTGATCATCATATCGTTGTATGATAGCTGCGTGTGTCTCTTCTAAATCGTCTGAGTCACTACTGGAGTATATGTATGCTGTACTCGCTTCCTTCCAGGAATTTCTCATCGGACACGACCTACTAGTGTGTCCGTACGCCCTACATGAGAAACATTTAATGCTTCTTTTAAAAGAGTCATACTTACTTCTCTTCTTAGTAGTAATGTCTTTCAGATATGCGGTATAACCTGGATGTTTATCACACATTTCTAAATTTCCATGCGACAATCTACAATACTGACATCTGGTGAATTGGCCTTTTCTTGGTCTATCACCTTCTCTATTGTAAGGACTATTTCTATTGCCACCACTACTAAACTTTCTAAACTTACCGTTTCCTCTTTGGAATTTTGCACTTGCTCCTATTACTAATTCAGGTTGAGTACAGTTGGCAAACACGTCTCTATGTGCATTAAAGTAAGACTCACCTTTAGCTTCCATTTCATTTAAACTCTTACATTTATTTTCCATCAGAAATACTGCCATAGGTTCTGGTATCGCAGATAACAGTCTATCTCTGATAATTAAATCTCTAATTTTCTCATAATTAGATTCTATATCAGCAGCCTTACACCACTTGTCAAAACTAGATGCCATTTCTGAAGCAAAATCAAGGAACGTTTGGTTTGATTTCGGTGTAAGTGTCTTAAACTTCGTACGTAAACCAGCCTCGTCCAATGAAAAATGTGATAGCACACGATCGCGCATGTATTTGTAATTTGTACGTAGATCTTCAGGAATTAACTCTATCACTTTTAACGGCTCTAACGCGAGGTGACGATGAAATAAAATCGGTACGTCCTTCTCCGGTACCTTGTAGTACTTTACGAGCACATCGAAATTCGTTATCCACGAACTAACAGAATCACCTTGTTGAAAATTCCTAAATAAACCTTGGTACTTTTTTACAGGATCGTTCTGTTTAGCCATCATTTTCTCTCGTTCGATTTCAGCTCCACGTTCCAATTCAAGAGTCTTGACCCTTAGGTTACCTTCAACCTCCTTGTCCTTCCAAAGTGTTTCTGTAGCAAGTCGCTCTTTATCAAACGCCAATTGTTTCTCTTTCAATTGCATTTCCATAATTAACTTCTCTTTTTCCGCTGCAATCTTTTCGCGTTCCACATTTAATTCTCTCTCTCTAGCCTCCATTCGTTCGCGTTCCAAAGCCATCTCTTTTTCCTTTAATTCTCTCTCCTCCTTCTCACGTGTATGTTGAAGTTGTCTTTCTTCCTTTTCACGCGTAGCTTGTAGTTGTCTTTCCTCTTTTTCCAGTTGTCTAGCTTCCTTCTCTGCTGTAAGCTGGAGTTGTCTAGTTTCCTTCTCTGCTGTAAGCTGGAGTTGTCTAGTTTCTTTGTCACGTTTTTGTTGTTCATTGAGCTCATGTTTTGCCCAATCTCTAAGGTCAGAACCAGTTAACCCAGTCCTTTCACCTAATTCAATGAAATGTTGTAGTGTCGACATCTTGTCCTAATGTCCTACCTGTAAAATGAGCTATCTGGGTGAAATAAATATGGTCGTAGGCAAGAGAAGAAAAGAATCGACAAAATTGTAATATTGTCTCAGATCACTATCATTCGGATAGTACCGTAAATGTTATATCACACTTGAGCAAATACAACTCAAATAAATTTGTAGTGTCAACTTGAACACCACAAAAAAAAATCAATCAAATATCTCTATAATAAACTAAATAAATATACTAGAAAAATAAATATGAAGAAATATATTCAATATACAATATATATATGTAACGCAAGACAACTAACAATCATCAAAGACGAATGACGAGTGACGCGAATACATATTACTGTTTACAAACAATAACAAATTTTTGTATCCACATTTTAACGGGTAACGCACATACTATACTACTACAGTTATGACAAAACAATAGTATTATGGTGAAGCCCGCAAGATCAAAAAAAAAATAGTGCCTTATTACAAGGATCAATGCCATAATACATCAACAATACAATTGCTACTGGCCTTTAGCGCATCTCCCGAACGTAGAGTAATATTTGAATCGCTCGAGAATTGATATAATTTGAGACTCTCAATTACGTGTTGATACGTTCCAAACTATACTGATTCGTAATCGGCAATCGATCAGTTGTATCCTGGTTGGATGAAAATATGTGAGGAGATGTGTAACGACTGTTGCTCCTGCCTTGAGATGATAGTACAATTAACTTGTACCGGTACCCTGGACCGACGTGGTCCGTCACCGACTCATAAGAACACGTAGTCGGCTGTGGTATATCGACGAAACTTGAGTTTATTTCAGCCTTAGTATTGATACTTTATGCTGAATGTGCGCTGTAGGTACTTGAGTGAATGATGTCCACAGTGAAGTAAGTACAGTTGAATGACGTGATCCGACTTCTGGTAAGTAAGGTCCAATGAGTGAACAGGCTGTGTGCCCGTTATCACGATGATAAACGATAGTGTAGTCTTGTTATCGATCCGTGTGACAGTGTTCGTATGTCCTGGCGTCAGCGTATTAGAGTACGTTCGTAAATTCAGTTCATAAATGTCGACGTGAGGAGTTCGTGTTCGGTCCCGATTGACCGCGTTGACTTGCTCGATGGTAGAGAAATCCTCGACAATTTCAACAATAATATGTCATAGTGTACGTGTGCGTGTCGTCCTGACGTGTGATGAAGTGTCCGGTATGTGACTAATGTAATGTCCTCAATGACGTAATAAATATGGGTACACTGACCTGGTTGTCATTATGCGTTGATGTATGTAACGTCCAGTTGTAAATATGTTCATATATGTGCAACGTCCAAATAACGCAACATCTTCCTTGTCAATTATGGTGGAGATGAGTGTCCGTGGTGTACGTGCTATCCATCTTGACACATGACGAAGTGTGCATATAAAATGTCGTAATATGTCGGCAGCAGATATAATGAACGTATGATGTACATGTCCCACAAATGTAGGTAGTTAAATGCTTTGGCGTTCTGAACCAACAAGTCAAAACTTTCTGTGCTGCTCACAGAATTAGGGAATGTCTTTCCAACCACGTAACTATAACTGTGCGTCGGCAGTACACCCCATCATGTGTGTATCAGTCCACCGATAAATCTGATAAAATTGTGACAAATGTCTGAGTCTGTAATGAACTTCATAGATTCAGCAAATTGCTCAACATAATGCACCACTTTCGCGCATTTCTAATCGATCATAGATTCTTGAATACAAATTGTCAATCGTTGTGCTATAGTCTAATAGGTTACTGTGGTGTAGAATTGTGGCAGCGCAGTGTTTCTTCAGCTCTCACTGCCTACTCACATCGACATAATTCCTTTCCATATCGACCATGGTGTCGAATGTTTCGGACATTTCATATCTATGTACTATCTTCCTTTCTTAAGTAGCACTGTAGTCATACCCGTACATTCTTTCAAAACACAATAATGTTCTTAAATATGTTACATTATTACTCAATGTTCGTTATTTCTAATATTTCATAGCGCTGTGGTGTGTTCAATAATGTGGAATGTGTTTGCGCATCTGGTGCAAACTTGATATGCTTAATAGATCGTACTTCTTGAACATGATTGAGTTATTATGTATTAATTGTGTACGTACTTACAGTTTTTATGATGTTTTAATTTCACCTGTTGTTACTTTATCACAAAATGCTTTTTCACTTCATTTATTCTGGCTGTTCTTCCGGCATTTTTGTGACGCGGAGTTTTCATGTGCTCCTTCTTTCTTTCTGTGTAGCACGGTGTGGAATGTGCCGCTGGCGCGTAATTTCTTTTATGTTCAGCTATGGAAATTGGCGGGGAATCTGTGTTGACAAACAAACAGTCCAGAGACGACCCCCACGTGTCTTAAAGTGCCTGTCCTCTAAATCCCACGGGACCGTACACTCAAAGCAACTCAAATTGAACTCGTCAAGAACAGATCAGAACAACAAAACATGTTCTATCTTACCAACAGGATCATGAACATATGGCAGACTCAAATCGAGCAAGCGAAAAACGTACTTTTATTCCGCCGCAGGACAAAAGATATAACTCTTGTAGAAACGTGAGCTGATCCCTATACGCAGGATCGGCACTCACTTAAATAACATCTACTTACGAGCTCTAAGTCCAGCTCGCTGCCCTTGAGGCTTAATTATCCAAATCCTCAGTTCAACTGATTAAATAAAAGTCTAGGTATCCGCACCCGGTCTTTCTACTGTTGTGTTGTCTTTAATACATTCCTCTCCGGACTCCCAGCTGCTTCATCACGAAATTACCGCCTCCAGGTGTCACCTTCACACGGAGCCTTTTAGAAACACATCCTTTCGAATCCACAATTCACAGCGTCCCCCGTTGCCGTCCAATGACGTTGTTTTCCTTTCCTTGGTTTCTCATATTTGTCGTCCAGTTTTGTGACTGTCTGGGAAAATCCAGTAAGGTCTCTTCTTTATACTTGGTGGCGCGTGTTCCGTTATGTGGCAACGATCAACAAAGCACAGGGACAATCGCTACAAGTGTCTGGACTAAATTTGGAAAATCCGTGCTTCACACATGGACAGCTATATGTGGCCTGCTCACGCGTTGGAAAACCTTCGGATTTATTTGTGTACGCACCAGACAGAAAAACAAAAAATATTGTTTATCAAAAAGCACTACATTAGACATCAAATTTGGTGTTCGACCATAACTTAAAAATTATACGTCAACATTTAAAAACCTAAATAATCCTAACATTAAATGAAATTTTCTAGCTGCAACCAATAAATTAGCTGCGAGGGCCCAGGGGCCGAACGCATACTCTGTACGCTTAGAGAATGTATTTGAATGTATAATGACTACTTATATGAATTTAATGAGACGCTCCCCGCCAGGGTCTGGGCGAAACCGGGCCGGATCAGACAGACAGACAGACAAGCAGACAGACAGATACATAGATAGATAGATAGATCCCCGCCAGAGCCTGGGCGAAGCCGGGCCGGGCAGCTAGTATATATATATATATATATATATATATATATATATATATATATATATATATATATATATATACACACACACACACACAATCTAGCTGACACGGCCCGGCATCGCCCAGTCCCTGGCGGGGATCTATCTATCTATCTATCTATCTATCTATCTATCTATCCATCCAGCTAATCCAATCTAATCTATCTATCTATCTATCTATCTATCTATCTATCTATCTATCTATCTATCTATCTATCTATCTATCTATCTAATCTGCCTACCTACCTACCTACCTACCTATCTATCTATCTATCTATCTATCTGTCTGTCTGTCTGTCTGTCTGTATGTCTATCTGTCTGTCTATCTATCTGTCTGTCTATCTATCTATCTATCTATCTATCTATCTATCTATCTATCTATCTATCTATCTATCTATCTATCTATCTATCTATCTATGTTCGGCCCTTTCCCGTTCCCGTTGCGGGAAAAATGGGTTCGACAATTTTTACACATCTAACATACATCCATTATTTTTACGACGGCCCTTTCCCGTTTCCGTTGCGGGAAAAATGGGTAGATCCATTATTTTTACGGCGGCCCTTTCCCGTTCCCGTTGTGGGGAAAATGGGTTATAAAATGTTCACGTATTTAAAATAGATGCATTATTGTTATGAAAACTGTGAAAATGCCTTAAATATTTTATCATTAAATATTATAACGCATATGACTGTAGATAAATACTTTAAACATTTTAAATATGTAATTGATGTAATTGATTGATAGAAAATGTAATTTAAATAAATGTTGTATTTTTCTTAAGTTTCATTTAGAAAATACAACAATTATTTAAATTACATAATACTACATGCTACTGTAAGTTATGTCCCCTGATATAACTTTTCTTAAGTTAAGTCCCCTTGCAATATTTTAATTAAATTCAATTTAATACGTAAATAACTGTTTTTAAACTAACAAACTATGCCAGTTGGCTTGGCGGGAATGATAAGAACATTTGTAGAAAATTTCATCTCAATAGGATGGACCGTTCGCGAACGCATAAGAGACATACAAAGACACAAAGACACACACAAACATTCTCTTATATATATATATATATATATATATATATATATATATATATATATATATATATATATATATATATATATATATATATATATATATATATATATATATATATATATTCTTCTCAGGAATCTCATTTCTGTTGTTGTTATTTTTCTTTTCTCTTTTTCTTTCATTGTCCGGGTTTGGCATTGGTAGCATAGACTTGGTAGGAAGATTGTGTTGTAAAGTGCTTTCTTAGTAGGTCTTGATACATGTTTGTTCTTTAGTATTGGTGCCATTTGTCCAATGATTTGATTTGCCTTATTGCACCTATTTTCGATCTCGTCTTCTGATCTGCCATTTGATGATATTATACTTCCTAGGTACTTGAAACTCTTTACTTGTTTCAATGGATGTTCGTTTAGGTGAATTGTTGTTGTTGTTTATTCTTTAGTTATAGTCATTGCCTCTGTTTTGCTTGTGCTAATTTTCATGTTATGTTCCCTACACATTTCGTTTAGACTATTCATTTGGTCTTGAAATTCAGCTTCTGATTTTGCTATTAGTGCTTGGTCGTCCGCAAACAGGAGTTCTCTAATAGTTAGATATGCAGATGGTCCTTCTTCTGTGTTCTCGTCATGTGGTATTCTTGCGGTCTCTGTTTGTCTGGTTTCTTTAGATATGTTGTCTATATATGTTATGAAAAAGAGAGGGGGCAGGACACAACATTGTCGTACTACAGATCTTATGGAGAAGGGTTCTGAGTATCCTCCACTTGCTCTCACTATGCATTCACCGTTGTTATATAAGCTTCTACATAGGTTTGTTAGATGTGTACGCACTCCATATTGTTTAAGGATTTCCCACAGCTTGTTTGTATCTACTCTATCAAATGCCTTTTCTTGGTCCACAGAGGCTAAGTAGAGTGTTTCATTGAATTCGATTGAATTTTCTATAAGGTTGTCTAAGAGTAAAAATGGCATCTGTGCATCCTTTACTTTCCCTAAATCCAAGTTGTGTTTCACTTAGCTGGAGTTCTATAGTAGTTCGTAATCTTTTCTCAAGAATTTTGCAAATTATTTTCCCAGTATGACTCAACAGTGAAATGCCTCTGTATTGTGTGCAATCTCTTTTGCTACTTTTGTTTTTCCAAATTGGTATAATTATGGCGTTTCCCCAGTCTCGTGGTGTTTATTGTTCTACCCAAACATGGTTGAATAGTCTAAGTAACCACGCTTGTTCCTACTTCTCTTGCTGCTTTAATTAGTTCATTTGGTATTTCATCTTGTCCTGGTGATTTGTTCACTGGGGCTAATCTTGTGGCTTCTATAATGTCTTCTTTTAGTATGTCTGGTTCTAGCTCTTCGGTGGCATCTGTGTAGGTTTTTTGAAGTGCTGTGACATTTGATAGGATGTTGAGAAGTTGTTCGAAATACTGCTTCCATCTTATTAGAATTTGTTTCTGTTCACTTTTTGGTTCTCCATTTTCGCTGTTAATTATTTCAATTGGGTCAAAGGGTTCTCTTCTAGGTTCGCATTGCACTTATCTTTTTGTAGAAGTTTCTAGTTGCCTCCTTGTAGTTTTCATTTAGGGTTTCTCCATACTCTTCCCAGTCCTTTTGGTTTTTTTCTCTCTTTACTATTCTATTCACATGTCTTCTCGCTATTCTATATTCTATATAATCACATTCCTGTTTGCTCTTCAACCACTTTTAATATTTTTTTCCTTTTTGTCTTTTACCGCTTTCTTTATCTCTGCGTTCCATCAACCTGCTATTTTCTGTATCCGAGTTTTGCATTTTTTCGTGGTTCCACATGTTATTGTTGCAGTATTTAAAATGCTTGATTTGAACATCTCCCATTCTTCTTCCACTGTTTTTCTTTCTACAGGTAATTTTACAAAGATTTCAGTTAATTCTTTCTCATAATTTTCCCTTACTGCCTTGTCGCTTGTCGTCCCTGGGGGAAAAGTGGAATCAACAAGCACACCTGTTAATTATCCTTGTCTAGGGTTTGCTCTGCTGGTGGGCCTATTGCCGGACCTTTGTCTACAGACCCCCTTTTAGTCTTTTTATTCACTAGCTCTTTATCTCTTAACCCATTAACATTACCCCTCTTCACTTTCCTCCAGCGCATACCCACACAACAATGTCTTCTAATAAATATTGAATTAATTTATTAGATAAAATGTCTCAGGTGTGTGTGGAGTGTAAGTGCAAAGACATATGTGTTGTATTCTATCGTGTAGTGAGACAAGAGCGACAATCACAGATCTACATCAAAAGTAGCATCACATAACGGCCAGATTGTCTCACAACAGCACAGATTTGGAAGGTGCTCACCCGGTAAAATGTCTCTCTGAATGATGTTACTGTCGTTACCATATCTCCTTGAAAATCGTTTTCGCTTGAAATAAACAGTATGTTCACCACAGTGTTTTATTTTTTCGGTAACGTCTTTCATGTTTATATATTCCATTAAAAAAATGAAAGTTATTATCTTCATGTACTGTCCACACATCGGAGATTTAACGGTACTATCATCTCTGATTGAATTAGTAGTCACCACAATGTCTAATATATCACCGACATACTGCGTTTAGGAATCCCCAGAATGTTCTGTTACCAATAACAAGTGATCTGGCATGACAGCCTCTTCATTTTTAAGACAGTTCATATGCACAATATTGAGTTCATATTTTGGTTTCTTTTTTTAATATATGCTGCTGTCAGTCTTTTATCCTGACTGCCTTATATGTGTCCGTTATTTCTATAACTGTCTGACCTGTATAGGTGATATATGCCTTCACTCTTGCCGATAGTTCTCACTGCATCTGACTTTGGTCATTTCTTTCTATTATGAGTGTTGCTATTGAGGTTTTCATGGGAACCTGTCAAAGAGACAATATCTGGTGAGATCAACCTAACTCAGACTCATTAGAGGTGAGAGTAGGCTTAGGGCCATTATCAGTTCTAACTTCTATATATTCAGAGAACTGATCTCTGTGACATATACCATAAGAGTTCTACACCAAACGTAAGACTATGTCAAAGAAGAGAAAGTCATAGGGCGGTATAGAAATCCCAGTAACCACTTATAATATAATCTCCTATCATAGACCTATCATTATCTCTCCCTAGTACGGCCTATTGTCCATTATCAAGTACTGATACTATCGAGTGCACGGACCCTGGCTCAACTCGCTAAGTTACTTCTCAGCTAACGGCGGTCGACACTCTATATTACGTTTACACACAAATGTTCACTATGCTAGATTTCTAAGCTACGTCTATATAATCACCTTATGGAATAATTCCGGCTTAAAATTATACCACTTAATTCCATAAAGGAAAAGTGCGGGTCGAATTTACACAACCTAGACTTAGTGATATATATTCTATTTCGGCACTCAATTAACTCCACACCCGCCTATTGTAAAGGCAATCTTCAACTGGTCTGTACAACAGTAAATTCCGTCCAAAGTTATTGGCTGGACTACGTCACTTGTTTTGTTCTTAACCCTCAGCCTTTGTTCTATTCCGGCGTTGATTGATCTCCGTCCATCAGTACTGATCACCGTCTTTAATAAAGACGACCTCCAGTTCCATCGTGTTTCTCCGTTAGATCAAAGGACTCTTTTCTCGGTATTTCCACACGATTACTGTTTGATCTTGCTCCGAACTCTCGAAGATAAACGATGTTTTCTGGGCCCCGGTGATTCTCCGCAAAGTCCGATGCGGACTTTTGTCTTTGAACTTTCCCGGTAACCAATTCTTCCGTTTCATACGGGACTTCGCTTCCGTGTCCAATACATACGACCCGTATTTGAAGTCACGATCGCTGTCTTTTTGAAGATTTCAGGACCGTCACTTGACTGTTTCTGTCATTTTCTCCATCGGGATCGTCGCCTGCCAGCCATATCATGACACTGCCTCGTCTTTAAGGTTTTTTAAGTTTTCTTATTCGCATGGCATGTATTTTCCTGCTCTTTGCTTTCATCTTCTGATGGTTCTTATTGTGGCAACGACTGCTTTATGATCTGTGTTTATACTTAAATTGGGCACTGCCCTTGCATCTAATATATTTCTCTTTCTGTTATTTTCTAGTTAATATAAAATCAATTTGGCTTTTAGTATCTAGATCATTCCATTAATACCAGGTGTATAGTTGTGAGTCTTTATGTTTATAGAATGTGTTTGATATATAGAGGTCGTGTTGGCTGCATAGCTCTATCAGTCCACTTCCGTTATCATTCCTTTCATTATGCTGACCTCCAAATGCTCCCAGATGCTTTTCTATGCCCACTCTGTTATGTCCTAGTCTTGCATTGAAGTCTCCCATAACTATGATGTTGTCCTGCTTTTCTATTTTATTTAGCACGTCATGTATGTCTTCGTAGAATTCCTCTCCATCTTGCTCATTTTTGTTTCTATTACATGGTGCGTATATTTGTACATATGTTGTAGTAGTTTGTTCTTCTATTCTCACTGTTATGACTCTTTCTTATATATATTTTATTTCTAGTATTCCTTTTGCTAGCGGTGGTTCGATGACTATTCCCACACCGTGTCTTGCCCTTTCTTGCTGTTCTACTCCAGAGTATGAATAAAATTAGGTGGAACTGAGGTAAAACTGTGAGAGTGTAAACAATATAAAATGACACAAAGTAGTGCAGCTTTACATAACAGATTTAAGACACATATAGGACGTTGCAGCGACTAGCCTTCATCAGCAAACAAACACATTCACAAACACAACATACAGTCAAGGAAATCTCATGTGACTACATCAGAAGGTGACGACAGGACGAGAAGAGCAAAAGCATGAAAAAAATGAAGGCAAGGAAGAGAAAATGAGAATTGAGAAAATGTTAATTGAAAAAAAATGTTAATTGAATAAAAAAAATTTAATTGAAAAAAATGTTAATTGAAACAAATGTTCATACTCATCTCACAGTTCAGATCTGTAAGCAACTCAGAAAATCTCCGATGTATTCTTTTTATACCCGGTGCTAGGTGTTACGGTTCAGTGAGCACATTGAAAGAAGGGGGGGGGGCGGAGGCAGGAGGGCGGGACGGTGACTGGTCTGGTAGGGGTATCTGAGCAATCTGAGTGGATGTACTAACGAAGCATGAGGAGCGCAAGCATGATGGTGGTACTAACCAAAACTCCACCATGTACTCCTATATGTTATTGTGAGGCGAGTCCTAAAGTCTGGGTGGACTAATATGCGTGAACGCACATACATACATATACACAACTCAGACAGACATAATGCCGGTGTGTGTGGGCATGTGCAAGGTATATATAGTGAGAGAGAGAGAGAGAGAGAGAGAGAGAGAGAGAGAGAGAGAGAGAGAGAGAGAGAAAGAGAAAGAGAAAGAGAGAAAGAGAGAGAGGTTGGAAAAGTGTCGGCCATATACCACATGATGTATGCGGAGTACGTCGGTCTACAAGTACGAGGCTTCACTCATACTGTTCCCTATGAAATAGTCAGTAAGGTTGATTGTTATACAACAGTATTTAAGGATCAAATCGCCCAGTGCTTGTGTTATTGGGGCTGTATAAGATCCAACCACTGGTGATACACGTGATGCGGGTAGGCACAGAGAAGCAAGATTGTTAGGAGAGAGAGAGAGAGAAAGAGAGAGAGAGAGACAGAGAGACAGACGAGAGAGAGAGAGAGAGAGAGAGAGAGAGAGAGAGAGAGGGGAAAGTGCCTGCGACATATCGCATGGGAAATGCGGAGTAGGTCGGTCTACAAATACGAGGCTTCACTCATACTGTTCCCTATGAAATAGAGTCAGTAAGGTTGATTATTATACAACGTATTTAAGGATCGAAATCACCCAGTGCTGTGTTATTGGCGCTGTATGAGATTCGACCACAAGCAATACACATGGCATAGGTAGGTACAGAGAAGCAATATTGTAGAGAGAGGAGAGAGAGAGAGAGAGAGAGAGAGAGAGAGAGAGAGAGAGAGAGAGCGGAGCAGTGCCTGCGACATACCACCTGACGTATACGGAGTAGGTCGGTCTATAAATACTAGGCTTCACTCATACTGTACCCTATGAAATAAGAGTCAGTAAGGTTGATTGTTATACAACGTATTTAAGGATCAAATCACCCAGTGCTTGTGTTATTGGGGCTGTATAAGATCCGACCACCAGCGATATATATATATATATATATATATATATATATATATATATATATATATATATATATATATATGGAATAGGTATGCACAGAGAAGCAAGATGGAAGAGAGAGAGAGAGAGAGAGAGAGAGAGAGAGAGAGAGAGAGAGAGAGAGAGAGAGAGAGAGATTGGAAAAGTGTTAGTGACATGCCACATGAGGTATGCGGAGTCGGTCGGTCTACAAATACGAGGCTTCACTCATACTGTTCCCTATGAAATAGAGTCAGTAAGGTTGATTGTTATACACCGTATAATGATCAAATCACCCAGTGCTTGTGTTATTGGGGCTCTATAAGATCTGACCACCAGCAATACTCATTGCATAGGTAGGCACAGAGAAGCAAGATTGTTGAGAGAGCGAGAGAGGGGGAGAGAGATAGAGAGATAGAGAGATGGGCAGAGAGAGAGAGAGAGGGTTAGTGTAAGATTATTAAGAGAGGGAGAGAGAGAGGGAGAAAGACATATATACCTGTGCACATACACACACATATGAACTAGTGTCTATGCGCATGCACACACGACCGCATATACAGTGTAGTAGCTAACTAGTAAGGGGGGATTATTGGGTCCAGGGGGAGTAGTGATCACAGGTGCACACTATATTGCGTACGAGAGGAGTGCCAAGAGTGGTAATATGAAATGCCCAGGTAATAACTGGTTCGGTCACTCGGAATCGGGCCGAGGGAGACAGGGTAGAGGATAATATAGGTAGAGAAAAGGACTGGTTAGAGACCGGAAGAGGGTGACACCTAGGAGGGTGTGGAAGCAACATAGTGGGGATGGGAGGGGAAATGACTACGATTAGATGAAACTATGTTGGGTGTTGAGGCCGTGTGGTGTTAGGCACCCCATATTGAATATGAGCCGGTTTTCTGTATTCTTGCGATGTTGAGCACCAGAGGAGCAGGACTGGATGACAGTGACCTGGACATCGGAAGCACTTTGATGGTTGGCGCTGTTGAAATGGGTGGAGACAGGCTTGGGGGCGTTGGTGTTGATGTCCATCTGATGTTGGCGGAATCTGTCAGCTAGCATGAGGCCCGTCTCCCCAATATACTTCATGTCACACCGTTTGCATATTATGGCATAAATGATGTTGCGACTGGTGCAGGAAAATTCTTCTTTGATGCGTAAACTGCCTTTAGGGAATAGCACCACTGGGGTGTGGACCACATATGGGCAGGTCTTGCAACGAGATCTTAGGCAAGCCTTAGTACCTAATTGTGATGGTGGAGGTGGAGATCCCTGTACTCTATTATGGACGAGTACATCTTTGAGGTTGCGGTCACGTCTGTAGGCCACTAGTGGTTTCTCTGAAAATATCGCGCTGGTAGTAGGATCAGCTTGAAGGATAGGTAGATGTCGAAACAGGATAGTTTTGACTGGCATATTGTGCGGAAGGTAGGTGAGAGAGAGTACCGGTCGAAGGTTGTTTGGTTTAGTTTCAGAGGTAGAGCCTCTGCACGGCTAATAGGTAGAGCCCGGCGGAAGGCTGACGATAGGACATGATCAGGATAGCCACGGAGCCTGAAGAAGTCCAGCATTTCCTGGGCCCTGTGGCGAAAATCATCATCATCTTGGCATAGTCATCGAAGACGCAGAAGTTGAGAATAAGGAATTGCGTCTTTACAGGACGGAGGGTGAGAAGATGTGTAGAGTAGAAAGGCGTGAGAGTCAGTCGATTTTAGTAGACCGTCGTGGTGAGACCATGGGTCCCAGTGGAAACCGTAAGGTCTAAGAAGTTGACAGACGTCGAAGAAATATGGGAAGTAAGTTTTATAGTAGGATGAAAGTTCGAGAAAATGTAAAGTTTATTGCACAAGATCGCGGAAATCACGGAGAAGATGTGTAGAGTAGAAAGGCGTGAGAGTCAGTCGATTTTAGTAGACCGTCGTGGTGAGACCATGGGTCCCAGTGGAAACCGTAAGGTCTAGGAAGTTGACAGACGTCGAAGAAATATGGGAAGTGAGTTTTATAGTAGGATGAAAGTTCGAGAAAATGTAAAGTTTATTGCACAAGATCACGGAAATCCATGTACTATTATCTACAGAAAGCAAGAGATAGATCAAGACAGAATGTGTGTGTGTGTGTGTGTGTGTGTGTGTGTGTGTGAGTGAGAGAGAGAGAGAGAGAGAGAGAGAGAGAGAGAGAGAGAGAGAGAGAGAGAGAGAGAGAGAGAGAGAGATATGGACAGGGGTAACATGCATTCCACTTTTGGAGATGGAAATGAAACGAGAAATGTGTGTTTACATGCACTATGCTATAAATGTCATATTATCATAACTGTATATGCATTATTTGTTTTATTAACGCATGTGGCACATAACACTAACAAACGGCAACGCTCTGTAATATACACAATCAAACAAACACACATTACATCTTGTAAATATACATTGCTTTATTAAAAAAAAATACCTAGACTACCTAGGTGACATTGATGTAATCGTGTCCTCCATTTTAAGAATCAGTTAGGGAATCGCTTCCGCTTCCTGTGCGCAGTGTTGCCATCTCCCTTTGATGAATTCAACAGGCCTGGGTAGCAAAGAAACCGACGACTAAAGAGTAACTAAATAACCAGCCACTGTATAGTGACGTAAGTCGGCGTGGCCGAATGGATAACGGCGATCGTTCTTACATATCCGGTGTGCGACGCCGAGGTAGCGAATTCAACCCATACGTCCGGTCAGTTGGACTAAAATGCTTTGTGTTTGGCAACACCATCTACAGCATCAAACATGCTACAGTCATGCAAAACAAACAAGATGGAGGTATCGCCCTCCAAGACATCACAACCAAAATACAAGCACTTAGGATCAAACACGTAGGCGTAATCTTACAACACCCAGAGAAACACTCTTTAGCACGCTATTACATGGGAATGATGCAATCATATTTAAAACCTATCAGGAATACACCCTCGCATTACTTTGGCATTCTGCCTGCATGTTACAAAACATATATTTCAGGTATTAAAGGACATAAATATTTACTTACTGCACACAAAAAACACACACAAACCACAATCATTTAATTAAACTACAAGCAACTCCAGTACATCTCATAATTAAAAGATGACATATATATAATAAGCCGGTCTCCCTGACAGAGGGGTTAGCAGCTTTCTTCGTAACCCCGAATATTCTCGTGGTTGACGTGAGCGCACGAGAATTGGAAGCGGTTCGAGTCGCGCCAGTGACTTATTAGAGTTTGGAGCCGGTCGCTCAGAAAGTCGTGGCGTGCTGATGAGCGTGATCTAGCCTAGGAATCAACATACAGCTGAAAGATGCTGGTGTTGACCGCAATATCCTGAAACTTATAAAACAAAACTGCCATCAGAATTGATAATGATGTAGGTCAATATCAGTCTATTAAAAGAGGTGTGAGACAGGGATATGTAATGTCCCCAGATCTGTTTTCCCTTACAGTGAAAATATTTTCAGAAATATAGAAGATATGGAAGGAATCAACATTGGGGGTCGATATATCAATAACATTAGATATGCAGACAATGAACAGGACCTGCAACATTTAGTAGATGCGGTTGTTGCACACAGTGAACAACTATAACAGATTATGGTCATCACTGGGAAGAAGGAAATACCACAATGTGATATACGGGTAAATGGGCATATTCTTAAGCAAGTGAATCGGTACGGTTATCTCGGAACATTCATAACATCTGATGGGAGATGCCATGAAGAGATTAGAACAAGAATTGCCATTTCGAAGGTAGCCTTTTGCAAGATTGTCATGGTCTTATATGTGTAAGGAAGAATGTAAGTGCCGGTATGTAAGCGAGAGTCTGTGTAAGCATAGCTGAGGTAAAGGGCAGTAAGAGACACCACGGCTTGGCCAGCGGACGGTCAGGCAAGAAGCCCGTGATCAGAGCCACGTGATGTGGGAAGGTCAACGAGGAGAGAGGCAGTGTGTGTGAGGCAGCGAATAGAGACGGACGTGTGGAGATCTAGAGAACGATAGAACGATAGTGTTTGTGACGGATAGATGGAGATGAACGTTGTGTATTGATATTCGAGGAATGTACTAACTGTGATATGTGCGGGATGATGTGAAGTTGTGATTGTGAATGATTATGCGGGCGACAGTGTAAAGATCGCCATTGTGAGCTAGCGCGTGGCTGTTGGTGGTGAACGATTGTTTGAGCGTGAAGTGCGACCATGTTGTCAGCCTGTAATATAGTGTAATAAATGATTGTTCAGGAGATAGCTCCTGCCAGTTTCCGATTGCATTCATGTGTTATTAGTGTATGTTATGTAGATGTTGTAATTTGCCTGTCCCAGTCCAGTGAGCCAAACGGAGCTAGTAGTTAGGACTCTGACAGGTATAATGGTGTCAGAAGTACACATGAACCATATTCCCATGTAAAACGCACAAAAGAACGCTACTTTTGTAAAGAAGAAGAAGACCTATTGCATAATATGTATAAGAAATTGTAAATTAAAGATGTGTTAATAGAGTCAGAACAAAAATAACATCATTTCTTTCCACAGCAGGTTTCAATTCTACAAAGCGACCGACGTAACCAGACCAGGTCAGCGGTAACCAGCACGAGAATCACGTTCCTGTACATCAAGCGTTCGAGTAGTCAGCAGATAAAGATAAGTTGATTAATTTTGATTGCTAAGTACCCAAATCTGCATTCTTTGATTTGCTTGTATAAATACCATCACGAGTAGATTTGAAGATTAATTAATAAAAAAATGTCGGAGGATGAATACCAAGCATATTTCTGGGGCACAAATCAATACAAAAGTTTGCAAGATTTTGTTTCTGATACAGAGGCACGAGACAAAGCAGCTTGTAATATAAACCATGACTTAATGCATGATTGGACACAAAAATTTGAAAAGAAAATGCAAGATTACAAAATCCCAGAAGTTCATTGGGGAAAATGGTACAGAGCATACTTACCAATAAAATACAAAAAACTTGAAGAGATCATACCAGATATGTCAAGCGAAGACTATGAATATTATAAAACAGGGATATTAAAACACTATCTAACCTCTTTTGAAACTCTAAAAGTAGAAGTACAAAATGTGAAACCAGCCACAGACAAGTCATTCACCCAGTATATAAGGGAATTAGAAGAATCTTTCAGAAAACTAATATTGGTAATTAAACATTCAGACAGCAATCAAGGAGTAATAAATTTCTTGCTAATAGAAAAACTAAAAGCAACACTACCAGCCGAATGCGGACAATATGTAGAAGAACACAAAACAGAACCTATCAAAAACTTACTAGAAAAATGCCGCGAATATTATAATCAAAGTTTGAACCTGGTTAAGAACACTCAGCAGAAAAGTACTGTGAAAGCAACAGCATCTGTAGCCACAGATTGTCAAAACAAACCACAGAAAACAAAACCAGTACTGTGCAAACATTGTAGCACTCCACATACAGAAAATGGAATATGCGATAAGAATCCCACTTATCAAGAATACCTGAATACTATTATAGCACAAAAACTGGGGAAGGTAAATCAAAGGAAATATAGAACAAAATGTCATTTTTGCCTTGCTTATGGCCACAGACGTTTTGAATGTGAGGGAGTAAAAAGAATACAGATAGCAAAAGCAAATGCAGCCATAAACATTACAACAGACAGTTCAGCAAAGAACTTAGAAAAAGTGAACAGTACAGAGACGAAAACAAGACCAAACACTGCAAATTCAGAACAAACTGAGTTTTACCCATCAGACTTTGTACCATATTTTAATAATGTTGTTAACATCACTCTACCTCATTCCTTATTAAAAGAGGGTAATACTCAACAAGAAAGTGAGGAAAAGAACAAAACCTCAAGACTGTCGTTAGGAAAACTAACGTTCCATGAAGGATACATCAATGACACAGTATGCACATGTGTACGCGACACAGGGTCCTGTCTTGTCGGTCTTCGGAAGACCCTAGCTGATCCTAAAGACTACCTAGATGAGTACATGTATTGCAAAACTGTTTCAGGGACAGTAGAGAAATATCCTATGGCATGGGCCAATATAAAATCACCTTTCCTATCAGGCAGAGTAACTTGTGCTTTATTAGACAATCCATGTTGTGATTTATTAATTGGAAATGTATTAAATGTGACAGACTACACAGAGTCCAAAACTCACACAGGGCAAAAAGTTAACAACACAACAAGCACTGCCGTAACTACACCATTCATCATACAACAACATGATGAACAGACCAAAGTACCACACCATACCAACTTGATTACCATCTCACAAGAAAAAACAGAAACTGGTGTGTATCATCATAAGATAAAAGGTGCAGAAAACAAGCATTTCACAAGGGCAAGGAAAGATCACAAATCATCATGGTACATACTATACCTCATGTACTCCCTGTTAACTACACACAGGCCCAAGTGCACACAGTGGATGGTTATACTCGCACTACTCATTGTAAATACAAAACAAATGTCTTCACTAACAGTTTTATTCCCACATTATCATGACGCAACACAGATGATATTACTCATGACAAACCAGCAAACTTTGTTACTTATATCATTACTGTTGAACCAAAGTTTGTTGTTACCACTGATAAACTCTATGTTAAATCAACTCAGACACATACTTATGCTAAACAATATAAATCATCAGTCGGTGGAATTACTGGCAAAAATCAGCAACAAATTACCCTACA
Source organism: Cepaea nemoralis (assembly GCA_014155875.1). Lineage (NCBI taxonomy): Eukaryota > Metazoa > Mollusca > Gastropoda > Stylommatophora > Helicidae > Cepaea > Cepaea nemoralis. The sequence continues at coordinate 79,231 of JACEFZ010000827.1, forward strand.
TATTTTGGAAAATATACACAAATTGCAGAAAAGCATACAAGCATGCACGATTACATTTCAAAACTATACATGGTGTATTATTATTGTTTGAACTATTGAATGTATACACACATGTACGAGTGCAGGTTTGGAGATAGCACTCAAAATGATCTCAACATGAAATTTGAAAATCCCCACCCTTCGAAAAATTTTAACCGTAACCCACTTTATATCCTTAGATCGAGTACCTCCAGAGTTGCCATGTCTGCTGTACGACTCCAGCGCTATGATACTAGCACACTCCATTGTACAGACCAACATAAACGTTCCTTCAACGTGAAAATTGTCATCAACAGAACAGTAAGACTCAACATGTGATTTCAGGTATCTAACAGTAAAATATACCCATAGTGACTTTGTTTCAAACGAGTATCTACAGAATTCACCTTTTGAAATCGACTAACAACGACGACAGCTTCACAAGTACAGACATTCATTTCCGGTGATCAGTTTAATGAACCAGATGCCAACACAGTCACAGACAGACGTACCATGGCCACACTCAAAAATTAAGGCCACTGAACTTAATTAATTCGTGTTTTATACGTGTGAATTCCAGCAATTTTACATAACAGACTTGCAAATTGTCCAAATTTGGTGAAAAGTGTTGATCACTATACAGAAGGAAAGACAATATCAGGATATACAGAAGACGTCAATAATCGTATGAGACAGAAGACATGCCAAACATTCCAGCACCGCAGTGAACATTGAACACGAGTGATTTAATTACGTGTGCATAACTTTCACAGGACAAGAACAGTATCCTATATGTGCATGAAGGCATCCACGATGTATATTTTATTGTATATGTATTAACTGTATGACATCCAATGTCTAATTTTATTATTATATTAGGTTGTATTGGTATAATGTGATATGTACATATGAGCGTAAGTATAATGGCGAATAGAATAAGTGGTAATGCTGAGAATCAACGCCTGGCAATCCCAATGCGCGAATGTTACCAAAGTTGCCTTCGCGTATGCTGGATAGCCCGACGAATGACGCTTAGCAATAGCGGTAGAGAATTAACATCAGAAGATGGTGACAAGGAAGAACATACCAACAGGGTGATGCCAACCAAAGAGATTAATAAGAACTCTCCATAACAGTAAACGAGGTGTGCTCAAAAAGGGAAACAACTCACGGTCCGACATAAGATGAGGGAAGGGGGACTATAACATACATGAAGTATATTCGAACCATGACCACAACATCGACATAGCGTGCTCATAAAGAATCGAGTAGTGTGCATTAAATAGAGACGAGGGGAACCACGTCTGAATAGAGAGGAAATTTAAGAATGCTGTAAGAGGAAGTTGTAGCCTTATTCGAGGCGTAAACCAATGGAGAATCCTTAAACCAGCATAGCCACAATAACTATGAGATGATAATGCACAGACAATCGATTGACAAATATGAACAGAAAGTAATTTCACGGAGTGGTGGTTGAATAATATAACGAGGTATGACAAGTAGACCCAACCAGAACATTTGTCAGACCACGACAAAACCTTGAGAGAAACCTCAATACTGAAAAAGAGAGAACAATATTGGAAGTTAATCTCGGAAAAGATCAGAGCAAAAAGGGACGCAAGCGCGTACTTATTATCATATAATCCCCTGACAAGGTTAGAAAGAGGGACCAAGAGTAACAACAACAGAATGTGTCACATTTCCAAGAGTAAGTGCCACATTGGTTGTGCGGGGGGAGAGTGCCATGGTCTTATATGTGTAAGGAAGAATGTAAGTGCCGGTATGTAAGCGAGAGTCAGTGTAAGCATAGCTGAGGTAAAGGGCAGTAAGAGACACCACGGCTTGGCCAGCGGACGGTCAGGCAAGAAGCCCGTGATCAGAGCCACGTGATGTGGGAAGGTCAACGAGGAGAGAGGCAGTGTGTGTGAGGCAGCGAATAGAGACGGACGTGTGGAGATCTAGAGAACGATAGAACGATAGTATTTGTGACGGATAGATGGAGATGAACGTTGTGTATTGATATTCGAGGAATGTACTAACTGTGATATGTGCGGGATGATGTGAAGTTATGATTGTGAATGATCATGCGGGCGACAGTGTAAAGATCGCCATTGTGAGTTAGCGCGTGGCTGTTGGTGGTGAACGATTGTTTGAGCGTGAAGTGCGACCATGTTGTCAGCTTGTAATATAGTGTAATAAATGATTGTTCAGGAGATAGCTCCTGCCAGTTTCCGATTGCATTCATGTGTTATTAGTGTATGTTATGTAGATGTAATTTGCCTGTCCAAGTCCAGTGAGCCAAACGGAGCTAGTAGTTAGGACTCTGACAAAGATGAAAAACATACTGACCAATAAAAAGATATCGATTGAAACGAGAAAAAGAGTGTTGAAGTATGACATAGAACCTGTACTCTTGTATAGATGTGAATCGTCGACTATGAGCAGTCACGCTGAAAAACATCTGATGGCTGTGGCAATTTTGTTTCTGCGGAAAATGTAAAGAATACCATGGACAGACAAGTCCTTCAAGAAACAAATGAAGATCGTAAACTGATTAGAAAAATTAGACGTAGACAGTCAAAATTTGTTGGGCATGTTATGAGAAGAAATGGCCCGGTGACAACTGGCAAGATCGAAAGGAAGAGAATAAGGGGAAGACCGAGAAGTAAATATATGGATGGCTTGGCCACGTGGCATGGTCGAGACAGGAATAGGGATCTGATCCACGACTCTGGTGATCGAGTAAGATGGCAAAACATGACCGCCCACGCTTATCGACATGGCACATGATGGATGGATCGAAATTCTAAGTCATCTTCAAAGTTTGTGTAAAACTAGTGGCTTCATTTTCACGCGTCAAGGGTTTATTACTCAGTTTTCTATTTCTTCTCGATATTACATTAAACGTGGTTATGCCTTTTAATGTATGGATGGTTCTACAATGGAACAATTATAAGTACTGGGAGAGTTTGGAGAAGATATATTAACCAAAATGTTGAATGACATTTACAGCGATGGATATCTACCAAGCGATATGCTGAAACCGGTATTTATATCTATACCAAAAAGACGAGGAGCAATTGAATGCGAAGATTTTCGTACAATTAATCCCACAAACCATGCCACTAAGCATCTACCATTGGCTTATGCCTGCTTGCTTGTGTTCGTTGGCTTGAGCTCCAACGCGAAGTCCTGTATGTCGGATGAAGGCATCCTGTTGTCCAACATCAGTGTGATGTCATACAGGACCTGAGTTTTGCGTGAGTATCCGTTGTCCCATGTCTGGCTTATTGGTGTGCAGACTGGTGGTTCCTCGCCGTACAGGCAGACACTCTCCGACTTCGGAGGAATCGGCGATCCTATTGACTTCAGCCAGGACCCCGAAGGGACCTGTTGCCCAGGACGCTCGACGAGGACACGTCAATAGGTCTTGGCCAGTATATAACCCGGCCCTGGTGCCTTGGAAACACATCTGCGTCCCTACCATTGGCTTATATAATTAAGGTAATTGAGATATAGCATATTCTCTACGCGCGCCACAGAGTATAAATTGGGCTTTTCTGCATTTAAAGAATAGAAATTCAAGGGACATAAGAATAGTGTGATAAGTAAGGGAAATAATTATAACTAAAAATATTTCTATGATATCTCAAATTTATATTCCATTTATTTAAGTACATATAACTAATCTAAGATTTTCAAATAGCATATACTTACAGAAATTTAGTATTTGTGGATACTATTTGAAAGTTTTGTTGTTTTAAGAAAACAGCTCAAATTATTTAAAGTATTTTATAATTGTAAATGAACCTGATTCTCCAGGCTGGGGGTTGAAGTTTGGGATAAACATTCCGAACTTCGTAAAAACTCTGGTTTCTCTTCACAATGTATAGAAAACAAAAAAAAGAATTTTCTGAAGGGAAAGTTATGAACAATCGGTTCCTAAGATTATATCATGCCCTCTGACCTCTTGCATAATGAGCCTGGATACCTATCTTTCCTCGATAATGCAAAGCTAAAAAATCTCATGGCAACTGGAAATCAGAAGAGTAGGTTATAAAGCCACTGCCCTGACAAAATTGTTAGAAGAGAACCTACCTATAGAAGACAGAGCTGGTACTTTGGATGAAATATGTTTAAACACAACTGAAATTCCCTCGAAAAAAGAATGAAGAAGATGTTCTTATATGCATTAGATATTACAAACACCACACTCTTTTCATAACAAAACACGCGTTTTGGTCATGAAGTGTGTGTTTTATCAAAAAGTGATGATTTGCTTGGTATCAAACTGAATAAATGATGTAATGTAAAATCAGTATATTATGCATGTTAAATAACAATACAACATTCAACTAAACAATAATATACATCAATTTTTGTTTGCTTGGCTTTTTTTTTAATGCGAATACATTTCAATATATAAAAAAAATTTCCCTTCCGTAAATGATTGTTTCGTGTGCTCTTCTGTTCCCTTAAAAGCGGTAAGGACTGTTTCTCGCCTCCATAGGAGATTACATCAATGTCATCTAGGTAGTCTAGGTAGCGCCAGCAATAATTTAAACGTGTGACGTCTTACATCACTCTTATTCCGAAGGAGAACACCGACAAGACACTTTTAAAGATCAGTTAGTTATCAGTTATCAGTTGGGATATCTTCATTGCACTCCGGACATGTCCATAGGTGCTCAGATCCTCCCCCCAGCATATGCATCAGCGTCCGATGGCTAATAGTGCCAGTTCTGTGTTGGTTGACGAGGCGCTTTGTTTTCCCGATGTACCTCTCGCGTCTGGCTGTGCCGATTCTTACTCCAAAGTCTTTCATCCGGGACAGCGATGTGGAATCACTGACGTCAAAGTCCTCTGTTCTCGCCATATCTTTAAGGACGTTAATAACATCGGCATGATCCATGGACTGGCCATCTACAGGGGGTGCAGAGCCAGCCAGTTTATCAGCTCGTTCATTTCCCTCGACTCCCGCATGTCCCGGGACGAAGATGAAGGTGACTTTACGGACAACAGACTTCCGCAGCGACTCAGTCCACTGTCTACGTACAGATCCAGCTTCGACCTTCTAAATCATGCTCATTGAATCACTTAGTACACACACGTTGGTATAATGCAGTGATTCCAGCCATATGAAAGCCTGTGTAACTGCCATCATCTCCATCGTCATGCTGCTCGTGGTCATAGAGTGGGCACCACTGGATTCTAGAACGGTTCGGCCCACTGAACGGGCTGTAAATGCCCACGCACTTCTCTGCTGCTTTACAACAGATCCATCTGAATAGATGAGCACTTCGGGGTTATCTGAGTGTTCATAGATGAGCGCGTTAACCTCTGCATTGACAGCGGCAGGGTTCTGCTCTCTGCACCGTCTGTCGAGTGTGATAATGCAGGAGAAAGTGCACTTAAAAACTTGAGTAACCGGCACCCATTCCTTGCCGGGGTTGATACTGGTAAGACTGCAGACCTGTCTGACGACATCTTCCGCCCCACCCATCCATGATTTGCCCCTCTTTAGCCTGTCACCCTTTTCTCTGAATATAGCATCATGCAGAAGGTGCTGCTCATCTGCATTTATTTTTAAGTATGCACGAGCTCTCCAGATCTTGATCCTGTGTTCCATTGTCGGGAAGTCAGGGAGGTATCTCATTGCTACACAGTTGGTGTCTCTCGTGCAGCCCAAAATGATGCGCATGGCTTCGTTTTGTACCTTTTCAACTCAACGTGCTCACTGAACCGTAACACCTAGCACCGGGTATAAAAAGAATACATCGGAGATTTTCTGAGTTGCTTACAGATCTGAACTGTGAGGTGAGTATGAACATTTTTTTCAATTAACATTTTTTTCAATTAACATTTTTTTTCAATTAACATTTTTTCAATTCTCATTTTCTCTTCATTGCCTTCATTTTTTCATGCTTTTGCTCTTCTCGTCCTGTCGTCACCTTCTGATGTAGTCACAGGAGATTTCCTTGACTGTATGTTGTGTTTGTGAATGTGTTTGTTTGCTGATGAAGGCTAGTCGCCGCAACGTCCTGTATGTGTCTTAATTCTGTTATGTAAAGCTGCACTACTTTGTGTCATTTTATATTGTTTACACTCTGACAGCTTTACCGCAGTTCCACCTAATTGTATTCATATTTGTCTATGTTTACAACTGCAACTAACTGTACTATCTCCTTCTGTTTACCGTTATATGTTGCTATCGGCTATATTTGTTCACTTAATCGTAGCCGTTACCAGCTATCTTTTCTGTGTTTATTTAGATCCACCTGTTATCTTCCATCGAGACTCCATCGTCATCCTCCTCTTGTCTTCCATCGTTCACCACCACTTCCATTTCATTCCTCCTCACCAACACATATACATTTGTGTCCACTGCTATTGTTTTCCATTTTTCTCATTTACATCCACATCTCATCCTCTGTTTATATTTCATTCTATGCCCCTCTCTGCCTTCCCTCTCACCATCACATATACAGTGTGTCTCTTTCTTCTCATTCTCTCCCTGTCCCACCATGGCTCCTACTTCCCCAACGTTCCACCAAGCTAGATCTCATATCATGTTCTGTTTCAGTCTCTTACCCACTGACCTCAAAAAGGTTTGCACTGATCTTGGCCTCAACATTCTTAAGAAGACACGTGCAACATGCCATGTCAACTTTTTACAGGCTTGTTTACGATCCCGTATAGTGCCTCGCGGCTTTTGTTCCCGGTTTCACACGGCAGCAGGTAATCTTAACAGCCAGTCAGTGAAACGCTTGGCACAGATAGACAGAAAATGTTCCTTCAGTCGCATGCGTTGTTTAGTGGTCAATTATGGGTATCAACTATCGGACTTCACGTCTCAAATTACTAGGCTATCGGCACGCCTACGCGAGTTGACCACTCATAATTACTTCGTGTACTGTGTCATCCGATGTATTATTAATACCTCCAACCATGCAGTATACAAATCTCTATCCGTGTCTAAACACGCCAAATTAGCAGATCTACGCACCCGCTTGCCTCCCACTCCCCTATCAACCCAGCCAGTTGACAATAGGCCTGGCAATCGTGTAGTCTGTATTCCTCCTGATCTTCCTTTGTTAGACTGTGAGAGGGCGGTGTTGAACAAGGGCCTTCGTTTCATTCCCTTACGACTATCCACCGAAATATTTCTTCAGCACTAAGACCGACAATGCCGCCACTCCAACCCCTTCAACCCCGGCGGATGGCTTTTCTGGATTTCTAAAGCTAAGTCTTCGTGGACACCTGGGCCTGGATCTTCGAAAGCACTTGATTTATTCATCGAGAAGACTCTTTTTGACATTCAGAAACTGCGGCCACCACCATTCAGACGTTCGAACCTCACTTCAGATGAAAGGTTAGCGCTGACCCAGTTTCAACATCGAGACGACATTATCATTAAACCCGCCGACAAAGGGGAGCAGTCGTGGTTTGGCGGAAGGATCTTTACATTGCAGAAGGACACAAACAACTCAGTGATGGGTCTTTCTACCAACCACGCCCTAAAGATGGCACTGTCGACAATAACCACCAGGTCAAACTGGCCACTTCTACGCTGATCCAAAAAGGGCTTCTTCCCCCAGCAGCCAAGTCTTTAAATATCCAAGACAGCTGTTTGGGTAGATCGACATTTTATATGCTGCCTAAAACACACAAACTGAACAATCCGGGCAGAGCGAGCGTATCAGCCTGTGCATGCCCTACTGAGCAAATATCCGGGTTCTTAGACAAAATCTTTCAACCGCTAGTTGGTGATCTCCCATTAAATTTGAAAGACACCAACCACGCGATAGTGACGTTTGAATCTATTACATTCACGTCTGACAACCAGTATCATATCTTCACCCTTGATGTGGCCTCACTGTACACTTCGATCCCACACAAGGATGGTCTCTCAGCTTTAAAGTTCTTCCTTGACAGGCGCCCGAACCCTACTATTGCCACGGATCCTATTCTGCGCCTGGCTGAACTGGTCCTTATTCTCACCTCATTTGAGTTTAACGGCTAGTACTTCAATCAGATTAGTGGGGTTGCTATGGACACTAAAATGGGCCCTAGCTATGCTTGCCTCTTTTATGGGCCACCTTGAGTACCAGATATGGCAACTCTACAACGGTAGAGTCCCTGAACTATACAGGCATTACATTGACGATGATGTTGGTGTCACCTGTATGCCATTAGCGGAACTTTCATAGACTTCTCCAACTTTCATCCTACTATCAAACTCACTTCCCATATTTCTTCGACGTCAGTCAACTTCTTAGACCTTACTGTTTCTATTGGGATCCATGGTCTCACCACGACGGTCTACTGCAAACCGACTGACTCTCACGCCTTTCTACTCTACACCTCCTCTCACCCTCCGTCCTGTAAAGACGCAATTCCTTATTCTCAACTTCTGCGTCTTCGACGATTATGCCAAGATGATGATGATTTTCCGCCACAGGGCCCAGGAAATGCTGGACTTATTCAGGCTCCGTGGCTATCCTAATCATGTCCTATCGTCAGCCTTCCACCGGGCTCTACCTATTAGCCGAGCAGAGACTCTAACCTCTGCACCTAAACCAAACAACCTTCGACCGGTACTCTCTCTCTCTCTCTCTCTCTCTCTCTCTCTCTCTCTCTCTCTCTCTCTCTCTCTCTCTCTCTCTCTCTCTCTCTCTCTCTCATCTACTATCCGCGCAATATTTCATTCCAAAATATCCTGATTCGACATTTATCTATCCTTCAAGCTGATCCTACTACCAGCGCGATATTTTCAGAGAAACCACTAGTGGCCTACAGACGTGACAGCAACCTCAAAGATGTACTCGTCCATAATAGAGTACAGGGATCTCCACCTCCACCATCACAATTAGGTACTAAGGCTTGCCTAAGATCTCGTTGCAAGACCTGCCCATATGTGGTCCACACCTCAGTAGTGCGATTCCCTAAAGGCAGTTTACGTATCACAGAAGAATTTTCCTGCACCAGTCGCAATATCATTTACGCCATAATATGCAAACGGTGTGACATGAAGTATATTGGGGAGACGGGCCTCATGCTAGCTGACAGATTCCGCCAACATCTGATGGACATCCACACCAATGCCCCCAAGCCTGTCTCCACCCATTTCAACAGCGCCAACCATCAAGGTGCTTCTGATGTCCAGGTCACAGTCATCCAGTCCTGCTCCTCTGGTGCTCAACATCGCAAGAATACATAAAACCGGCTCATATTCAATATGGGGTGCCTAACACCACACGGCCTCAACACCCAACATAGTTTCATCTAATCGTAGTCATTTCCCCTCCCCTCCCCACCCTGTTGCTTCCACACCCTCCTAGGTGTCACCCTCTTCAGGTCTCCAACCAGTCCTTTTCTCTACCTATATTATCCTCTACCCTGTCTCCCTCGGCCCGATTCCGAGTGACCAAACCAGTAATTGCCTGGGCATTTCATATTACCACTCTTGGCACTCCTCTCGTACGCAATATAGTGTGCACCCGTAATCACTACTCCCCCTGTACCCAATAACCCTCCCCCCCCCCTTACTAGTTAGCTACTACACTGTATATGCGGTCATGTGTGCATGCGCATAGACACTAGTTCATATGTGTTGTGACATTTTCAATTTCCCGATAACTACAGCTTGAGAACCGTCGACAAGGCACAGCCTATTTTCTATACATTGTTGACAACGCCTGTTTATATTACCAATGCAATGATTGTGAAAACACATACGGCTGGAAATTCATAGCGCCCAGTAAATACAACGACCGGCAATTTATTAATTGGAATAACAGATTACGCCCAGTATTCCAAAGTTTGTTGTCATTCGCCCAAATGAAGTATTTTACGGCAGATAGTGCTGCAATGGAATGCAGACTAACTACGTCAAACTAATAAGAGAAGGTCCGCGAGATATTTACCTTACATAAAGGATGTCCGAATAACCATGTTTATCCGACCACCTAGTGTAGACTAAGTGCGCAATTAACGTGGCAGGGGGGATAATAGATTTTATATAAGGAGTAGCTAATTCAGTATAGGGAGTTCTCTAGTAAAAGTGATTCTAACGGGATGTGATTTTCAGTGGATAATATTACCGAGTCTCTGGAGACAAAAAGGTGAGAAATACTTGTAAAGCTACCCTGTTTGTGTCGAGGAAACGTCAGTTTAATATCAGTCTTTAGGTCATGATAGTGATTAGTGACTTAAGTCTAACTAAGAGACCTATTCTGAAATAAATCATGGAGCATCTCCATTTTCTTAGGGGGACTGCCATAATTTGTAGACACGGTAAATGTCTTGTAGGCTATCCTTGGATTGTCTTATGTTTCTTATCCTAGGATTGGCGAGAGAATTTATCAGGATAATCTTTCTTTGTGATTATCTAAATGTCATTTTTGTGTGTCTCTAAATACGCATGCATGTTATATGATATATACGTATTATCTGGAACATTATATACATTGAGTGTGTGATGATTTTATGTTACCCCCTATCCTGAGGAAAGGACATATGCATAATGACCAGAGTGAGATGTCACTCTTAATCGGAGTCAGATCAGTAGACATTGACCACTGAGCGAATAATTATATTAATGAGTATGATTGCTTGATGCACACAAGAGTCAGGCGTGCATTGCAAACATGCTAGAGGTAAGCCTATGTCATGTAGGACATTGGTTAAGTCCAATCATGTAAGTGACACTATAGTCAGCGGACAAAGGTCTGGCTAATTTATCTCTAGGTAGTAGTAGTATATGGGTGTTTGTTCCACACTTTTTGAGGATGTGGAGTTTTCTAATTATTTTGTAAGGAGGGGTACAATTATGTTGTCCATTATGTTACAACAGATATGGGAGGTGGTCTGTTGGTACAAGTGATGATGCCAAGAAGGGAAATCATCCCTGGCCGAAGTGGAGCGATTCCTCAGTGAAGGAGGAAATCTGCGTTCTTATATTTGCCACTCCGCCACATAAGGATGAAGCTAAGTTGCATTACCACCCCATGTTTCCTCATTTAAGTCCAGCGGCCAACAACTAATAAACAGCAACTAATAAACAACTACGTCACAGCTCTTAAACTACGTAACAACTATTCCACAAGTAAACAACAACCTTTACGCACGTCCAATTAGTCTATATTGATACCTACAGAGATCATTCTACAAGGAATCATGAACCATAGAATACCCAGTGTCAAGATCAACTAGTGCCAGATTCGTCCAGGAAATAAACATTTATAATCAGTGTTTATCTTAACTAGAGACATACAAACAGTTATATGTAGTTAAGTGTGCTGTAATTGTGTTGGATGTTCTTGAATTTTTGGTATCAACTATCAGACATTGGGATAGTAATATTTGTTAGATAATTAGGCATAAAGATATCAAGTGTGTAATATTTATGTAAATTGTATTGCCCATGGTGCATACCCCCAATCCGTTTCTTTTATTACATTAATGTAAACGTCTCATACTGTGTTCTGTAATTTCATTAGTGTTATATGTGACTTCCTTTAATTAATATTAGAGTGATAGAGTTACTTCACTTAAAGATCAGATCCAACAAGAGAGAGCCGGTGGCAGGGATACAACTCGCTTGTCCTCTACTTAGAGTGATCTTACTTTCTCTTTAAAGCAGTGACTTCCCTGGGCTCTCCTGCGTGACCTCCTATCAGGAAAACCTATTTTACCATTTGGGAATCTCACGAGCCAATTCCTGGTTTTCCTATAACAGAGGTCCCCTGATAATTTGGGACAGCGATCTCCCATTTCTATTCTAATATACCACATGTGTATGTGTGTGTATGTGCACAGGTATATATGTCTTTCTCCCTCTCTCTCTCTCTCTCTCTCCCTCTCTTAATAATCTTACACTAACTCTCTCTCTCTCTCTCTCTCTCTCTCTCTCTCTCTCTCTCTCTCTCTCCAGACAAAAACTACAGACACTAGCCATAACTGGATCACCGCTCGAACTCCGCATGGGCACGTTACCTATAGTTAATGTGACTGAACATAAAACACTAGGGCTTTTAATAGACAGCCATTTGAACTGGAGCTCTCATGTTCATGCTCTTACCAAGAAAATAGCACAAAATGTTTACCAACTTGCTAAAATTCAGCACTTCCTGGACGAAAGCACACGAAAAATATTCTATACATGCTATATCCAATCACATCTCGATTACTGTTCCACAGTTTGGGATGGTTGCCCTAAATCTAATTTAAAACGACTATGTTCTCTACAAAACCGCGCTATTCGTCTGGTTTCTGACATAAAGCACGTTGAAAGTAATAATTTGTACAGTCATCTAAGACTTCTACCACTACAAAAGCGCTTCCTTTTCAACAAAGCCAAATTAGTGAATAAAATTATATCTCAAAATACTCCAGAGTATCTTCTGCCGCTGATTCAATCTAATGCAATGAACAGCAAGCGCCTAAATTTGTTACATGTCTCAAAGCCTAGATTGGACCTATACAAAACATGTTTCGCCTATTCTGGTGCTCACTTATGGAATGATCTGCCTCCAGATCTGAAAACTCCAATGAGTCCCTACACATTTAACCGAAAACTCTTTCAATACTTAATCCATACCGACTATATGCCACCATAATTCATTTACTGGTATAATTGTTCAGTATAATTGTTCATTATAATTGTTTAACTATAATTGTTCACTATATATGTGTGTGCGTGTGGGAGTGAGAGAGAGAGAGAGAGAGAGAGAGAGAGAGAGAGAGAGAGAGAGAGAGAGAGAGAGAGAGAGAGAAAGTGGGTGTCAGTGAGAGGGAGAGAGTGAATGCGTGTGTGCGCACATGCATGCGTGTGTGTGGACAGAGTGATTGAGCGAGAAATGGTGGGGGAATGTGTCAGTGCATGCATTCGTACGTGTATGTGTGAGAGTGAGTGAGGGAGTGTATGCGTGCGTGCATGCGTTCATGTGCATGCGTTCATGTGTATGTGTATGTGTGAGAGAGTGTGATTGAGAGAGTGAGTGTGTGTGTGTGTGTGTGTGTGTGTGTGTGTGTGTGTGTGTGTGTGTGTGTGTGTGTGTGTGAAGGATTGTGTGTTAGAGAGTGAGACAGTGGGAGAGTTGATGTGTTTGTGTGTGTGTGAGCGCGCGCATGAGAGAGAGAGAGAGAGAGAGAGAGAGAGAGAGAGAGAGAGAGAGAGAGAGAGAGAGAGAGAGCTGAGCAGATGCATGTCATGTAACACGCATGTTATGTAACACGCGAATCCATATGT